>VZRQ01002143.1:176432-193121 GCA_013397975.1 Machaerirhynchus nigripectus
CGGCTCGGCTCCCTCCCGTCGCTGCGCCAAGGGGAAGGGGGAGAAGGAAGGGAGCGAGGCCGCTTTGGAAGCCGCCTGAGTCCCACCCGCCTCGGGCCTATGTCCCGAGGTGAAAAAAAAGGGGGAAAGAGGAAAATTCAGTCCCTGAAACGTGCTGGCTGCTCTGGTAGGGGCTTGTGCAGAGCAGACGTGAGGCTGGCTCGGTGGCGAGATGGGTTATTGAGGGGAAGGAGGGACGTCCAGGATCCTGTGGATGCAGCAGACACCGACGCGAACACACAGGGTGAGACAGGAGCTATGATTTACCCGCTGAGATACTGGTCTGTATTTCCTGAGCCTCAGATGTCCTGGGAGCAGAACAGGCTCCCGGTGCTTCCCGTTGGGTTTGGGGACATGCTGAAACCCAGAATAGGGACAGGAGCAAAGGTTGGAGCACAGGTCCCGCAGCAGTTCCCTGGTGGGAGCAGGGACAGTCGCATCCCGGCTGTTTGCGCCATGCCGGATGTCTGGGGAAGGAAACAAATAATAGAGAAACCATCCATGGCTGATAACTGCGGGTGATTGAAGTGCAGCGTGAGTGGCCTGTGGAGAATGTCAAGGCTGTTTGTGGGAAGCCGAGAGAGCTGGAAAGGCTCTCGGGCTGCCCTGGAGTTTCAGGAGAGGGACAGAACCACGGACCAGCTTTCCTCTGCCCTGATGTGCCCCGGTGCAGCTTCCTCCTGCCCTCCAGTGCCATGGGGGCCCCGGCACACCGCTGGGGCACGATTTGCCCCACCCATGCTGCCTGCAGAGACCCCAACCAAAGGGATGAGAGGCTCGAGGAGAGCTGGGCGGGGGGAATGTGAAGATTAACACGATCTCTCTCACCGCTGATAAATCCCCCCCTTCTCATCACAGCCCCCAGCAGTCCTGAGTGTGGGAACGCTCCCGGCGGGGCCACCGTGGGGACACAGCTGTGGCAATGTGGGGCTGCGAGGACGCGGCACGGACCCCCCGCGCTGGAGCGCGCAAGGGAAGCGCCGCACGGCAGCAGCGCGGCCGCCGCAGGACTTTGCCCCGCGCGGGCCCGNCGTCCGAGCGCCGCAGCTGCAGCCGGGGCCGTGCGGCGGCGGAGCCCGGCCCGGCCCCTCCCCCGGAGCCCGGGGGGCTGCGGAATCCGCCCTGGACCCACCCTCGGGGGCCTGCAGAGCCCGGGGGAGCCGGCCCTGCTGCTCTCACCGCCTCTGAAACAGCGCTAGGGTCACTCAGGGCTGAAACCATCGTTTCATGTCAAAGGATGCAACGCGGGGAGTGACCGCCGTCCCACCCGAAGGCTTCAAGCACACCCGCGCTTCCCTCTGCTCCTCGGGGCCTCGAAGGAAGTGGGGAACCCCCTTGCGTCCCTCCTTCCCTGGGCTGTGCCCACCCTCGTACCCACCTCTGAGGGGCAGAGCCGGGGGGCTGCACCGCTGGAGCCCCCAAAGCCCCGGGCAGGCTGCCAGAGCTGTGCACAAGCAGGAGAAGAGAATTTAAGGAGTTTGTGATGGAACAGAGAGACTTCGTGGCGGGGAAACACAATGCAGTTGCAGCAGGAACATTCCTCTTGCCCCCAGGAGCTTTTTCTGGTTGAAGTTTGGATGCACCCCTGCCTCCCACCGCTCCAGACCTGCCACAGGCTACTCGGGGCACCTGTAAGAGGAACAAACAGCTCCCTCCACCTGCAGGACTGGAAGGGAGAACTCTGGGCCTCCTCCTAGGCTGCGATGGCATCCCTGGCACAGGGTATCCCACCCTGCGTGGAGGAGAGCACTCGTGGAGGGCAGGAGAGGATCAGACAGCAGAGGCAGGAACCCCTGTTCTTGCTTCTGCCATCGTTGTACACTGGACTGTTGCATCTTGGCCTCCAAAAAGAAGACAGACCTCTGGCTCACTTTCAAATTAGGTTTTTAATTAAATAAATAACGGCGAGGGGTCTTCAAGGCAGTGTCACTTCACAGTGTAGGGCTGGGGGGCAAGGGAGAAAAGAGTCCAGCACTGGGAGCGGCTCAAAGTGAGTGTGCTTTGTAAGAAGGAAAAAGAAAACCCCAACAAAAAAACCAGAACCAAACCTCCTCCCCCTGTGACTCCCCCTCCCTGTCCCAGCCTTCTTCACCCCTCTCCCTCAAAGTTATGTGGAAAAAGCGCCGCACTCATGTTGAAAGACCCCATGCAAATCTGTAAACAACACTGAAGGACATAAAGAGATTTCTGCCTCGGCCAGCTCCCCTCTCCTTTCACTAGGGCTTGAAATAAACCGAAAAGAAAATATGGTTTCAGGAAAACTAAGAATGTTCTCAGCCGATGGAGGAGATGCCAAGGCCTGGCCCTCCCTGGGAGGGCTGCCTGTGCTCTCACCCTGCCTCCTCTTCTCCCTTCAGCCAAGGAGCTTCCTCTCACCCCCAGAAAAGGGGAATCACAGCCTGGGCAGTTCCACTATGGAGCGGGCACTCGTGTTTGCTTTCTGTTCCCAGCAGCTGGGAGCAGCTGGAGGGGAGGCCTCTGCCCACCACATCTGGCTGGCAAAGCCATGCCAGGTGAAGGCAGCTGCACATGCCTGGGACTCAGCACCTCCCAGCAGAGTGCTGGGGACCAAAGCAAACCCCTGCTAAAGCACACAAACCAGATCTGGGGCTTAGGAGATGAGACAAAGTCTAACCCTGACATCCCATGGGGCTGTTCGTTGCTGTCTCCCTGCTCCTGCTGCAGGGCTGAACACAACTTCCCAGGGCCAGGTAAAAGGAGGATGTAGGCTTGTGGATTTAGGTACCTGCCAAATCCACTGGCAGCAGAGCCAAGTGCACACTCACAGCTCCAAGGCCTGTACCAAAGCAAGCAAAACCCCTCCACCCAAGCCCCTTCCCAACTGCAGACCACAGCTGGAGGAAAGGACTGTCTGCACCAGAACCTTGCCCAGCAGGGGAGTGGAGAGCATTCCCTGAATGGAAAAAGGGGAATGAGAACACGTTGAGCCAGTGGCCAATCCCAGACCTGGAACACAGCTGGGAAGTGAAGCAGCTTTGGACTCCAGCACACCCAAGGACAGGCCCCTGTGCCTCTGCACAGCACCTGGCACCTCTCTGGACACGGCAGAAAAGACACACTTTCCTCTCAAAACTGCCTGTTTTGAGACACAGAGAGGGGCAGAGATGGCCAGGGATGGTGTGGGGCAGGAATGTGCTCCCCTGCCTGGGACTGTGCTAGCACCCCTATCCCAGGCATCCTGGGAGCTAAGCAACCTCCTCCCTCTCCTGACAAATTGTTGGAACTGGGAAGTTACAGATGTTTTCACCTGCATTTTACCCTCTTGCATTGCAGCTCAGTGAAGGTCAGGTCATCCCCTGCCAGCAGCAGAAGCAGCAGCACCACAGCTCTGGGCCAGCATCACTCTGTGGGTCTAGAAACCCCTGTTACTCCCCACAGAAATTCTCCCTGACCCAGCACTGCACGGGAAGGTGAGAAGGACCCGAGCGCACACGATGCTGCTGCACCACGCAGCATCCCTTTCCAAGACCTGACACTTCTGCCCAAGGGCTGGGCCAGGCCACGTCCCACCTGCAGCTGGTGGACAGTCAGGAACACGTGGCTGCTGGTGGTGGAAGCAGCTGTGTGCCCGCCTGTCAGGACCCCTGGCTGCTGGGAGAAGGGCAGGGTGAGCAGCTCCAACTGCACCACGCTGCCCGTGGGAGAAGGGCCAAGACTCGTCAGCCTCCCTTGGCATCGCCGTGCCCGTCCCTGCAGGAAACTGCCCTGCAGCCCTCCCGAGCTCTCGGACCCCCAGACTGCCCCCTCACCGTGATGACAACACATCCCTCTTCTCAAAGCACCTCTGCCCTCAGACTGTCCCGCTGGGGCCAAGGGACACGTCCCCTGTCCCGAGGCAGGGACTCTCTGAGCAGACTGGCATCACCTGGGGTGACACATGGTCAGCGTAGGAGCGGCGTGATGGACCTCCCCACTCAGGAAAGCCAGCCACCACTTTGCACGATCGTGTCAGGATACTCTGGAGCAGAAAGGTGTTTGGTTTCACTGTAGCCTTGGATCAAGGAGGATGGAAAGACGGATTCCGACCAACAGCTCCAAACTGTCCCTACAGGACAGTGGAAGTTCCAGAATTTCACTCAGTCAGGTCAAAGTCCTTGCTGGGTCTGTGACAAATTTGTGACTGGAGAT
Organism: Machaerirhynchus nigripectus; assembly: GCA_013397975.1. Lineage (NCBI taxonomy): Eukaryota > Metazoa > Chordata > Aves > Passeriformes > Dicruridae > Machaerirhynchus > Machaerirhynchus nigripectus. Next base: position 180,621 of record VZRQ01002143.1, read on the forward strand.
TCTCACTGCGACAGAGGCTCTGACCGAGCCACAGGTGCTGGGCAAGCCTGATGAGCAGTCAGGAAAGTATTTACATCTCCGATGCCAATGAGACCAAAATCTGTGACCGATAAGGACACTTGCGCAGGGGCCACCACTGCCTCAGGGTCTCTGTCCAAATCCACAGGGCCAGCAATTAAAGGCAACCCCTCGTTAATGTCTGCAGGGAGAGTGAAGTCCATGGTTATTGTCTCACCAGAGTTCTGCAACGTCTCCTGCTTCTCTGCCAGTCCTGGTCCCGCGGGCGGCAAAGCAAAGAGCTCTGGCTCAGAGGGGGTGACAGTGTGGCGTGGGCAGGGCGCAGGGACAGCGCCCGAGGACGTCTCCTCCGTGGGGTCAAAGGAGCAGTTTGTCTCCGAGGGGGTGCTGCACTCGTAGCCCTGCCCCGACTCGCTGATGCTGCCCAGGCTGCAGGCCGTGCTCTCCACGCTCAGGGGCTCTGCTCAGGTGGACACAGCCGGGGGGGGAAGAGAGAGGGGGACACAGCAAGGGACAGAAAGCCACCGTGAGTCCACAACACACAAACGTGCAGGTCAGTCCCACCTAATCCCAAGAGTGTTTGTTTGATTGCACAAGTGTTTCTTTATTATGGGAACCGAGATCCCCACCAGCGCGTACCGAGGAAAGGCAAGATGCTGACAGCAGATGGGAGGCCATCAGTGTTTCTATGGAAATTAAAGGAAACCTCACAGACACACTGCAAGATAAGCCAAACCCTAAATCCTATCCCCTCGTGCCAACAACCCCTGGGAGCTGCCCACACAGAGCCTTCATCTGCGGTAGGACAGTGAGGGAATGAACCCATATTGGGCTCCCTGCAAACCTTCTCGCAGCCACCTCTGTGTGACCTCTGGAGCCTTAACACAGCCTATGGAAGAGCTGCCTGTGTCAGTGCTTTGGAAGCACCTGACTCAGGTGAGGTGCATAATCCTTTTGTTTTGGGGATGCCCTAGGCCACCCCTCCAAGCCCAACACAGGAACAACTGTTTTATAATCACCTCTGGTCAATGCAGAGACGGACAAGCCTCTTCTGCTCACACCAAAACCCCATGGCAGACAGACAAAAAGGAATTACCTGTGCTCTCAATTGCTATCTGATCTTGACCAAAGTGAGCATCCAGGCAGCCAGCTGCAGAGGGAATTGGTGGGGAGCTCCGAGAACGACTCGTGTTTTCCACTTCAACCCCATCCAGGTCATTGTCGGTGAAATCCCTGTGGGGAAAGAGAGAGAGCCTTGCCACCACCTGCTAAGCAGAGAGATGCAGGCAGGAGAAGAGGTGACTGGGATTAAAACCCATCAAAAAATAAAGCAGTGAGACTGTAGAGATATCACCAGGATGAATGTCCACCCCTCCTTGCTCTGCAGGTTTAGACTCTGCCCTGTGGAGGTGATCTCAGGTAACACAGTGTGGCCAAGAACAGTGCACAATAAACCAAAATGGGCTCTCCAGCTTCCTAAAGAGCTCTGCCCCCAGTTCTGTGAGTCCCAGCCCCTTCCAAAGGGAAATAAATGCATGGTCAAACACCCAGGGAACACCCAGCTTCATGGAATGACTGCGGTGGGTCCTTCGTGTGCCAGCAAGGAGCAAGTGATGAGAACATATTTTCCCACCCTGGGGAGATTTAAGATTTCAGGTATTTTCCTGTCTTGCATCAGAATTTTAAAAAAACACCCAGAAAACCCAAACTCTAAGCCTTCATCTGATGTTTTTAATTGATTCAGCTTCAATATTTCATTTTGACCTATTAAGAGATTTCCGTTTCAAACCTTTTTGAAAAGGTGCATTTTGAAAAGTACCTTCTGTAATTAGCATACATTTCAAAGGGAAGAATTTGCCTCAAAGGGAAATTAATTCAGGCTCCAAACCACCAGAAATAAGTGCATTTTTGAATTGAAAAAGCTCCCTTCCCAAAACCTCATCAAACTGAGTCCCTTTCACCAAAATCAGCTCTGAATCCCTGTCCCCAGCCTTTTGTGGATGCGTTTGTCTGAAACAAAAACTATTTTCGACACACAGAAAAGGACAAGAAAGTCCACATCCAAGCAAACGGTTCTTTTATCTTCCCTCCCCACACCAACTCTGTGTTTGTGCTCTGAGAACACCCCGTGCATCCCTCCATCCTCCCACCCGAGAAACCTTCTGGAGAAGAAAGCGCAGTCTGTTAAGCGGAGGTGCTTTGCAGCAGGAATCTTCACTGGGAGGTTAATATTACTAATTTTAGTGTGAGAATATTCCACGCACGTGGCTCCAGGGTGGAGGACGTACTTCTTCCTTCCTAGACGAGTCTGCTGAGTGAAGTAGTCATAGCGCTCTGATTTTTTCCACATGTAGTAATACTCCACGCACTCGCCCACCGACCGGGTGCGGACCTGAGGAGAAACACCCCAGTCAGGACACCCGCCCCCATCCAGAGGCATCTCCTGGAGCAAGGAGCTATTTTCCCATTTAACCAGCACAGAAAATTAAAAGTGCATTACAGTGGTTTACATTGCTATGGACACATTGCTGCAGAACAGAAGCACGTACTGAGGTTTCCGAGGTGGCCAGAGAAGGAACTCCCCACAGCACACAGCTGTTGTCACACACCCGTGTGGGCCACACACACTCGTGCAGGACTTTCCTGCGCTTCCAGCAGCAGCACACTTAGCAGAGAGAGCAAACCTGCATCCATTGTCACTGGCCAGCGTCAACATGCCTACAATTAACCAGTGGTAGAACTGGACTCTCTGGTTCTGCCAACTCCCAGCACAGCAGCATGTCCCGGGGCCCAGCTCTCCCTACAACAGCACCTGCCATTCTAGAGGACCCCAGGGGACTTTACGAAACATCCACATGCTCAACTCACTCATTCACAGAAGTACTGCAAGGGCTGAGAGTTTGGAAAGAACTTTTGAGACTCCAGAAAGGGCTAATCAGTAATTAACTGACATCACTCATGCAGGTCAGTGGTGTTTGTGACTTCTCCCACCTGGAAAATAAGGCAGAGCAGGGCAGTGAACAGCCCATCACCTGCTGGCATGAGTCAACACAAAGCCTGGGGTTGGAACTCGGCCATCCTGAACTCCCTGTGTCAGCCGAGGCCCAAAGCACACCTCTGGTGCCCAGTCACTGCCTCCTTCCCCTGCTCCTGACCTGGGGGGAGCAGCCTTACCTTGTTTGCTTGGATAAGGTGAAAGTTTTTCCCATGGACCCTAAAGCCATGTTCAAAATTTCTACATTCTTCCTCGCTCCAGGCACAAAGCTCATCTGTAGCAGAAAGAAAGACGAGTTGGAGGAGATGTGCAGAATCCTGAAAGAGTTGCATGTGCCTTGATGAACCCAGATAAGGGGGGTCCTCACCTCTGATAACCTTCACGTTGAACCGTAACCTCCTCAGTGCCTCTTCCGCGTTGAAGTTGCATTTCACCAGCTCATACAAAGCCTGGAAAACAGAAGGAAATCACTCACAGCATGTACCTGAACAACACACCACAAACCAGCCTGCTCATGACTCACATTTGTCTCGTAAAACTTCTATTTCCCAGGAGCCACCTTGCTGCTAACCCCAGCTAGACCACCAGCAGAGATTATCCCACTTTTTAAGGGACTGGATTACAAATCCTGGGACTGGACGGATGCAGCAGGATTAGAGGTGTGCCTCCATGTTCCTGGAGACTCACTGCCAGAATCTAACCTGGCTAGCTTGGAGGAAACACATCCAGTCAGACTCTTCTACTCTTCCCAACAGGGAGGGTGCCCAGCCTCCTCAGACCGCAGCTGGCCACGCACCCTCACTTATCCATGAGGATGACTGGAGTTACACCTCATTCTGACCTCTGCAGGGAATGTGGCACTGTTGGGCCAGCACCACCTGGGTCTGTGTGGGCTGCAGGAGCCCCTGAGCTCACCTGCTCGTTGTCCTTGACCATCTCTCCCTCTGGCAGGCTGCTGCTGGACAGCTCGTCCCACTGCCGCTTCACGGCGCGGTACAGGAACTCTTCCACCTCCCTCTCAGGGAGGATGTTTGGGTCCCAAAGCAGCTGATCTTCATTCTCATAGGCTAACAGAAAAAGCACTGAAATAAGATAATCAAACAGAGAATTCTGCTGCTTTTTGAGAAATGGTCTGCATGGACATGCATGGGGAAGACAGAGGAGAAAGGAAATCTTTGCTTGGTACTCCAATCCGGCACTAGAGATGACAACCACCTCTCAAGGCATTGCCTTTTCCCTCCTGATTTTGGAGGCAGAGAAGCTCTTTGTATCTCTTTTAGGACCCTTGGCACAGGCTCAGCTTGTTTCCATTGTTTCAGAAAGGTTGGCTGACAAAGTTTTTGTTACCATATTCTCAAAGATTGCTGCTTTGATTAATTAATCCTGGCAACTAAAGACCCTTTTAGCTTTCTTTTCCAGAAGCTCAACAAGCTGGCACTTATTGGACCCAATCATACTGCACTTACTGGACACAATCTGCAAATCAAGGCACCTCTGTCTACTCTGCAGACATCCCAAAATCAGAAAGAGATCACCTCCAGGGAGCACTGAATGACACTAACTCACTATTTAAGGAAGATGTCAGAGAGAATAAATCAGAGCATCCCCAGATGGGTTTTCCTTCTCTTTGGCTACAGCTGAGACCCCCTCCTGCAAACCTGCCACACCAACCCAGTTCTCCCTGAGCTTCACCAGTTCCGTACCTGTGTTCCCAGCCCTATTAAATCAGGCTCGTTTAAGTCAGTTAATCTGGATGTCAGCACTGAAAGTTGCCAAGCCTGCAGATACAGAGCAGGACTGGTGATCCAGAGCCCACCAAATCCCCCTGCCAGCAGCCCTACACCCAGACAAGGCACAGAGAAGAGGCTGCCTTACCTTTTTGCCTGTGCCTGTTTAAGCGGAGGATGGGAACAGTGGCCTGGTACTGAGGTCCAACCATGATCTCCTGAAATCCCACGACAGAGAGATGAGAAGACTGAAATGGGAAATGCTCCACGCAGGCTCTATTTCATGATTTAGGGACTACACCACTACAAGGCTGATTTACTTACTGGTAGCCCCCTCTGTCACTACTATTTCTAGCAAACCCTGACAATTTTATGGGGTAACTAAGAAGATTTACTACCAACCAGATGATACTGTAGGGACCTTCAGCATTTACATAGTTTTAATGTAAAAGATCTATGGCAAGCAGCTAAGGTTGGTGATAAAGCAATGAAGAGGTTCTCCTGCAGCCTTCACAGCCAGGATGAATTTGGAAGCCTGCTCCTCTCTTTAGAAAGATGGTTCCCCTCAGTAAATCCTGCTGGGCACAGCATTTCACCTTTATAGGGCTGTAGATTTAATCAACCAAGGCACAACAGACTTCCCATATCTAAAGCAGAAGATAACTCCGAGATTGTGTTAAAAACCCCTCTTGTAGCCCACATCTGCCACTGCCACCCACAAAATGCAAGGCATCAAGAAGCCAGTTGGGGAAATATCATAGTGCTTTGGTGTCATGCTTTCTTCAGACTCAGGAGTCCCCCTTCCCAAGGCACTCAGGTCATTTACCTTCTTACACTCGTTGGATGGGATGGAATCCACCTCTGAATCCTCAGCCATGGAGGAAGCACATGGAGATGAACATGGCTCTTTGTCTTCATCAGCAAGGAAGTTGTTTGCTTTGTGGGCAAGGAAAAGACCTGTAGTTATGAATTTTTTTTTCTATTCCTTTATGTTCCCTCTCCTTCCCTTCATTTTCTGTCCTGAAGTCCCTTTCAGCATGCTCTGCAATGACAACTTACCTGTATTTTTATTTCCTCACTTCAAATAACAGAATTTGCACACTTGCCACACGGATGGCCAACCTAGGGAGCTCAGACTCCTTAAATTTACAAGGCAGCAGAAGGAATAACATCACTTCATGCAGAGTCCCCGTCACGTGCTTCAACTTCCCACATATTTCAGTATTTAGGAACTGCCACAATGCATCACTCCACTACTACTACTGAATTTATTCACTTGTGGCGATGTCAGATGAGGTACTGATCTTCCAGACTGCAATTACAGCAGGCAGCAAAACAATTCCCACTTTCTCAGTATTCTGAGCCACAGCTCAAGACAATTCTCCCCTCATCCCACTGCTCATCAACGCTCTGTCCCGTCCTACCCAAAGCCCGGTAACGCCTCTGCCACGCAGACAGTCCCCAGGAGGAAAAGTGGAAAATCTGATGTCAGGAGACTGACAAAATTAAGAAAACCATTCTCACCCTCCCCTGCACATCATATGTAAAAGTGAACAGCAACTACTTAGGAACTAGTGACACATACAGCCAGGCTGGTTTGGGAATAAGTCCGATGCATCGTGGGACGTGACGGATGGAGTCAGATCGTCAGCTGAAGATTGTGTCTCCTCCTCTTCTTCCCCTGAAAGCAAATCCTTCGCTATTTGTTCCTTTTAACAACAACAAGAAAGTGAAAAATATTTTTAAATTAAAAAATATATATGAGGGGGAGTGAGGCCTAGAGTAAAAGCATTTCTGGCCAACAGTGGCCGCATCCACAGATCTCCTCACCCTCCCACAGCTTGTCCAAAGACAGATTCTCTCTCACACTCCCACCACACCCAGACTATTTTCCCTAGAAGCACTTTAACAAGTGTCATGAGTGGCTTCCTATGGAAGCCAGAGAGTATGAGCAAGCAGCCCTTTCTGTAGTGTTCCACTCACAGTAAATATCTCAAAGATCCTGAAAGAGGAAGAAAGAAAAAAAAAACCCAACCCCAAAAAAAACCCCACTTTCTACAGAATTTAGCTGGAACAGGAGGAGCCATGGCTGCAGCTGGGAAGATACAAACTTTCCCTGGCTCTTCACACACACCCATCCGTGTGCAAATACTTGTAACCAAAGTTCCATACAGAGTTTCTACATTTTGAAACAGATATCCTTTCTCCCTTCTCCTCTAAACACTTCACACTCATGTTTCTGCACCTGGTGTTCCTCATTGGGACACCAGAACTAGGCAGGCCCCTTTCCCTGGCACCGACCAAACCCGTCTGAAACGGGAGGAACCTTGACAACCTGTGCAGACACCCAGGCAGAGAGCTGCTCTCACCTTATCCAGAGTCATATCAGGGAGGTTGGGAGTGATGTCATTGCTCTCGCTGTCCTGCTCCGAGATGGGGTCAGATGCCTCATAGCCATACAGTGCGAGCAGCTCCTCAAATGGCATTTCACTGCTCTGAGCAAGAGGAGGACAAAGCTGCATCAGGAAGAGAACAACCACGAGAGCACCACACCAGCTGCAGGAACACGGACAGGCAGTCAGGGCAGCTCTGCTCCTCTGGGGGCTCTGAGCAGCCTCAGGTGACACTGTCGAGACCCACTGTATCCTGTCCCTCTCAAAGGTATGGAAAAGTCAGGAACTTTCATCCCAAAGCAATACAGTCTAGGGCATTTTAAAATTACATTTATCTTTTATTCTAGATTTCAAACAGGTAAAAGACACCAGACAGCACTACTGTATTTAAGCAGAGGAAGGGGAGGAGCAAATCCCTGTATCAGTCTTGTGCCTGGCCTGCAGAGACACTCTCTGTCACCAAGAACAGTTTGTGTTCCACTGAGATCTCCGTGGGACCACCCACAGCAGCACCACATCGACTCATCTTTGGGGAACACTGACCATCACCCCAAAAGCTGGTGATTCTTCAGCAAGGAGAGCCAAGATCACCTGCCAGAGGCAGATGAAGGCTTCAAAAATTCACTGCTGTCATCTGTTCTCAAAACCATGGGTTCCCATCCAAATGCAAACTTGACTCATTGTTGGGTGACCTGAACCCAGCTGAAGTCAGGGCTTCACACAGCAAACAAGCAAATCCAGCAGGTAATTTCACTTCCCCTCCCCTGCTGCCTTTACCTGAGAGGCACTGAAACTCTTCTCCAGCTCTTCTAAAGATTTCTGCTTCTCCTGAGTATCATCCTCCTCCTTTTCTTCCCTCACACCGTAGTTCTGGGAAAGGATCTCTGCCAGGTTCAGTCGGTGATCAGCTGAGCCCATTGACACAACTGCAGGGATCAGAAGAAGTTACTGGCACCACAATGGACCAAATCCTGAGATGCAACAAAGCCAGGGACGATCCCTTCTTGTGTGTGTGCACACATGATAAGCCAGAGGAAGAGATTAGGCAGGACAGAGGGGGACAGGGAACACAACTGGCAGCAGTCACTTCATCAGCACAAAGCCCAGTTCTATCCACATTCAAGTCCCACAGCTGACTGGAAGCTGAATCTGAAGGTTTTCTGAGTATTTGTGTGTCTCTCCTCACTGGATTCGCTGGTGTCACAACATGTGTGAACACACTGCAGCCTTTCCTTCACCTGGGGGCATTTTTAGGGTAATCACCCTTTACTCAAGAATGTGCAAATGGACACCTGCAGGAGCTTTGGCATCTTTAAGCCTTTCCTCCTCTGTCAAACAGCATGGGAATCAACCAACAGGCTCGGGAGACGTTGCAAGGAGAAGGGAAGTGATCACAGTGAAGTAACTTTGTTTCCTCTGGGGACTAGACCAACAAACAGAGGGATCTGAGCCTTGAGGTACCTGCTGCGCTCTGAAGGGCGGGCTCTCCAGGACATAGGCCACGGGCTGGGTATGCGACCACCCTCGGGCTCTGCCGGCCAACAGAGGCCTTCAGGAAAAGAGAAAAACGTGGCTGAGACAGCTCTCCTTAAAAACACGACACCCCTCCACCCACTTCACCCCACCAGCAAATGCAACTCATTTAAGTTCAAAGCAAAAGTGACCCAAACGCCCACAGGGCAGCGTTAGGAACTGTGCTGTTCAAAAGAGCTCATCAGGTGTATTGAACAGCTCTTCCCGGCCTCCTCACCTTCCCCTGTTTCCATTCCAACTATTTTACCTCTAGCACTCTACTCACTACTTATCCCCCCACCAGTTTAAGATCTCAGACCTTTGTGGTTTGCAGTTTCACATAAAAGAAGGACCTGGACCCTCAGCTGTTATTCTGAACACACACATCATGTTTGAGCACAGCATTTTTAGGGACTGACCCTTCAGAGAGCAGCCAGCCACAACACCCTGGCTTCTCCCTGATGCCTCACTGCACTCAGGAGCTCAGGGGCGTGAGCAGAGAAACAGCTGAGCAGGCAGAGAAGGAGTCTGGTAGGACCAAGAGTGGCACAGGCGAGGTGGGAGAGGCTGAACCAGGCAGAGCCCGAGAACAGGCACCTGCAGGGTGGCATTTGGTGCTCGGTCACAAGTTCAGGCAGCAGCATGGGCTGAGGAAAACAACCCAGACAGAACATCTGCTGCTCCTCGGGCTGCTGTGCGTGGAAATGCTGTTCATCAAGCTCAGCCTAGGCAGGGAGCAAACAGGTAAACAACCAAAGCTTTTGGGTGACTGAGAGCACCTGATCGCAGAAGAAAATCCCAGTGTCAGTCCCCCAGTCCCCAGTGACATCTCTGTAGGATCCTCAGCCATCAACAATCTCAGCTGTGCACCATCACTCCTCACTTACTCAGTGGGAGCCGGGACATTTACAGTGTTTCCAACATGAGCCTGTTACAACTTATTCAAGAAAACACAGTGAAGCTTCCCATTAAAATCTATCCTCTAACAACAAAGCCAAGTAGTCACCAAAAAAAGGCCACCACAGACTGTGGGTTCTGAGTTAGTGCCTTCAGCCATCAACGCAGGGACTGGAAATTCCATAACAATGAAGAAGATGCCCCCAGTCCACCATCCCCCACGATAACCCCCACTGAGACCACTCTGGCTTCAGACAGAGCCCTGGAACTGTGCACACGAAAAGAGAAGGGAGAAGTTATGGGATGATGAAAGGAGAAGGGGACTCCATTTTGAGGATAGTCATACCGGGAAATGGCTCTGTAAGTCCGAAAGTGTCAATGAGCCTTTGTTGGGCTTTGCTGGAATGTGACCGAGCACAAAACCCTCCTGGATAAATCCTACCAAGCAAACAACCGTGGTTTCATGGAAAGGGTGTGGTCTACCCCTACTCCCTCTGGGTCTTGGACAATCTGCAGAACTCACTTGGCTCAGACAATGATCCTGGATCAATGGCACCTCCTTGTCTGGGGATCAATAAGGCCTCTGAAAACAAAGACTGAAGCTGTTGATGTGGATGGGCTGGCTTGAAAAGGTGTCAAGAATACTTCAGGAACCTTGAGATCTCCTTTTAATAACCAGGTGCTGAAAGTGAGAGGATTGGCCACTACAACAGGCTGACAGTTCTGTAACTAATCAGGAGTTTGATTCTCTGAAGCAGTAACGGAGCACCAGGGCAAGTGGGAATGCTGGAGTCCCCATGGAACAACCAGCACTCTGTGCTGGGGCTGAGGGAACAAGAAACAAGTGACAGACAAAGGAAACGGCCCATTGAGTGCCCAAATTTAAACACGTGTGTAACAGAACAATCCCTCAGCTCATTTACAAATCCAGAGGACCACAGAAACAAGAATCAGAGGAATAGGAGAGAAAGGCAAGTCCGGCTTGGAAATGTAACTGACGACAGAATATTCCTGATTGCACTGATTGCCAGTGCCATGGGATGTGGAGTTACTTGATCTGAAGGTGAGGTAGGTGCAGCCTGACACCTCAAATCCAAGCACCACACAGGAGGCAGAAACGCAAGAGCATGGCACGCACCAGAAACAGAGAACAGCTCTGGGCCAGGGTGTCACTGCTCTTCCTGCTGGTGAGTGATTCCATCACCATCAAAGGTAGCAGTGGGGAACTCCAGTTATTCTCACAGTGCAGTGTGATGCTGGAAACCGGCTCCTATGCCCATGGGGCATTTAATCTTGTGGGGTAAAAAAGGGAGATTAAATTCCTTTAATCTCACTTTACCATTCTCAGCGCCGCTTTCCTCCTGCTAGTTTCTGCTGCTCAGGCTTAAGAGTAACTTTCCTCTCTGAAGTTACACAGAGGTTTGTCAACTACTCACTCTCATGTTTGTATTTCTGGATGACTCCTGCACTCCCTTCTTAGGTGTGGACTCAAGGTTTTGAGCACATGGAATGAAGCTCAGCCATCATTTAGGAAACACGGGCAGAGGCAGAGTCTGAGCTTTGTGCACTGACAAAGTCATTTCCCAGTGTGAGGCCAATTGTGTCTCCTCTGAGAAAACCCTCCATACTGAAACCACTCTTGAAAAAAAGGGAGGAAAAAAAAAAAATTTCCCTTTCCAGTGTTACTGTTCAATAACTAACGTAGTTTCCTGAGCCAGTCTAACACATATTTCAGCTCCAGCGAGAAGAGTTCCTGCTTCCTCTGCCTTGTCCACACTCCTTGGCCATGGGGCCATTTTCCACAAACTCCAGCTGTAGCCAGAGGGAAGCAGCACGGATGGAAGCAGACACATCCTGCAAGTCATGCCTCTGAAAGATTGAAGAATGAACAGATGACACAACATACAGACCACCTTCTGCACTGCTCAGGAAGATCAGGGCCCCATCACACCTGTGCAGTGTCACAGCAGAGATGCTCCATAGCCAAACCTCATCCAAGAGGCAATGACAGCTCCTGGATTTCCCCTGGACAGACCCCTCTGGGCCACAGCAGTGCAGGGTGCCAAGGCAGCACTCCGGCCCAACAGTGTGCCCAAATAAGACTTTGGCAGAAATGAATGCAACAGCCTTGGTGCTCCACCAAAGGCTAAACCATGGTGGACAGGCCAACAGGCCAGGCAGCACCTTCCTCATGCAGAACACTGAAATACCCTGGAAGAGAAGTCCTGCCCTTGGACAGACGCTGTCACAGCCAACGGGGATCCAAGATCCCGCCACAGAGTACCTCGAAGTTTTCCCAGTGCCCTTGTTCCATGCTGTGGTCACCAGGAGGGCCACGCCACAGAAATGAAGTGTGCATGTGTCACAACAACCACTACAACAGGTCAAGGATATTTGAGGGACATGGCAAGACTCGATGGACAATGGCATCACCAGCTCTAAGTGTGATGGAGCGACGGCAGGAACATTTCAGCACAAGACACCAAGGCAAACACGATGTGGCAATTGGAGAGGCAGCGGGGAGTCCCCACCTGGCCCCCTTTGCCTTCTGGCCCCTAGGCAAGGTGGTGAGAACCATCCCGGCCACCCAAACCAACCGTTCCCACCACCTTCCCCAGCCCTCTGCCACTCCCAGGATCCTGACCTCCGTGCTCTCCCACTGCTCAGGCCATCTCTTACCTGAGAGCCTCTGCGAGCCCGTTCCAACAGCTCTACACCCCGACCCCAGCTCCAGCCACCCCACACCGCTGTCGGGCTCTGCTGGGCCATAGCCCCGGGGCTTCCAGTCCGCTCTGCCCCGCGCCTTTCCACCCGCCCTCTGCACGCTGCGGTCCCGCAGCCCCCGGCCCGAAGCCCCTTCTCGCGCCTCTCCGGGCCCCTCTGCCGCGGGTCAGGCCGCGGGGTCCCCGCGCCGGCGCCGCCCGCCCCGGCTCTCCCGCCAGGTCCCGCCCAGGCGCCC
>VZRQ01002143.1:193610-215251 GCA_013397975.1 Machaerirhynchus nigripectus
TGTTTCGGGTCCCTCAGGCCGCTGGCCGGGGCAGGCAGGCGTAAAGGCCCAGGGACGGTCCCCAGCTCCTCCAGGCCACAGGGACACACCGGGCACCACACAAGTCAAAGGAAAAACCGTACTCACAACCCCAGCCTTCTTCATGGATCACAAAGCCTGAATCTCCAGGAAACACTTCCAGGGGTCCTCAATGAGCACTCCCTTGATAAAAAGTCACTGCATCTCATTTAGAGTTCACAGAAGAGGGAGATAAGGATTGGACCCCAGAGATAAGTCTGTGCCTGGCAAGGACTAGGGTGTAGACACTATCTCATCGTTCCTTGCTGTGGCTGTGTTTCAAGAACCCCAGAGATGCACTTGTGGAAACTTCCTGATGGGTCTTTCCAGTTCCGTTTAACCGACAATGACCACGTGCTTCCAGAGAACGATCCTCCTGCACAATGAAGAAACCCATCTCCAGGGATTCCTGCAGGGAATGGCACTGCCAGGATCCCCTCCATCCCCACAGCCCCTCGGGGACACCACCAACCCCTCAAGGACTCGTGGCTGAACCAGCAGGGCAGCCCTTCCCTTGGGGTGTGCAGTGACAGGGTGCACAGGCACTTTTGCCACCAGATCTCACCATTTGGTAGGTCCCGTGGGTCATCATCCAGCTCACACCAATGCCTGTGCCCAGATCTGCCTCTGGCTGTGCCCACGGAGGCCTCGTGCTCAGTCTCTGGGAGCAGCCTCTCCACCCTGGCAGGTGGCTCCGTGCTGGGTTTTGCTCACGCTTCTGAGCTCAGGAAGCAAAGTGTTATCAAGTGCTTCTCAAGTGGTGGTGGCCCTCGAGCTGAGAACCAGAGCACTTCACCAGCCCTTTGTTCCCTTGCTCAGAGCTGTCTGGCTCTTCTCAAAGGACTAACAGTTTGCAGATGCTGTTTGTTCAATAAAAAAGAGTAACCTCATCTCCAGCTTCAGAAAAATGTCTGCAAAAACTGCTGCTTTCTGCCTTGCTCCCAGCAGGGCATCCGGGTGTTCTGTCACCGCAAAAACAGAAAGGTCGGGGATTCGAGTCAAGGCCTAAGATTTGGCTCACGGCCTGGGGTTTTGGGTTGAGGTCTGGAGAGAGCTCCACTCGTTATTGAGGGTCTGTCCTGGAGCAGTGCCCCTGCTGGCTTCTGCTGCCCTGCCTGCAGAGACAACCGCAGGCTGAGTCTCTTCGAACAGCTGCACTTCCCTGCGGGAGCAGCGAAACACGTGCCAGGAGACACCTCCATTGCCCAGGACGTTGATTTCTGTCCTCAGAATGACGACGACATCCTGCAGCCCTGCCAGGCTCTGAAGGCAGCACATCACCCATCCCAAAGGCAGCCCCACACCAGCACCCTAAATCAGAGACTTCAGTGCCTGACTTTCAGTATTCTGAGATTTTCAAAGGCATTTTAAAAAGCCTGAAAGGCCAGTGGAATACCGGGCGGTTCAGGCTCTCCAGGTGTTTGTGAGTGATTAGTCAGGACACTCCAACAGCAGCTCTTGTACAATTGCTGCTCCGTGGACAGAGACAGCAAATCCCAGATGGGTGAAGTGGCTTTGGCTGAATCCGGGGTTGATCTGCGTGCAAAACCAGGGTGGCCTTACACCCTGCCCTCCTTTCTCTCCTCCACCTGTGCCTGGTAAGCAGTTCTGTTTCTTGGAAAAGCATTGCAGCCCTGAGACAAAGGGCAAATTCTTTTTGTTTGATGCAGCTCAGCCCTGGGGTCTTTAGCCACAACGGATTGTAGATATGAAAAAAGTTCACGTGGGTTAAAAAAAGCAGTGTTGATAGGAAAAAATTTGCGTCAGTACCTGTAAAGGACTGACCCCTGCCTGGGAAAGGAGAGGTTTGTGTGGGGCTGTGTCCTGCCGTGGGTGCAGGGTGGGCTCGATGCCGACAAGGGCACAGATAAGCTCAGACTGTAAAGAACTCAGGGTTTCCGGCCATCTGAGGCTGCTGACAGACAGAACAGCTCCAAGGCTTAACAAAGCAGCTGTGAATTAGGCTTTAGAGAAGCATCAGTTCTCACCAGTGCTAGGTGGAGCTCTGCTACTCGCAAACACCGCGCCCGTGTAGGCTTTCAGACAAGTGTTTATAGTTCTGAACGCTGCCAGCTGCCCATCACAGCTTCCAGGGGCCTGTTCCAGGTTTTCTGAGGCAGAGGGGACAGGTGATGGGATGTCTGGGTCAAGGTGAGCATCATGGCTATGTAGTTCCTTTCTCATCCTGTGCTCCTCCCAGCCTGCCTCCCTCCCTTCCTCCTTCCACTTCAAGTCATCACAACCCACAAATGTAATTTATTTACCATCAAAATACTTATATACTCACAAAAATTGGTGCAATATCTACAGATGTCAATTCAGTGTGAGTGTGGGCTTGCACACTCGGGATGAGTCCAGCAAGTCAGGTAACGCCCAGGCTGCCATCCCAAGTGCTGAAATCCCAGCTGGCTCCGCAGGGTACGGGCAGGAAGATGTGGTTTGACAGCAGTTCAAGTAGGCACACCGAGGGTTTGCAGTTTCACAGCCTTTGTGCCGGCACAGCTGCCAAACAAACCACCCCTGGGATGGCCTTCAGTCCTTTCAGGATGTCAGCATTCCAAAAAGGCCAGCGCCGAGAGGACAGGAATGTCTTCTCCCTCGCCTGCTCTGCTGTGTGGTGACAGCCAGAGGTACAGCCCAGGGGACAGCAAAGCCACACAAAGCCTCTGCTGCCGAGGGACACAAGGGCCGCTCTTTGGCATATAGTGCAGTGTCCCCCTGACCTGCTGCTTCCTCACAGCTCCTTGGCTTCCATGGGATCCATCCTTCAGCTGGTGAAGCTCCTGCATTTGAAATACATGCTGAGGGCAAGTGTTTCTTGCTGGTGTTAGTAATTAATAGCAGATGCTTGACGAGGGATGTGTGGAGGCCAGCCGTGCCTGGACTTTAGTCCCCACACCCCTGTGCTGGGGCAGGGTCCCCATGTCCCCATGGCTCAGGGCATCCCAGGAGCCCCTCATCCACCTGGCTGGGCAGCTTGACCCCCTCCAGCCTTGGGCCCGTCCCCACCAGCCCTTGGCCGGGCACACAGGTGTGTTTGTTTACCTGTGCACGTGTCCTGCAAACAACTGCCCCTCCCTCCCTGCTGCCTGGGGGCTGCGGGTGTGTAACCCCGAGGGAGGGAGCTAATGAGGGAGCGCTGATGAGGAACTCATTAATTCTGGTGCCTGTCAGCCTCACAGGATGATGATAAAATGCTGCATCCTTGTGGAGCAGTGGGAGGCAGCGGCAGGACTGGGAGGGAGCAGCCTGGCCGTCCCACAGCCCTCCTTGCAGCCAGGCCCCCCATCCTGCACCCGTGTCCTGACACGCAGCTTGCATCCAGTCCCCCTCTTCCCCTGGATCACCCAGGAAGGGTGGGAGCATTGTGGGGTGGATAAAGGTGGGATTGTGCAGGCACCGTGTCCACCACAGCTGCGACCCCGTGGCAGCAGGATTTGGAGGGGTTTGTGGGCTTGGATGGCACCTGAAACGGGGGTGATGCCCTCCTTTCCAGCTGTGTCACACACAGGTGCTTTGGCATGGCCAGCGTGTGACCACGTGCCTGCGTGTGCCCACCGCACAGGGTGGCACCTTCACAGGGCACCAGCCTGTGTTGCTCTGGCTGCCTGGACACTGACAGAGGCTCTGGTGGTGCCTGGCAGCATTCCTAATGAATTCAGAGCTGCCCTTCACATCAAACAGCCACAGGAGAAGGCATTTCTCGTCCCCATCTTTATTCAATGCGCCAAACACGCCACTCCTGGGCCTCACACTCACAAACATCTTGTTCACAGCTGCAGCTTCAAAAGGACCAGGGGAGAAGGAGGGGGAGATTGTGTGGGAGGCACGGAGCGTGCTGGGGCTCTCTGTGGTCACCATGTCCCATCAGGGAGGTGCTGAGACCCCCTGGGCACCACGCCAGCTCTGCTCCTCCAGGCTCCCCTGGGCTGCTGGGACCTGGCTGTCCCCAGCCACCCTGCAAGGCCATGAGAGATGCCTCAGACAAGGTCTGGGGCTGGTGGCCGAGCAGAGGGGCAGGAGGTGGATGGAGGGCAAGGGGGTTCTCTCCTGCTCAGAGCTGCCTCTGCCCCCTCCTGTTCTTCCCTGCTCTGCTCTCAGCCCAGCCCCATCCATCTTGCAGGACTGAAACCCAATTACGGTGCCAGGGAGGGGGTGGTGCAGCAGCAGAGATGTCCATTAGCCTCGGGGATGGAGATGGAGCGATAGGAGCTCTAATGGCCTCACCAGGACTCTGATGACAGCCCGGCTGCCCCAGCTGCACCGGCCCCTGCCCGCACTGGGGTGACACCAGAGCAGTTCAGTCCTGGTTTGCAGCCCGTGACACGGATCCCAATGCAGATTTGGAGCCGTGTGCGTGCCCACGTGTGCACGTGTGCCTTGTGTGGGCTTGCACGACTTAAGGCCACTCCAACACCCACAGGAGCTGCCCCAGGGGCGGCCCAGCCATCTGACTGTAAAGCAGCCCAGAGCTGCTCCCTCCTCACCCTCGCTTGTCCCGCTGGAAGAAGGATATTTGGCGGTGGAGCCTGCTGTGCTCTGAAGTTTAATTAACCCCGTCTCCCCTCTGAACAGGCTTCCCTTCCTCCGCTCGAATGCCACAAATGATCTTTTGCAGATGCTAATCTGCAGAAGGAAAAAAAAAAAAAAAGATTCCACATTTAATTGCAGAACATAAAGATATTACGGGGTCATTAAAACACCATGAATATGGAAATAAAATCCACAGGCATCCATGCAGATAACGGCAGGGAAAAGGGAGTTGCAGGTGAAGCTGAAAGGTGGAAAGGTCAGCTGCATCTGGATACATCATTAACCCCCTGCTCCAGGCAATCTCCAAGGGCCGGGGGGGTGTCTTGGGGGTCTCGGTTGTGCTGGTTCCACCCTGAGGGACCCGCAGCAGGGGAAGGGTGGTGCTGCCCCAGGTACAGGCCAAGTGGTGAGGGTTGGCCCTTGCTGTGGGTTCTGGGGATCAGTCTCTGCCTGCAGCTGCAGGAGCTCCCAAAGATGCCTCAAATCCCTGCCAAACCTGGTCTGTGACTTGGACCACGGGACCTGATAGCCCAGGGAGGGATGCTGAGATGGTTTTGCTCTTCAGGGACTCCTTCCCACCCCGGGGCAGCTGTGGAG
Organism: Machaerirhynchus nigripectus; assembly: GCA_013397975.1. Classification (NCBI taxonomy): domain Eukaryota; kingdom Metazoa; phylum Chordata; class Aves; order Passeriformes; family Dicruridae; genus Machaerirhynchus; species Machaerirhynchus nigripectus. The sequence continues at coordinate 198,798 of VZRQ01002143.1, forward strand.
CCAGGCTCAGCTCCCTGTGTGCCTCATTACTGGGCTGATCCCAACACCCTGTCTCCCCTCTGCCCCAGCACCCTCCCGCTGCTTACGCTGCCAGCTTGACACTGACGTGAGCTGCTAAGTGGAAAAAATTAATAGGGGCTCGCTAATTGGAGCTGAGACACCAGGAAAGAGAGACACAGGCCAGGGTGGCTCTGACACCTGGCTTCAGACAGGTGACTGGGTGCGGTGGCGTGGCAGGGCCAGTGGGCAGGGTGGCGGGGGCCACAGCCACCTGGCCTTGGGGGCTGTTGGCCATGCTCAGGGTGCTGCCGTGCCTCTGTCCTTGCAGCCTTTGGGACATTCCCAAGGAGCTCCAACCCCTGGCGTTCGGGTCCTGCCAGCTGCCGCTGCCTGAGGGGAGGACATGGGTGAGGAGGGCGTGGTGCTGCTGGGACACCTCCGGATCCTCAGGACCCTCCAGACCTCCAGCACAGTGCTGCGGTGCTGTTGTGCCGAGCTGCCAGAGCCCCCCTGCTCTCCCAGCAGCAGCTTTTGCCTCCAGGGAGAGCATGAGGAGGAGAAAAGCAGATTAGAGTTATCGCTGCATCTCCTCACTGAGCTGAGAGCTAAATGTCAGATCACATCTGACACAGCTCCGAAGGGGAGGACGAGGAATCCCGGCGCACCCCTCATCTCAGGGGGCACCTGTGGGAGCACAGGCAGTGGGGCTGGCAGCTGGGCGCCGGCCTTCCCCCGGGAGCAGGGGGGGAGATGGCTGGCTCGGGGTCCCGCTGCCTCTCCTGGCTGGCAGAATCCCAACCGCAGCCCCAGAAACTTTCCTCCTCCGGTTCCCATGGAAACCAGGAATTTTCTTCTCCCCAAAGTTGAGCTGCGTGCCTGCGCTCTCTGCCCCAGTCGAGCCCCTTCACCAGAGCCCATGGGACGATGGTTTGGTGGGAGCTGCTGGTCCGGCTGGAGCAGTGCCTTCGGCCGTGCCTGTGGAGCCAGAGCCCGGCTGTGGAGCTGGGGCAGCGCAGGCCCCCTGCACAGGGTGTTCTGTGCCAGACCAGGATGTCCTGATGGGTGGAGCGGGGCCGAGGAGGAGGATTGTCACCTGCTTGGCACACCCTGTCACCTCCACAGCTCAGCCAGAGGAAATGAGCAGCCTGCTGGAAAAATAGCCTGGCAGAGTGACCAGAGAGCCCCGGCTCCAGCCCCAGCCAGCCGGCAGCGTGAGCCCCTGGGACTGATGGCCGCGCAGTGAAAGCCAGCCCCGCTTTGGGCTCCAGCTGGGAAGGACACTTGGGGAGTGATTTTAGACCGTCCGTCGGCAATCAGAGCGTTTCAGCGCTCTGCTCACCTCTGGCAGGAAGAGGACGGGCTGACGCCTGCTCTGATGAAAGGAAAAGCTTTCCTCATCCATCAGTCCTGTGGGCTGGCAGGAGCGGGCATCTGGCACTAGCCCTGGGGCCACTGAAATCCTGGGGGTGAGCTGCAGGAGCTTTTCCATGGGGTAGATGTGGAGGAGTCAGATTTAGACAACAATGACTAAAACTGAGCTTCGGTAAAAATTAACTCCAAAGAGGGGAATGTTCCAGGCGCTGCCATTTGCTGTCAGTAAAAATAAACCTGCAGGTTAAACACAGCCTTTTCCTCCTGGGTGCTCATGTGCCAGATCAGGGAGCTTCCTCCCGCTGAAACAGTTAAAAGCATAAAATCACCGAGGCCCTGTTCTGCCCTGCCCTGTTGAGCATCATCCCTGGGGCTGGGATGGGGTCCCCAGGGCCCCTCGGTACTCAGGGCTGCATCAGGGCTGGGGTCACCTTGTTAGCACAGCGTTTGGGGTCCAGCGAGCACCCGCTCCACATCCAGGGCCTGGAGGGAGCTGGAAGCATCAGGTGGTTTCTCAAGCTCACTGGACACCTGGCAGGGCCCACCCCTGCACCAGCAGCACCTCCCAGCCACACAGCCCCCTCCCAGGGCCGGCTCTGTCCCTCCGCCTGCAGTTCTCACTGGGGTTTTAATTAGTGCTCCTCTGTATATTCAGCAAGCAGGAGCCCGGAATGGAAATGTACAGGTGTCCCCTTGATCCAGTTTCCATGGTTGCCGCATCGAGGTGGGGGCTACAGCTTTTTTTTTTATATTTAATAATTTTATTACAGTGGCTTCAATCCACTGGCGAAGAAGGGAAGGGGGGAGAACGTGGGGGAATAAAAAATGCTGGATGAAAAGGCCATGTTCCCGTGGCTGGGCTTATTTGCTGTCATTCTTTTTCTCTTATTAGCAAGCGCTGTTTTCCAAGATGCTCAAAGTCCAAGAGCTCTCTAATGAGATCCCAGCTCTCGCTGGGGTGGGGGGAACAGCCCAGGCAGCCATGCTGGAGCCACACAAATGCCTGTGGGGCCACCCCAGAGGCTCAGGGAGAGAGGCAGGATGGTGCTCAGCAGGGTGGGCATCAGGGACATCACTGAGCTATGCTGACATGTCCTCATCCCTGTCCCCATCCCCATGTCCCAGTTCCCACCCTCACTCCCCTGCCCCATCCAGCTTGCCTGTGGGATTGTCCCTGGCATCCCTCACCACGACAGCAAAGCTTCCCCGGCTCCAGCCCACGAAGGGACCCCGGCCACCCCTGAGCAGCTCTTGGGGACACTGGGTCAGTGCCCCACTGCCGGGCCCTGTGCACGAAGGATGCCCAGGGAGTCCCGGGCAGCAGGTCCTACAGCCCTCCCAGGGAATTGGGCTCACGTTCAGGGACTCCCAGCACCACAATCTCTCTGCCCTGCCCCATCCTCACCCGGCGCGGTGGCACTTGGTGAGGGTGGTGGCTGCGCCAGGGCTCTGGGTGCCAGCACCAGAATCTCTCGTCCTTTCCTCTCACCAAATCGGTCTCAATCTCCTCTGGTGCGACCCGTGAAGAGTGTGAACGTGCCGTGGGATTATTTAGCCCAGACCCTGCCTGTGAAAGCAGGCAAAATCTTTTCTGCTTACCTGGAGCTCAGGGTGGGTTTCAGCTTTTGTGCAATGGGCGTTAAAAATAACACAGAAACGGCACGGGCCCAGGAAAAATCCGCTCTCCTTGCACTGCACTGTGTGGCTGGGCTTGCCAAGTAGGAAGAAATCCCCTCTCCTCCTCCTGGCAACGTCCCGCACTGTGGCAGGCAAACACACACGCCGAGCCACGGACCTATTAGTCACCAGTAAATGTTCTTTGCTCTCCCGATTTGTTTCCCTTTAAGCTTGATATTTTCCTCTCCGGCTGCCCGGGCCTCGTTAGGCTGCAATTAAAGCCAGGAATCAAAGCGGCACGGTGCAATTAAAACTCGGGGCGGGACGCGGGATGCCCCGGGGAAGCCGGCAGCCGTCGCTGGGCTCCGCTCACGCACAGCCGCCTGTCCCCTGCGCGGCCCCGGGGAGTGGTGACAGTGCGAGGAGGCAGGACAGGCGCAGGCTGAGCCCAGCCGAGCTCCGCTGTAAAGATCTTCCTGTCGTTTACAGACAGCATCACCAGCTCTGGCACCCGGAGGATGAGCCGAGATGCATCCAGTCTTGAAGGAAGATGAATTTTCCTGGCTGTGAGAATCGTAAACGCACAGACCACCTCGGAGGGGGGGAAGAGACACTGCTCACGGTGCCTCTACACTGAGATTAAAACTCCCTCCTCCCAGGGGAGGGCTGTGCCCATCCCTGCACAGAATCCTCCAGTCCCCACGGCCAGGGGGACACGCTGACCTCTGCTCACCGCACCCTTCCCCATGGTTTTCCTTGGGGACAGTCCTGAGGATGCGGCTCCCACGCCCGGAACCTGGAGCCATCCTGCCGGCTCACGTCCCTGTGCCAGGGAACAACTCAGGGAACGGTCTGGCCATCGGCGTCCTGCTCCTGACCAGGCACGAGTGGTGCTGGGGGGCCACATCCAGCTCGGGGCACCGCCCGAGCAGGAGCATTGTCAGTGCCCGCCGAACCGTGGCAGTGGCCGGCGAGCCAGTGGGCAGTGCCTGGACACACACAGCACTGCAGGGCTGGGAGCTGCTGTGGGTCACACCCCCAGCGTGCTGAGCCCCTTGGCAGGGCAGGACAGGACCAGGCGGCTCCACCAGCACCCAAGCCACTGCCACAGCAGCTGGCACAGGCAAGCACCAGAGCTGGTGCCCGTGTGGGAAGTGCTGAGGAGCAGGAATTGCCCACGGAGCAGAGCTGAGCCCACCAGAGCGAGATCCCCTGCACTGATCCGTGCCAGAAACACCAGCACCCCATCGTAGCTCGTCTCCCCACTGCTGGGGCCTGGCCCAACAGCCGCCCCACGCGGAGTCACCCCCAGCTTTGAAAATAAATAGTAACAAGTGAGCGCGGGCAGCAGAAGTAGCAAAGCATATGGTAGGTGTTGGAGTTTATTCCTGTCGGTGAGTGTCAGCAGCGACAGACGGCTGGGGGTGGCGAAGCGAGAGGTTTTGGTAGGCGCCCGTGCAACACCACCCCACGGACGCCACAGCTGCGGCGAGGGTGGGGACCCTGCCACCCCCTGCCGTGTGCCATCGGCGGGCAGCCCGGCGCTGCGATGCTCTCCGGGCGCTGCGATGCTCTCCCGGCGCCCGGGAGCGCAGCTCGGGGCTGTCTGCGCGCCCTCCCCGCGCCTCGGGGATGTTTGGTGTCAGTGGTGCCCGAGGCACCCCTAAACTCTCCACACTGGGCAAAACCACCGCGCGTTTGGCCGCTTCCAGACAAGCCTGTGAGCCCCGTCTGTGCCAGCTGAAGGTCACCCGCCCGATCCGCGGGAAGATCTGGGAGGGTGAATGGCTGCTCTCTGCTCCCGGCTGCTGCTCTGCAGCCACGGCTGGTCCCGGGGTCTGCCAGCACTGCCCGCTCAGCCCAGCCTGGCCCTGTGGCACCTGGGGGCTTCCATGGAATTGTCCCGGTGGCCAGACCCGCTCTCGCCACCCGACGCCTCTGCCGGGAGGTGGGGTGGGCAGGTAGCCAGCGGCAGTGGGAGGGAACAGATTGTCCGCAAAAAAGCGCGTCAGTTCCCAACCGGCAGCTCGGAGCAGGATCTCCTGCGGGTTTATACCTTGTTTGTCTGAGCCCGCTGGAAGGGTTTGGGGCTGTTTAAGGACTCTTTGCCAGCGTCCTTGCAGCACCGTGGTGATGTGAGGCTGGGAAAGGCGATCCCCACCCCGGCAGAGGCTGCCAGCAGGACTGTGGAGCTCCTGGTGCTCAGTGGCTTGGGCACTGCTGTGGCCTCGGTCACCTTGAGGATCCCATCCTGCCCAGACTGGGCAACGGACAGCCCCGGCAAGCACTGGAGCCAGTACACATCCTCCCCTGGCACGGGTGAAACAAACACTCGCCAAGCAGCAGCTCACCTGTGGCTCCTGCCCCTGCTAATTGCAGTGTTCTCACTTCACACCGATTGCTTGATAAGATCAGCAATTACAGAAACCTCGTACAACAATTGGTCTGGGTCAGGAGCCGTGTGAGGGAAATTGGACGGAAGTGCAAATGGGAATTAATTATAACCTTGCAGTGGACGGGATGGGGGGTTTGAATTTATATTTTTATGTATTTCTCAGTGCAACTTCTGGCTCTGCCGCAGGTGTGAAGGGTGCCGAGGGCTTCACCGCAGCGAAGACGTGCTCACTGCTGTCCAGGCCGCCACTGGGCTCGGACGGGGGATGTCACAAGCGTGGCCGCGGCATTGCCGGAGCTCCCTTGCCCTTCCTGCTTTCCGCCTGGCAGCTGCCGTTGTTATCTCCATCGCCATGGCAATGCCAGCCCGGCTCCCACGGCGTGTCCGCCTGTGCCTCCACCAGGCAGACGCGGTCCCACGCCGGGCTGGAGCCCCGCTCCCGCCACTGCCCACGCAGCCAAATGGCCACGGCACAGGCACGGGGGTTAACACAACCCCAAAACTCTGTGGGGATGGAGATGGATATGTCCCCTCACCCAAAACGTGAGGTCTGGATGGGAAGCAGGGGGAGAAGGAGAGGTCTGCACCTGGAATATCTCCCAGCCCTGCCCCGCGTCGGGTACAGCCAGGTGCCCTCCACCACAGCAGGACCCGTGTGCCCCACAGCTGCCCTGGACTCAGCCACAGCTCCCCTGTGCTGGTACCAGCCCATGGCCTCAAAAGCCATATCAATCAGCACCCGACTGCACTGATATTAAAGTGTTTGCCAGCAGCTGCTGGTGTTTAACAAATCCTCTTGTCTGCTTATTTATGCCATTTTCCCCCCTCCCACCTGGGCCTTCTTGATGCTTTGGGAATTTTGCAAACATTTTAAAGGCAGCGTTTCGAAGTCCACCAGGCAGCTAGAGAGGAGCAGGTCAGTGGAAAGGGTAAGGAGAGGCAGGAAAAATCCTCCACCGTGCAAGGCAGCTGCTGCTCCTCATCCTCATCCATCCTTGCATGCTCCCTGTGCTCTCCCACTGCAGTTCCTTGTGTTCTGTACAGCCGCCTCAAGTCAAGGCTGGATCCAGGGTCTTGAATTAATGGGGAGGGGGAGTCCAAAGCAGTGCTTCCCATCCGCTGGTTGCCTTTTCCTGGCTACGGAGGCAAGGTCTGGGCCCAGGTCGCTGTTGGATTGCCAGCCTCAAAGCAGGAGAGCAAAGTGCAAATGGAAAAGCGGAGCAGAGGGGGAGCGTGTGCCGGGGCTGACAGCGCTGGGCAGCACTGCCTGTGCCAGGTACGCCCTGGCAGCTGCAGCCACGGCGCTGCATTTCAGCAGAGCGCCAAGTGCCACCGGGCTGATAAGGAGATGGAGCTCATCTCTGCTCCCGGCGGGCTCCTGGGACCCCAGCCCGGGGGTTTCCGTGTTCCCTGGAGGAGCACAGACTGCTGGGCGCCGGAGGGGGGAACGCCGGGGTGTCACTCTCCACTGATGTGACTCTCTCGCCTGATGTGACTATAGGCGACCGTGGGATTCAATTAAGTTCTGTTTTCCTCCCAGTAACAGCGGGAGTCTCTCCTCTCCCCTTTAAGGCAGACACGCTGCCATGGAAGACAAATGCTTGCAATAAAGCGCTGGAGCGCGGTGCCGGGGGAGGCCGATGCTCCCTGCAGCCGGCACTGCCCGGATCGCGGCCGCCGCTTCCCCGCTCCCTCCCCGCGCCTTTGCACGCCCGGTCCCGCACCAGCCGGCCCTGCCCAGGTGCCCAGAGCAGGGTGGCGGAGTCGCCACGGGCACCCGGCTGGCTCCGGCGCAGGACCCGCAGGGCCACCCCCTTCCCCGCGTGGAGCCACCCCGCCACCGGCCGAGCGTTGCCAGGCAACGGGAAGATGCTTTTCTGACCGAAACGGTAAATCGGCAGCCGGAGCTGGGGGTGGGGGGAGGGAAATGGCTGGGCTGGGGCTGCCCGCGGGAGCACGCGAGGCTCCCCCAGCCCCAACAGCACCCAAAAATCCAGAGAGGAGAAGCAGCCGTTGCAGCCCCGCTCAGCCAAAACTGCCAAGGACCACTGAGCAGTGCCAAGGACAGGACTCGGCCCCGGGACCCCCAGCCTGGCTGGAGGATGGGGCAGGGACAGGGGCAGCCCCGCTGGCCTCCTCACTGTGGGACCCTCCCGGGAGTCTTGGCCCTGCCGAACGCCCTCGATGAGACTGAACCCCTAATTTGCCCTCTCCCTCCCTCGCCAGCCATCACGCTACGGTTAAATGAGCTTCAGGCAATTTTCTCAGAAGTCGAGTCCTCGCGCTGCGGGAACACAGGGCTAAAAATAGCCAACGCCTGTGTGTGCCTCTTGCCCAGGTGAGCCTCACTCCCTCACTCCGGAGATCAGGGCTCCTCCACATCCTGCCACCTCCCCTGCTCTGCCTCAGTTTCTTGCACAGATTGAGCCACCCAAACGTGCGCCACAGCTGCGGCAGCCTCGGGACCCCTGGCCAGAGGAATCCCTGAGCAGGGGAAATCTCCCTGGGCTCAGAGCAGTTGGTGTGCACAGCGATGGGCAGAGCCGCCCTCGGGCTGAGGATCTCACCTGGCTGCGCTTTACTTGGGCATCTCCTGACCCGAGGGTCCGCGCTGTGGAGCGGGGATGTATCACCCTCCTCCCCCACCAGCAGCTCCCGCTTCAGGTGCTCCTCTCAGCATGACCAAGCCCTCCCAGGTCCGGTGCGGCAGACGCATTTCCTTCCCACGGTGACTCAATTACAAATTCAGAGTTAAATCTTCCCCCACAAGGTACCCCTCTCCACCCCTCTGGCTGCTTCCAGCGCTTTGAATGTTGAACACTTTCCAGGGATTTTCGTGTGCTCGCCCTGACCCCATCCACTCTGGTTCAGACTAACTTAATCAGCCTCATTTTGTTACTAACTGCTGCAGCTTTGGACCTCTAGAAAAAGCATGACTTAAATTATTAGCACCTACCAAGCTGCTTTCACCACCCCTGTGGGGGCCAGAGGTGAGAGAACAGATCTGTTCCCACCCAGCCTCTATAGCTACCGAAAATGACAAATTATCAGAATTGTGGAAATTAGAAAAATGGCATTTAGGTAACAGGCAAACACTCCTCTTTTCTTCAGCAGCATCTGGCTAGAAACAGATTTGGAAATGGCAGGTGGGGAGAAAAGAAAGCAACCTGAGTGCTGACAGCTGGGCCAGGGGGGCTGGGAGTGGGGAGAACAAACCCATCACCATTTTCTTCACCACCTGCAGTGGTGAGAAGAGCAGTGCTGAGTTGGTGGCCCCAGGTCAGGCTGGGGGAGCAGGTGAGGAGGAGGGACACCCACAGAGTGTGGGAAGGGGCTCTCCCTCACCACAACCCTGGCTGTGAGCAGGCAACGCCCTGGCTCAGCACAGCCCTGGGTCCCCCCTCAAGCAGGAACAGCACCTTTCCCCAAGCACCCACCTCTCCCCGGGAGATTCACTCCCACCTCACCCCATGGCTGGTCGGCAGCACCAGGGAAAGAGCTTCAGAAGCACCTTGTGCCCCTGGGAGGCTGTTTGGAAAGGGGAGCAGCACCCAGAAGAGCAGTGCTGCCCTGTGTCTGGACAGTGCTGAGGTTCCAGCTCTGCTCCCCCACACAGGGAGCTGTCAAGAATAATGCTGGGAAATATCTTGGGGAAAGCAGGAGCCAGGGCCACACCTGCCTCTGTTTTAGAAATGACTTTATTGCACTAAAAAGAGGAAATCATCTGTAAACAAACATTCCATTCAGATATTAATGTTTTTCACTCCAAAAATACATCATTAAATCCAGCCACAGAAATATCAAAGCAGGAACAATAGAAAATAAGCTCCAGCAGCAGAGAGACCCATCCAAGCAACAGCCCTGCCTCCCACACCACCAGCCCAGAGCAGGGCAGGGCTCACAGCAGCTCCCCCCAGGGCTCACTGCATGGCCACACACCCGACTCCAGCGAGACAGCCCTGGGACAGGCTGGGCTGGGGCAGGACAAGAACCCCCAGGCCCTTGGGTGTCCCTCTGGGGCCAGCCTCAACCCAAGGAGCAGCCCGGGGTTCTGCTCTCAGCATCCTCCTCCCCCAAACCCCAAGGCACACGGTTCTGCTGTGGGAGATGTGTCACCCCTCAAACCTCTCAGAGCATCAAAGTCTTTGTCCCAGCTCCCGTTCCCCCTCCTCTTGTGGCCTGTCCCCCCCACCCCAGCAGCACCCGGGTCCCTCCAGCCCCTGGCAGGCGCAGCACCCCAGGGAGGACAGGCTGCAGGGGGTGTGTGTGGGAGCTGTCAGGCAGCAGCCAGCTGGGCAGGGTCCCCTTCCTGCCCCAGACCTCCTCAGGGGCAGAATGTTCACCCCATGCCCAGGGATGTGGCACCTCTCCCTATTCCCCCCTCCCCAGAACCTCCCTCTGCCCCCAGGATGAGCCCGGGCACTTGAGGGCCAGGGACCATCCCTCATGTTGGCTCCTGGGGGAAGCCCCAGGTGGGAAACTCCCTGCGAAGGATGGACATGTCAGCTCCTCGTGTCCTGCACAGTTTGTTTTCTTCCACAAGCTCGACAAACAGCCACGATCACCCCGAATCCCCCCGACATGCAAACACGGCGCGGTCAGAACTATGCCCCGCGTACCTGAAACGTATTTACAGACAGAAGTAAAACGCTGCGAAAGATCAGCCTCGGATATAAATAGCCAACACTGAGATCTGCCATCTGCTGCAAAAGGACAAGGAAGGAACATCGACTGCCACCACAGAGGTTAACACAGAGGGGACACATGTGTGCGTGTGTGTCCACGCGTGCTGCAGCAGGCGGGGACGGGAGCGCTGCAAATCCTGCTCCCTGCACAGAAACATGCAGAGCCCGACACAATGGGTGACACCACACCAAACAACAACGCAGCGTGTTTTATCCACCCGCAGAAATGCCCCGGCCGGCATCCTCCCCGCTCCCACTGTCCCCAGCCAGTCAGCCGGGATGACAGGGTGGGATGGGAAGGGTTGGGAGCACCTTGCTCCCTTCCCGAAGGGAAACTGAGAGCCAGGCCAGTCACTTGGGGCAGCCAGATCCCACTGGGCACAGGAGCTTGGTGGCCCCACATCTCTCCTGCCGACTGGGTGAAGCCACTTGAAAGATCCTGAGCCCTCAGGCAAGGGAGGGCAGGGGGTTGTGGAGCTTCAGCCTGCCCTTCTGCCCAGCCTCACCTGGGATGGCCCCAGCACTCAGGGAGGGCTCCTCCTGTCACCTCAGCTTTTGTCAGCGAGCACATCTGCTGGGACACTGCCTGGGACCATCCGTGTGCCCAGAGCGAGGGGTGCCAGCCCCCAGCGTCTCCCTCCCGCGGGCAGGGGAAGGGCACAGGCAGCCTCCTGGATTTGGGCCAACCAAAGCCCCCGAAGCTGTGTGGGCAGTTTCCCACTGGGGGTCAGCAGTGGGGGACAGTGCTGAAGTGGGCAGGGAGGGCAGCCCGGGAGGCTGCAGGTGTCAGACCAAGACAACTTGTGCACCTGTGCAGCCCCGCAGGGCTGGGAGGAGTCCAGGAAAGGCTCAAAAGCCACAAACCTGACTCATCCCCCAAAGTGACCGCCCTTGGCCCACTCGCGGGTCACCTCTGCAGTATTTTCCTTGCAGTTGTCAAGACTAGAAACTTGTCTTTTGAATTAAAGCTGCCACCTGACTGCAGGAGTTTCAGCTTTGAGAGGTGGCTGTGAGTGTGCTACAGAGATTTACCCACCTCCAACCTGCTTGACGGCAGCTGGAGACCACAGGCACAGAGAGGGAAGAATCCAACAGGTGCTTCCACCCTTCCTGGTGAGGAATGGGCTGGAGGCTCCCCACTTTCTGCTGGGCTCCAGGAGATGCAGCCCCGGGGCAGGAGCAGGGAGGGAGCAGGGGCAGAGGCTGTGGCTGCCAGCTGGTGCTGGCAGAGCCCCAGAGCAGCACCATTCCTGGGGGCCCCCACGCTCTGCCACGACCCCGGCCCTCCTCAGGGAGCCCTTCCAAACCCTCCTCCAGCGGGGCTGGGGGACAGAGCCGGCCTCTGCCTCGCCCCGGCCCCACGGGTGGGAGGGCTCCCTCCGGGGCTGGTAGCAGATACCTACAGGCAGGACAGGAGGGCGGTGAGTGGCAGCTCCTTCTCGCCCAGCAGCGTGTCCCGCTTAAGGCTGCTGCCCTTGTTGACCACCTTGAGCTTCAGGGACATCTTCCTGGCGTGGCCGGGGCCCAGCCCATCGAAGAAGAAGTCCTCGTTGAAGACAGGGTTGCGGCTGTTCTTGACAATGGTGCTGCGCTGCTTCTGCAGCTTCCCAGGGTTGAGGCACAGCGAGACGCAGCAGTTGATGCTGCGCAGGTCGACGAGGGCATCGTAGAGGTCCTCGGCGGAGACAAGGCGCACACGCAGCCGGGCGTTGGAGGGGTCGTACTCGGCAGCCAGGCGCAGGCTCCCGCCCCGGCTCAGCCGCAGGCTGTGCTCCCGGTCACGGCCCGGGGGCAGGTCCAGGGGCAGCAGGGCGGTGGGAGGCTGCGTCCCGGCCGGGGCGCTCCTGGCGCGGCGCTGGGCACTGGGGCTGGTGTCAGCCGAGCTGTCGTCGGTGGACAGCGAGCTGTTGCGGGCCACCGAGTGCTTCAGCTTGATGACCTTGGACTGGCTCTCCTGGCTGAAGAGCTTCAGCAGGGAGACGGAGCGGGAGAGCAGCGGGGAGCCGAAGGGTGAGGACTCGGCTGAGGAGCACGTGTCGCTCTCACCGCCGCTGAAGTAGCGGCCGGGGTGCATCAGGGCTGCGCCGAGGTCAGCGGGTGTCCGGCGGCCGCTCTCGCCGTTGAGCTTGGCTTTGCGCTGGGCACTGGGCGAGGTGACGGGCGAGGGGCAGAGGCTGCTGTGCTCGCTGTGGAAGAGTGACTCTTTGCGCCGTGTGTGGGGGCTCTCCATCAGCGTGGCGAAGCCGTAGGAGGTCTGCGCCTTGGGCACGTAGGGCAGCGACATGGCCGTTTGTGCCTGCGGGTCCACGTTGGTGCCGCAGCTCCCCTCGGTCCAGTCCTCAGCGGTCTCGATCTGGATGATGTGCCGCCCGGTGGTCCGGGTCCGGGACCGGGACCGGCTGGACGGGCGGGGGCTGCGCGGGGGCTTGCGCCCAGACAGGTCCTGTTCTGAGACTGAGGCACCCAGAGCAGCCGCCGCGGGGACGTCGGAGCCCTCAGCCTCGGCGGGTGCCGCGCTCAGCTTGGGCGGGATGAAAAAGTCGGGGATCTTGTCGGGGGTGAGGACGTTGCTGTAGCGGGACCCCCGCGAGGACTCCTCTGTCCCCGCGCCCCGGGACCCGCCGTTCTCCGCCACCCCGCGCAGCCGCTCCAGGAGCCACATGTTGCTGCCGGGTGTGTGGGGCTGGAAGAGACCCGAGGGGCAACGCTATCACCGGGGGCCGGGCGCCGGCAGAGGCAGGAGGAAGCCGGAAGCCCCGGGAGCGACCAGCGGCACCGAGAGACCCGCACCCGGCAGGTCGGGGGGACGGGACAAGAGCGGGAGGGAAGTGGCCGCGCCGAGGAACACGGGGACCCGCCAGCCCGGGGAGGAGCGCGAAGGAACCGGCCGCGCGGAGTGGGGGTCTGGGACCCGGGGGACGGGGACCCGGCGGCGCAGAGCGATGCGATGGGACGGAGCAGACGCGACGCGACGCCTGGACCGACGGACCGACCGACCGACCGGCGCCGCCGCGAGCGGGACGTTGCCGGNCCGAGCGGCACCGGGACCGGGACTGGGACCGTGAGGCCCCGGGGTGCTGATGCTTAGGAGGTGCGGGAACCCGACCCCGGGGCACCCTGCCGTCTGCCCACGAAAGCATCGGGTTTGGGATGGGGCCGTGTTGGAATCGGGACAGCGGCAGCCCCGTTCCACCTCCCCGCCCCCGGTGCCCCCAGTCCGGAGCTCCGTCGTCTCCCTCTGGGAGCAGCCACTCCCCATTCCCAGCTCTTGATCTCAAAGCACTGAATAAAGCCAGCAGCGGCTCGGGGCTGAGGGGTTGCCTCGTTGAGTGGTTTATTATCGATCTGGAGGAGCTGGGGGGGCAATGCCACTTTTCAGACACCCCCATGTCACACAACCCTCCAGCCCCTGGAGGGATGCGGGGTTGGCTGGGGACACCGGGGCAAAACCTCAGGAGGGTTCACGGAGCATCACTGCAAGCCCCGGTGTTACGGGGGGGTCGGAAGACTCAACCGAGTGATGGGGCCCAGCCCCGGCCCCGCGGGGATCTACAGCCTCGGGGACAGGGCTGCACCGAGAGGGACAGTGGCACAAAAGGGTCAAGCGGCTGTTCCTTCCTCGCTGCTGCCCTGTGGATGCCGTCAGGCTGCCGGGAGGCACCATCATTCCGCAGCAGTGCAGGGCTGGGAATGATGGCCGGGAAGAAGAGCCTGGAGTGGTGAGCGCCTTCCGCGAGGGCTGCTGGAGGAGGCCTCAGCCCCCTCTGCATTCCCACTTGGAGCTGGTAAAAAGAGGCGTCCGGCCGTGCCGAACCAGACCGAGAGGTGGGATGTGTCAGGGAGGGGGATGGGGGTGTCCTGTCCGGACCCTGGGCTCTGCACTGCAGGGTGCGGAGCGGGGTCCCACACGGAGGAGAGGGCAGATGGACCCCGGGGGAGGAGGACGAGGCTCACGGAAGGGGAAGCTGGTGAACAAAAGGCCGATGTTTGCTTTTCCTCCGCCCTGCGAAACTGCGGGTAAACAAGGAGCAGAAATGGTTGAGTTCCCTTGAGATAACGAAGAGCGCTGGGGCCGGGCCAGCTCTCTCCGCGCGGCTCGAGGCCGGTGCCTGCAGGGCACGGAGGAGAGCAGGGTGCTGGGAGCTGCCTGGCTGCGGACTGGCGGGGCTGGGGACGCTGGCAGGGGCTGGCAGAGCTGGGGACATAGCTGGTGGATCCGGCAGTGTGCTACCACCTGCTGGAAGCTGGGAAGGAGAGAGACCTGCTGTGGGGAAGGGTTTGGTGAGGACGCCCTGAATAACCGAACTGGGCACATTTGAGACAGGTGGAGGGACGGGTGGTCAGCGAGATCCCCAACGCCCTGGGAGAGCAAGGAAGTCACGTCCTCTGCAGCTGCTCTCCTGTGGCTTCCAAATCTTCCCAAAACACCTCAGTCTTCCCATCACGGGCTGAAGAAGCAGCAGCCCTTCGAGCCGGGTCTGGGTTGGGGCACAGAGCCCCCAGCACCCACTGGCACCATGCACTAGCCTCAACCAAAGTGGTTAAACCCCTAAAACGACCCCCCTGCCAGCCCTTCTTCCCTTCAGAGCAGCATCCCCGGGGCTGCAAGGCCGGGCACCGCCAGGGGGTGAACCACACGGGCTTGGTTCTCCAGCAGGGAAAGAAGAAAGTCGGGGCCCTCACTGCCTTTTCCTGCCTCTGTTGAGGGAACAGTGCAATTATCTTTGCAGACACATCACTCCATGACAAAAAATAGCAGCTGAGATGGAAGCACCACGTCCCCACGGAATCCAGCTATCAATGGAAAATTACGCATTCATTACTGGGCTTTATTTAGGGCTTTATTTTATTCATTGGCTCAGCTGGCGCTGGCCAGCCTGGACGCCTTGTCTGGCGGAGGCCATCCCCAGCGAGGGGCTGAGGGTGCTGGGGTGACCCCACTCCCCGAGGTGGGTGCTGGCAGCAGCACTGGGCACACAGAGCAGAGCCAGGACAGGCCATCAGCAGCCAGGACTGGTGCTGGACACCCCAATTTGCTGCTGCTCACCGGTAACACAGGAGCCACAGCCAGGCCCACCCGGGACTCTGGCTCTGCTGGCTGCCACATTCACTAGAGGGTCACAGCTTGGCTTGTGCCACTCAGGGCCACCCCAGGAGGCCCAGGGGTGGGTGGCCATGTGCTGCTCCAGGTGGAGGCGGGAGGGGAGCCAGCAGCAGGGGCTAGGAGGGCAGGGAGCTGCCAGGTTAGAGGAGAAGAGGCCGTGCAGGACCAGTCCTGGGTGCCAAAGGCCACTCTGAAGCCAGAAGGACACTGGGTGATCCGTGGGGGGCAGGATGACCCAGAGGGACAGAGACAAGTGTGACTGGACAGGATGGGTCAGCCAAGGTGAGACCAGGCAGGAAGTGGTGGTGATGGAGACCTGTCCCAGCACCATGCCCGGGGGTGGCATATAACACCTGGGCTCCTTGCTCATTTCCAGGTTTAATTAGAAATGTATTCCAAACCATAAACCCATGCCCAGCACCAGACATGGGGTGGGGAAAGGGGGCTGTGCGTGCCATAAAAACCTGCCAAAGCCCCGAGCTGGCCAGGGAGTCCCCACGGGCCACAGGCCACCTTGTGAGGCAGTGCCAGCAGCTAAGCCCTGCCCTGCACCTTCCCACAGCTCCGTCCTGGCCCTGGCCTGGGGTGGGCTGCAGGGGCTTGGGGCTGCAGGGAGCATCATGTGGCAGCCACGCCTGGGGAGAATCCAGCTGGAAAGGGATGTCCCCAACAGGAGCATCCAACAGCACCAGCCTCCAAGAGATGGTCGTGTCCGGCCCCACGGGCAGAGCCAAGGCGGGGGCTACAGCGATGTCCACCAGCCCCCATTCCAGTGCTGGGGCAAGCGGGAGCAGCCCTGCCTGAGACGGCTTCAGGTTCTGTCCCTCCTGCTAAGGCCACCAAGCAGTTCCCACCCCAACAGCGTTTCACCTGCACGTGTGGAATTAAACATCTTTGTGTCCGGCTGGGCAAGGGGCTCCGTGCAGATGATGGAGGTAGGCAGCAGCCAGGGAGGACCTACAGAGCCAGGGACCACAAGGCCTCGCTGGGGAGGAAAATGGGGAGCCTGACCCCAGACCTCAGAGGCCAGGCACAGCTGGAGAAGAGGAGTACAAAGGGACCCCAGTTTTGCCCTAGGGTGAGTCCAGAGCCAGGGAAGCAGGTCGGGGACTCACGTACCCCTCGGCATCACTGCTTCCTCTGTACAACCTGGCGGAGGTGCAGCTCGCTCTCCGCCGCCACGATGGGCTGCTCGTTCTGCCGGTGGTGGCTGATGAGGTGGCTGATGCTCTCAAACAGCACGTCCTTGGTCCTCACCTGGGGCCAGGGCACAGTGGTCCTC
>VZRQ01002143.1:221600-236326 GCA_013397975.1 Machaerirhynchus nigripectus
GTGGGGGCCGGGACTGACGGGAGCGCGGCCGCGCGGGGCCCGGGCGGTGCCGGTGTCCGGTGCGAGGTGAGGGCTGTCCCCGGTGGGCCGCACCCCTCAAACCGCCCCTCTGGGCCTCGCTGCTGCACCTGCCGCCCTGGGGTGCGGAGCCGATGTTGCAGCCTGAACGATCCCATGGACGAGCGCTGCACCTGCCGGCTCTGTGCCGCTTTCCCGGTGCGTTCTCGTTCCTGCGCAGCAAAACCGCCGCGGGCCCGGACAGGGAACCTCCCGCCGGCCTGCTGGGGTTGGGTTTAGGCACCCGAGGCTGTCTGTGGTCTGTGAACAGAAACAGTTTCAGAACAGTATCTCTCTCTGCCTTCTCTCGCTTTCAGATCCCGCTCAGCTGTGTGAGCTCTCTGAAATGCAGGACGAGGTTTGCTGAAAGGTTTTTCACTTTGCTCTGTTCTGCAGCGACAGGGGATCGGGGAGCCCAGCGTGTACCACGCCGTGGTGGTGATTTTCCTGGAGTTCTTTGCCTGGGGGCTGCTGACCACGCCGATGCTGACGGTGAGCGTGTCTCCATGGGGGCTCTCCCGAGAATGAAGATCTTAGCACAGCCTTTCCATGGGGAGCTGTGGAAAAGGAGTATTTGGTTATGCAAAAGCATTTAGACATATTAGCCTGGCAGTATAAAATGCAAATCGAACACACAGCACAAAGGGAACCACGGAGAAGTGACGTGGTGGCATAAAGTAAAACCAGAGGGGATTCAGGTGATGGGGAAAGGCATGTTTGAGGCTCTCTGAGCCTCTCCCGAGTGTGCTGGAACGATTTATAGACCTGGAAAGTGTTGAAGACAGTGGTTTCCCATACTGGAAAAGGCAGGCAGAGCTCATCACGTAGAGGCATTGTTGGCAGGATATTTCCCCTTTTCCTTGGATTGTGCCCTTCCAGGCCTCTGGCTGGCAAATGCTTACGGAAATTTTGAAAAAGTTGCTAGCTCTGACTTTTTCATTTGGTTTTGGTTTGTCTTCCCTCCAGGTCTTACATCAGACTTTTCCTCAGCACACGTTCCTGATGAATGGCCTGATTCATGGAGTCAAGGTAAGGAATAATCCTTCCAGGATTTCCTTTAAATCTGCCGTCGGTGCAAGAAGGGACAAGCCATTATTATCCATGTAATTTTGCTGTTGTCAAACAATATTTGGCCAGTCTGGGGGGGGGGGCTCTGTGAAACCTGATGCAAAAGGAAGGACTCAGACATGGGGCAGCTCGTGCAGCTGATTTTACTGAGCAGGAGTGACAGTGTGCTGCTTGTCAGGGCTGGAGTTACAACAGCTGAGTGTTTCAGCTGGAAATATTTTCACCAGCATGAGATCAGCCCTGTGCCCATCCTCTAGAGCATAACAGAATGAAAAATCAGTGACATCTAAACTTATTAGTAATAGAAGCTGAAACCAAGTGGCCTCAGTGACCTCCAGGCAGGAGGTAGAAATGTGCTGTGGCACAGGGAGTGGGAATGGGGAGCTGCTTGCACAAGACCAGCATTCCCAGAGCAGAATTTCATGCAACAATAGTGAACAGGCAATAATCCTGTGTTCTGACTGGGGAATCCAGGCAATAATCCTGTGTTCTGACTGGGGAATCACACAAAATACACTGTTCTTGGCTGTCTCTGCCAAGAGGATCTTGGTAAAACAGCCCCAGATGGGTTTGCTGGGCACTCCCATCAGCACTGAAAGGCTCTGCCCTGCCTGCCTCGGGCTTGGGAGACATGGAAAGGCCTTGAATAATTTTATTTGTGCTTAATGGCCCTGGGTTCTCATTGTGTCTGTCCTGTCTCCACCTACAAGAGAAAGCTTCCCCCAGAACTGCAGCAGCTGTTGCCATGGTGGAGCTGTGCCAGCAGCTTTCCAGGTACTGGCAGGGCTGCCCGGGTGCCCACACCAGGGGCAAAGCTCTGCAGGGAGCAGGAGGGAGCGGGAGTGCTCAGTGGGGCCTTGCTGGTCGAGGATTTGTTTTTCCCTCCCTAAAAGGATGTGGGGAGTTGAATAAAACTGCTCTGTTGTAACAATATTGCTGCTTGTAGCAATCAGGAATGGATTTTGTCCTCCTGGTGTTGTTGAAAGCTCTCACTGAGGGGTTTCTCTGTCCTCTGATCTGTCTGTCCATCCCAGGGTCTGCTCTCTTTCCTAAGTGCCCCACTGATTGGTGCTCTCTCTGATGTCTGGGGCAGGAAATCCTTCCTCCTTCTCACCGTCTTCTTCACTTGTGCACCAATTCCCCTGATGAAGATCAGCCCATGGTGAGTTCACCCTCAGTACAGCCCCGGGGTTCTGAGGAGGGGAAGGAGCACAAGGCTGAAGAAGGAGGGTTTGCAGGTGCTCGTTTCAGGATGACATGGAAGAGTCTCATCCATCTCAAGAATGGAGGAGGATGCTCAGCCTAGAGACTGACTCATCTGGTTCTGCTGGAGGGTTCAGTTGGGAATAAAGGGTTGGTCTGACCTCTCTGCTTGTTCCCCTGCTCAGTGCATTATTTCTATTAGGGAAAATAAGTGATAAAACTTCAGGGGCCACCAGACTGAGGGTCCATGTTTCTGAGCCTTTTCTGGTGCACTGGAGTGGGATGGACTGAGGGGAAAACAAGGGAGAGGCTCTGCTTCAGCAGCTGGGGACTGTGGGGTGGTTTCTCTCTAACTCTGCCTTGGGCTCTTCCAGGTGGTACTTTGCTGTAATTTCCATGTCTGGAGTGTTTGCTGTCACCTTTTCTGTGATTTTTGCCTATGTTGCTGATATCACACAGGAGCATGAGCGCAGCACAGCGTACGGCCTGGTAAGGAGCTGAGTCACTCTCCCGGCTCTTGAAAGAAGTATTTGGGGCTTTGCAGGTAGGAGAGATATAAAATTAGGGTGTGAGATTTACTGACTAATCATACAGTCTCCCTGTCCTTCTCTTTGGGATTTAGCTCTGAGGGGGAGGCTGATCTCTGCCCACTCTGAGTGCTGGCTGTATTGTATAAACCAACCTGGCCCTGGAGCTTCTCCACACCAGGGAGATGTGTGCCTGTGATGCTTGGTGTGATACTGTCTTTCCTGTAGCTTTACTGTACAAGACCATATGGGAATTGCTAGGACAGCTTTGATTTCCCTTTGCTAGAACTTAGCCCAGGTACACCAAGAGAATCTGTCATCTGTCTCTGCACGGGAGTCCCTGTGAATTCTTGTTTACCTCTCCATCAAAGATGCCAAAAGGAGTTCCCCTGGGTCCCTGGGGAGGAGGAAATGTGCTCTAGGAAGAAGAGGCTGTAGGGATGTTTTATGCTTCCAGGTGTCAGCCACGTTTGCTGCCAGTCTGGTCACCAGCCCGGCCATCGGCGCGTACCTTTCCCAAGCCTACGGTGACACCTTGGTGGTTGTGCTGGCTTCGGGGGTTGCTTTGCTGGATATTGGCTTCATCCTGCTGGCTGTGCCCGAGTCTCTGCCTGAAGAGATGCGCCCGGTCTCCTGGGGAGCCCCAATCTCCTGGGAACAAGCTGACCCGTTCGCTGTGAGTGAGCCTGCTGCTGTTTTCCTGTGTGCTGGTAGTGCTTAATGTTTGCTTTAGTCCTGCTGATTTTTAAGGTGTTAAGCCATTGGTTTGGCTGTCTTTGTGCCCAGAGATTATTCAGTGATATTAAGTCAAATTTAAAAACATTTTTTCTCATTCCTCACTCCTTGCCCTGCAGTCCTTGCGGAAGGTGGGTCAGGACTCCACAGTGCTGCTCATCTGTATCACCGTCTTTCTCTCCTACCTTCCCGAGGCCGGCCAGTACTCCAGCTTCTTCCTGTACCTGCGACAGGTCAGTCTGGCAGGGGAGGTAAAGCTCTGGGTGCAGGAAATCCTGGCCTGTAAATACAGTCACAGCTGTGTCACCTGTCCCAAGGTGGCTCTTCTCGACCAGTAACTCAGGAAAGCTGAAGCTGTAAGAAATAGTGACTTGTTCCAGCTCTCCTGAAAAATGTGTGAGCCTGGTGACTGCTCTGTAGGCATTGCCAAGAGCAAGGCCTGGCTTGGCTCCTTGCTGGTGTCTGCCTGGCCATCCTGGCTGTGCCACCTTCAGGCACTGAAAGGGGAGCCCAGTGATTTAAAACTGTTTGTCTTCAGCCAGAGGAAAGTGTTCTGTTTAGTTCCTGGGACAGCCCAGAGACAGTGGCTGTTAATGTGCAGGTCTCTGAGAAGCAAATTCAGTAAACATGAGTGACAGTGGTGGATGGGCTCTTGTAATCTGGTAAAAATCTGCCTGAAAAGTCCCTCTTTGGTGTTTTCACAGGTCATTGGTTTCTCCTCAGAGACTGTAGCAGCCTTTATCGGTGTAGTTGGAATTCTCTCTATACTGGCTCAGGTGAGAAGCAATTTCTGTCTTGGCTTGAGCAGTCTGCTGTAAGAATGTCCAAAATTTCTGGTTTTGGGGCCGCTGACTTGTCAGAACTCTTGTGGCCACACAGAGAAGATCTTGAATTGGGAGGGACCCATAAGGATCATAGAGGTTCCTCAGGTTCCTGCCCTCTTGTCTCCTGGTGTTGCCCTCTTTCTTTGCTCCTGCCTTGAAAACACCTGTTTTTCTTTCCAGACAGTCGTGTTGGGAATTCTCATGCGTTCGATAGGAAATAAAAACACCATCCTCCTGGGACTAGGCTTCCAGATCCTGCAGCTTGCCTGGTACGGCTTTGGATCACAGCCTTGGTGAGGGTTTGCCCACATTTCTGTCCCTCTGTGTCCGCTCCTGCCCTGCAGCACAGGGCGAGGCTGTGGCTGTTCCTCACAGCTGCCTCCTTCCTCCCCAGGATGATGTGGGCAGCAGGAGCTGTGGCTGCCATGTCCAGCATCACCTTCCCAGCCATCAGTGCCATGGTGTCAAGGAACACGGACCCCGACCAGCAGGGTGAGTGCTTGGGGTGGGGGGGTTCATTCCAGCAGGTGCTGAGCTGGCACAAGGGCAGGTTCTTGGCCATGGTGGTGGAGGGGTGGGCAGGAACATCTGTGCGAGCTATGGAGTGTCACTGTACTCTCAGCAGTGTTGACACTCTTATCTTTGACCATGGCTGGTGCTTTGTGAGGGAACTCCCAAGTCATGCATGTGGGTGTTTGGTGTTGTCTCTCTGAGGCAGAGGAGGCTGCTGCAGTCTGCCTGCCTCACAGTACATCTCTGAGTACTCAATTAAATTCCAGTTCATTGGAAATTGTTGCTTGATGTGCCCATGCTTATTTTCAGTCTGCGAAGCAGCAAGCCCAGCATTACTGATTTTTGTAGAACCTGGCACTGAGTGAAGCTGCTCATCTGCAAACCCCTTCCCCTGTGGGGGGTGCATGTCAGTCCAGATCCAAGTGCTTGATCCTGTCTCTAAATATCTCTAAATTTGAATCCTCGGATCAAACAAGTTTCTTTGGAAAGCTGGAGGCATTTCCCCTCTTCTTCACTTTGTCCCCAGGTGTGGTGCAGGGGATGATCACTGGAATTCGGGGTCTGTGTAATGGCCTGGGGCCGGCGCTCTATGGCTTTGTCTTCTATCTCTTCCACGTGGAGCTGAACGAAATGGCCGAGGTGGAAACTTTGGGCAAGGCCTCCAAACCCAACATGGCTAACCCTACAGATGAGGTACTTGTTCAGCTTCTCACTCTGTTTGCCGGGTTGTGTTTTCCCTCATGCTTGAATCATTCCTGCGTGTCTCCCTCTACAGAGCAGCATCATCCCTGGGCCACCTTTCCTGTTCGGGGCGTGCTCCGTGCTGCTGTCGCTGCTGGTGGCCCTGTTCATTCCTGAACACAACCTGGCGCTGAGGTCGGGCAGCCACAAGAAGCACAGTACGGGGACCCAGGCCCACCCCCACAGCCCACCAGCTGGGGGGTCTGATGGCAAGGAGCCCCTGCTGGAGGACAGCAGCGTGTGAGGTGGGACGGGGGACCTGCCTGGTGGCTCGACTCCACATCAAGGACGGACTCAGCTGGAGTTCAGGGAGGGGGAGAGAGGGATCCAAGGTAACAGACTGTGCCACTAACAGCTACTGAGGAGGGACGAGGTTTCCCTTCGAGCCAAATACACCCAGCTGGTGCAAAAATGGAATTGTATCACCTGGTGCTGACGGAAAGGGGAGATACGGAACTGCTCCACTGGAGGGATAGTTCTGGAAAGCAAACCTGCCCTTGTGCGTGACCCCTGCGCCCCGTGGTGTGCCCTGCCAAACCCTCTGCTCGCCGGTCATGAGAGATGGAGCCAGCGTGGTCTGTGTTTGCTGGGAGCTCACTGAGCTGCCCCTGGAATAAAATGTGGCATTTGCTCCATGGCCCATCCCTGATACAGCTGCTGGCCCCTGGTACCCCCGGCACGTGCTGTGGTGACACGCTGAGGTGACAGGGTGTGTGTGTGAAGCACAGGGAGCAGAGCTCTGAGCTTCCTCTCTGCTGGAGGGCCTGAGGACTTGGCCCGTTCTGCCCCAAGTGAAACATAGACCGAAAAGATATAGATCTACTGACTTAATGTTCTGATGAAGAGGATAAAAATGAAGAAGTCCCAGCTGACACAAGGGAGAAGGGGCAGGTGAGAGAAGGGCAACTACATGAATTACAAACCCTTGGATGGCCACAATGGCTGCATTTCTGTTTGGTTTTCTTCTTCTTGTCACTCTGAGGCAACGTTTGCCTGTTGCTGCCTCCACAGGCAGTAGGTAGAAGGATTTTTTTCAGAAATCCTTTTCTGGAGCTGTGAGGGTTGTTCAGGAGATACAGTTCTCTGGGAGGTTGGAGAAACAACTAGACTGTGCTGAGCACTTTGGAGATGCATGGTTTCCTGGGAGAAAGGTCAGAGAAATTACTGTTTACCTTGAGCACTTGTATAAAGCACGTTGGTTTGTCCCTGGGCTCCTGCCATCTGATGCTAAACCCAAAGAGTGTCCAGAGCTGGTTTGTTCTCAACCCAGTAGATCCTGATGGTGAAGGTTGTGTTGATTTGGACTTAGGAGTTTGGATTCCATGTGGCATTTCTGAGCCTGCTGTGGAGGCTTTTGTTTATGGAACAGTGGAATTGCAACCTCTGCTGCAGGCTCAGCTCTGCTCAGAAAGAGCAGGAGGTGCTTGGAGTGTTGTGAAAGGAGCTGAGGCAAATGGAACGTGTGGTTGTTTATAGAAATGTGGCAGAGGGCAGGAAACAATTGTTCTCGTTTGAGTAAATAAGTGGTGGCATTGAGCAGTTCTGGGAAGTAAGGACCAAACTGAGGACACTTCAGGAATCCTTTGTTAAGGAAATTTAGTGTGCAGCAGCCAAAGCAGTCTTGCCTTGGCTGTTCTCTGCCTGGGGTCCCCTCTCTGTGGGTTTGGGGAAGGTTACCCAGGGAAGAGCAGCCAAAAGGGAGGGACTGCTGGCCCTTTACATCCTGGATCTTTGCAGACATACACAGCAGCGACTGCAAATGCCATTTGGTTATTGGAGGTGGGTATTTAGGTGAAGGAGTTGACAGTTTGTTTTGCATTGATCTGGCCTGGTGGCAGCTCCTGTGCTCAGAACTAGGAGCAGCTGGGACAGGGAGGGATGCTGAGGTGGGTCTGGCTGCAGGTCTGGGGAGCAGAGCCAGCAGGAACTTCCTTGACCTACCGTGACTCCATTTTTCCTGAGCTCCTTGTGGTGACACTCCCAATTCCCAAACATTACTGGGATGGTCGGTACTGTGTATGCATGGCAAGCTTTTATCCTGAAGGAAATCCTGTCACTTGCACTTCCAGGCAGCAGTTCCCCCACTTCTGTGTTCCTCACAAAAATGCCTTTTTTTAGACGGGACTTTCACCAAGTCCCGGTGATCCGTTGATTTGCAATGGATTAAAGTGAGCTGAAGTAGGTTTTTCCCTCACACACAGATGAAATAAACCACAGAATCGTTACCTCGCTCACACGGAGGCACTCGGAGCTTCACGGGTACAATATAGCGACACGTTACAAAAAGATGAGCATAATTTATATGATATAAAGTATATAGAGATATATTTTTAAAAGTCCTCTCCCTTATTGCAGAGTTTATTGAAACCAATGTATTTCTGGTCCCATTCCCTCTCACCACTGCTGCTGCCTCTCAGCCCCTCCTTCCCCTCAGAACCCAGAACTTTCCAGCAATCTTCCCTCCCCGGTCCCATCCCTCACGATGTGACCCCTGAGCTTCTGGTGATGCCAACTTGTGCGTCGTGGGCCTGGAGTGTTTTGGTCCCTTTGTCAGCCCCCAAACTCAGGGCCAGGTGCTGCCAGCAGGTGACTGCCAGGTCAGGGGCTGTGGCCTGGTTGGTGACCGGCTGTGTTGTCACTGGTGATGGCCCTGGGCACCAGTGGGGTTACGGCACTGGGCAGCCGGGGTGGGGATATGGCAGCGGGTGGATGGAGGGGAGGTACAGCATCAGGCAGCAGCAGGAACTCTACAGGTGCCATTTCCAACAGCAAGGTGGCTTGTGCTGGTGTGCAGACCTGGGACCAGGGGCTCTCTGAGGCACAGGGATGCTGGGAGCAAGCAGGGATTCCTTCCCACCCTATTAGGGTTCCTCTCACCTGGTTCAGTGGGGCTTTAGCCTGGTGCCTCCCCTTCCCTCGGCGCAGGGCTGTGACCCCTGCACTGCTCTGCCTTGACGTGACAGAGCGGGAGCCGGGCCGAGCGGTGCTGGAGCTGAGGTTACCGGAGCCGAATGAAGAACGACATGTTCTGAAGGGCCGGTGCTTCCGCAGCATCCCACGTGGAGGCTGGAAAGGCTGTGTGGAGCATTCAGCTAGTTTTGCCAATTTTTGTTACTTTATATGAAAATGCAACTTTTTAAAAAGGAGTCTTTTCTTAAAATCCCCTTGATCTGCTGTGCAGTGCCTGAGCCTGGCTGTTTTAACATCGGGATTCCCAGGATTTGTCTGCAGGGACTTACAATTCGGGATGGTAATAGGAACGCCCGAACACAAGGCAAAAATCATCTCAATCACCTGTCTGCACAGTCCTGGCATTAACGGCCGCAGGTCAAGTGAGTTTCAACTGATCCTGTCGCATTAAAAACCTGAGTTACACCACTGCTTTCTCTTCTGCCATTAATTTTGCAAAGTAGTAACTTTTTACTTCCCTGTTTTTTATTCTTTCTCTTCACTCCAAAGGCTGTTGACAGCTGTGGTGTCTTTAAAGCGTGGGCATGGGATGAGTCCCCGCCGTTCCCTGGGAACGGCCCCACCTCTGCTCTCTCACAGTTCACCATCACGTGCGTTTGTGTGTCTCTTTTTTAAGCTAACGATAAAATGTATTTATTTCGGTTCAGGTTATGTTTGGAACTGGCTAATCTCTCCCTCGGATGGATTATTTATTAAACTGCTGCTTTCCTGTTGTGTCGAAGGCCTCTGTCCTTTTTCCTCTCCCTCACCGGTGGTACCAGGCAGCTTCTGCCCAGAATTTAAATTCCCCTTGAGAATTATATGAAGATGTAGGACAGGTTTGGGAGAAGAGCTGGGTAGGGGCTTCCAGTCCCTGCCCCAGTCCAGGATGGGAAGCAGGTCCCTGGCTGCTGCCTGCCCCACTGGAGCCTCCTCCAGGACTGTTTTTTAGCAGCCCTGACTCTATTGTCTTAATTTTCAGCCAGGCCTAGTTTAGATCTTATCTGACTCATTAAACACTCTTTGTTGTGGCTGAGGATGGTCGTAAGTGAATAATATAATCCCCAAAAATATAAACACATCCAAGTCAGCTGTGGGATGGGAACTGGCGCTTGATGGATGGTATCCTGGAAACATGAGCCATTACACAGCCTGTTGCTTCTGTATGTATTTCCTCTGGACTGGAGCTAGCTTTTGTTTTACTGTTTCCATCTTCAGTTGAGAGAAAACCCACAAATTGTCTCACGTGACATCGCTGGAGAACAAAGGGCAGGTGTTGCAGGGTGTTTTGACCACCCTTCCCCCTGGTGCGGTGGTTCCTGGGGCAGTGGCAAAGCCTTGTCCCTTCTGGTGTCGGTGGTGACAGCCTGGGGCTAGACCCCGACCTGAGGGGCTCCGGGGGTATCCTGTGCTGGAGCCAGCACTCGTCCCTTGGTGGTTTATGTCTCCACACTGAACTGTTTTGTTTCCTGAGCAACATCTCTGGACAAAGTGCTGCCCGGCACGAGTCCCCGCACCTGCCCTGCGGGAGGAAGCACAATCGGCTTCCAGGAAAGGTGTTCAGGCCTCTGAGTCTGGAAAACCATCATTCCCTTCGTTCCTTCAAAGGCTTCCTGTGGGGTGGGAAACAGTCCTGGTGCGTAAGCTCGCTCCTTCCACCCTGTGCACGCAACCTGGTGAGGAGCTCCTGTGCTCCTCTGGAGTGGGGGGAAGGTCTGAATCCATGGAGGAGAGGTCCCAAGCAGGCGGTGGAGCAGGGGTTGCTGTGGGTCACTGCTCAGGGGCTCGGTGAGTTGAGAGCAGCCCTGGGGGCTCTGCCACGTCACTCTGAGCTGGGCCAAGCCCCCTGGCCTGCCCCTGGCTCTGGCTGGTAACTGCTAATTTCTTGAGGTCCAGGAAGGTCCGGGGAAAGCTTCTTTTTAAGGTAAGGTGGTTCCATAAATGCTCAGCTCTCATTCGGACACTGATTCAGGGGTTTTATCATCAGAGTTGTGGTGGGAGCGGGAAGCGAAACCCTGGCACCACGTGCGTGTCCTCAAGGTTCCCAGACTCTCTGCTAGGAAGGGCCTGGCAGTGTGGGAGCAGCCCTGGCCATGGCTTGTCCCAGGGCTGGGCAGGGGGGCTCTGGCAGCTGCTGGAAAATCCGGGAAGTGGCTCTGTTAACACAGGATGGAAGGAACAAAAAACCCAGGACCGTTAATCACCTGCTTTGGCTGAGTGTGCACATTTGGTGGGGAGTGTTTACAGAGCACTTCCCTTGCTCAGACGCCTCCTGAACTCTCAGAGAATTAATGGCACGACCTCCTAAAAGGATGCATGGCACCCCCAGTGCCCAGGGTAGCTTCTCTGAAGAGTTTCCTGATGGGAAATGTCCAGGTCCTGTGATGACACAGGGTGCAGAGCTGGGCATGTCCCTCTCTGAGCCCATTGAGACCTTCCCTCAGCCTGGCAGGATGGGATGCGGCAGAACTGGACTCATCTCTCCACGGGGAGCTGGGCTGGAGTGAGGGATGCCAGAGCCGGTGTGAGACCCTGGACAGACGCTGAGGGCCTTGGAGTTGGATAATGCAGGGCATTCAACACCTTCTCTGTGGTAACACTTTCTCCATCTGTACCACAAGACCAACCCTCACAGGAACATCTGCTTACACCCCTGAAAACACCCTGCACCCACCGACAGGGCTGACCACGGGCCCTGGCCCCGCTTTTGGGGCAGGAGCTGACAGGGCCCTTTCCAGCAGCTGTTGGGGTCATGGAAAGGCTGGTTTGCCAGGGGCTCTGGGGAGTGATATAGCCTGCAGAATAACAGGGATGGAGCTGGATCTGAGCCACATCCCGGGTGTAGATGCCTGTGCAGGGCTGCCCGGTGGGGCGATGGGGGCCCCCGCAGCCACACAGGGACCCTTCAGGCCAGGGGCTTTCCCAGGTTTGGGGGGGTTGCCGGCTTGGCCGTCAGCTGGGTGTTGTGCAAGAGCCGAACTTGGAAGAAAATCAGAAACCTCCCTCTGGAAATACCCCTTGGGCTGGAAGTTGTGGAGGTCCTGGGGCCGGTGCTCGTGGGGGCGGTTCCTACAGGGCTTAAGAAGGGCTGAGGTTGGAGCCGGCAGTCAGAAGGAGACAGCCCCGGCCAGCAGCACCCACTCCCTGGAAGTGGGGAAGGAAGGAAAGGAGGGAAAACCAGCCCGGCTGCTGCCCTGCGAGTGATGGAACCGGCTCCTGTCCTTCTCCTCCTCAGCTCGCTGTGGGGTTGCAGCGGTGAGTGCCACGGGGGTGAGAGCCACCCTAATCCCCCGACCCACTGTGCTGCCCGGCCCTGCTGCTGCTGCTCTCCTTGCTTCGCCCATGGCACTACGGCCCCGGGGCCTCCCTGTCGCTGAGCCGTGACAGCCACCCTGTCCCCCTGTCGCTACTGCAGCTCCCTGTCCCGGCGCTCGGAGCTGCGGGGTGTTGGTGATTGTCCCCTCCCCTGACCCTGCACTTTCCTCCTGCCCAGGGCGCCCTACTGACACGCTGGTGGTGACACCGCGGGAGCCGGTGGTGCCGTTTGGGGGCTCGACAGAGCTGAACTGCTCCTTGGCCTGCGCGGGGGGCAAGGTGGAGTGGAGGGGGCTGGACACCGCCCTGGGGACCATTTCCTCCTTCCCCACCCACAGCATCCTGCACATCAGGCACGCCACCGTGGCCACGGAGGGCATGAAGATCTGCCAGGGCAGCTGCCACGGGCAGCACTACCAGAAAACTGTCACCCTGAAGGTCTATGGTAAGCAATCCCCAGCCCATCCCTCACCGCCTCCCAGCACAGCCCTGGATCCCCGAGGCAGCACCTTCCCTCCTGAGCTGTGCTGTACTGTGTGGCCAAAAATCACCCTTGACGCTGCCACTCCTCTCCAGCCCTCCCAGACATGCTGAGACTGGAGGCAGCTCCCCAAATCCTGCGCCCAGGACACCCCGCCAACCTGAACTGCTCGGCCACACACCTGTATCCCATCACTGAGGTGGCCCTCACTTGGTACCGGGGTCACCAGGTGGTGAAGACAGACTTTGATTCCGAGGAGACCGATGAGGAGCTGTATAACATCGTTTCCATCCTGTCCGTGAATGGGACAGAGGTGGCAGAAGGGGTGGAGTTCAGGTGTGAGGTGACGCTGCATGTCGGGCAGGAGACCTTCACCCAGGTGGCATCTCTGGTGGCAAGCGCCGAGGGTGAGTGCCAGGAGGGGCTGAGGACCCCAACCTGTGCGTACCCTCCCCTGGAGCCAACCCTCACTGCCCTGTGGTCCCCGGAGTATCTCTGCCAAGCAGGAGCAGCCCCCTCTTCTGCACCACTCCTGAATCTCCCATCCCCATCCCTGCTTCCGGTGTCCCTTTGCTCCTGCTCGCTGTGCTCGGAGGGTGGAGGAGGTTGGGGCTGCAGCGAAGTCACCTGTGACCAAGGCTTCTGTGTGTTCGCAGCTGTGATGGAGCACCCGGCAGCCGTGGTCACCTCCACGGGGAGCCCCAGCGTAGCCAGGCCCGTGGCCACCACAGCACTTCCCCCAGGGCCGAGTGTCCCGACGTGTGATCCCACCACAGCACGGGAGCCCGACACTGGGACTACCCTGGATCTGGCTATCCCCTCCCCGGAGCCCGCTGTGCCCCGGGACCCCATCGCAGGCAGCCCCACGGCACTCGCAGCCACCACCGCGCTCCCTCGCCCTGGCACGACGGGGACGGAGCCATCTGTGGGGACAGTGCCTGCCTGCAGCCTGCAGATCCGGTCGCTGCCTCCCACCGGGACGAGGGGCAGGGCCCTGCGCATCGAGTGCCACGCGCAGTGTGCCGGGAACGCCACGGTGGGCTGGCTCCGGACCCCCGCAGCCCTCTCGCAGTACCGGGAGGAGTCCGCGGGCAGCAGCTCCGCGCTGCGGCTGGACCGCGCCGAGCCCTGGCACCAGGGCCACTACCAGTGCGTCCTGCTCGGCCACCGCGCCCAGATGGTCAGCCTGGAGGTGATGGTCGTGGAAGGTGAGTGGTGGCCTGCGGCCCCCTGCCCTGCTCTGCCCTCATCGCTTGGGTGGGGCTGCAGCCCCTCGTGTCGGTGCCACAGTTGGTGCTGGGGGGATTCGCTCACCCCTCGGCATTTCCTGCCCTGGGCAGCGTCGGCTGCGATTACAGCTCCTTGTGTCTGCAGATTCCCTCAGCTCGAGCCCTGCCATTGTTATGGGGGTAGCGGGATCGCTCTTGGGGCTCATCGTGACCGGTGCCGTGTCTCGACGCCTGTGGAAACGATTCAGATCTCGGTAGCGGCTGTCCTAGGAGTGGGAGCAGCTGACTGATGGCCGCAGTCCTCCAGCCGTGTCCCTGCTGTCCCCCTCTCTGTCGCTGGCCCCGCCCGGCCCCTGGCCAGCAAGAAAGAGCGGGAGCAGGAGCGGGAGCAGGAGCGGGAGCAGGAGCGGGAGCAGCTCCCTGCGACCGCCGCGGAACGCAAAGGCTGGAACGGCGATGAGCAGAGGCGACACAGGGACGGAGCCAGGGGACGCTTCCGGGACTGGATCCCCACGGGCTGGAACCGAACACTGGGCTGGGTCCGGCGCTTGGGGCTCCCGGCACCAGCGGACGGGCGGGAGCACGAAGGCCGCTTGTCTGTCACAACAGAAGGTTCTGAGGCAGCCCCGGGGGGAGCGTGGGCTCGGCGGGTGGGTGGGACCGTTGCGCCAATAAAGAGCTGTTTCTGTTCGAGCCCTGAGCAAGTGTCCTTTGTGCCTGGGCGGCCCCGGTCCCGCGGCCCCTCACCGGCCTCAGGACACCGGCGGCGTCCGCAGCGCCCGCCCGGTTGCCATGGGCGGGGCATCTGCCCGCAGTAAAGATGGCGGACGTGGCGCCCGCCGCGTTACCACTGTCAACGCAGCTCCTTTGCCCACACTCAAGATGGCGGCCGCTGCCTCGCCCAATGGCGGCGTTCTCGCGTTGCCTTCCTGCCCATCGATTGGCTGCCAGTGTGCAAGATGGCGGCAAAGAAACTTCCGGCCCGGGCGGAAGTGCGTTCCAAGATGGCGGCGTACGAGAAGCGGCGAGCGGCCGCCGCCCCGGTGCCGGCGGGGGGCAGCGGGCTGGCGGAGCCGGGGCGGGC
>VZRQ01002143.1:271251-286448 GCA_013397975.1 Machaerirhynchus nigripectus
AGGCACGGGGACACGCGCGCCGGAGGGGCGGCGGCGGGGAGCCCCATCTCCCCTCGTGTCCACCCCGTGCCCCGGGTGAGGGCCACGGCCGCACCACTGGCTGCCGCCCCCCCGCCACGGCGCCAGCCCCGCTCCCCGGTCCCTCCTGCCACCCGCTGCAGAGCGGGGCAGCTGCTGAGGGTGGGCCTGGGGCTGCTGTGCCCCCCCTCCCCACCGCGGGGTCACTGGGCTGAGCCCCCGGGTGTGTTGTCTCCGACCAAAGTCTGACCCTGTCGCCCACTCCCCGCGGCGAAGCCCCGCTGCCCCCTGGCCTCCCCGGCTGCCCATAGAAGCCACAGCTGCATCCTCGCCATGACCAACTCTGTGTATGATATCTATGACCTGAACACATCCCTGTGTGTGACCCGCAGGACACCTCCCCGGGGCTGTCGGCGCAGCCCCGGCGCCGCGCGTGTCCCTGCGCCCCTCCCACAGACCCAAGGCGAGGGGTGACGGTCCAGGACTGGAGGTAAGTTGGGAGGGGTCTGAGGGATGGTCGCCCTGAGGCTTGTAAGCACCCACGAACACACTGTCCCCCACTCCGGGGCTGGGGGTGAGCACGGCCCCATGTCCCTGTAGGCAGCGCTAGGAGGGAGGCAGGCGCTGGATCCCGAGCCCTGGGGCTGGGGAAGGCACCCACCGAGTGTACCAGGTGCCTGTGTGTGTGCTGTGTGTGCGTGCGTGGGTGCGTGTGCAGGTGTGTGTGTGTGTGTGTGCGCACGTGTGCCTCGCTGCCTCGCACTCTGGAGCCTTCCACATTGAATGTACCGCGAGCGCGGGGCCCGTGCCAGCCCCGGCACCCTGCGGCCGAGCAGCCGGAGGGACAGGGCCCCACTCCAAGCGTCCACCTTCCCATTCAGCCCATCCTGTGCAATAAACGTCAGCAGCTGACAGAGCTACGCACGACTCCGGCTCTGCTTCTTCGCCACCGTCCCTCCCCGCTGCGCCTCCCGCTCCTCGTGCCCGGCCCCGGGAGCCGGAACACTGGGCACAGCCCCAGCTCGGGCTGCGGGATGCAGCTTTGTCCTTTGAAGAGCTGCCTCCCTTGCCAGGAAAGCCACAAGGTGAAAAGCCGCTGCCAGCAGCTTTCCCCTTGCTCCAGCAGCAGCCAGGAAGAAGCTGGGTGCAGGCTGACTGTGAGCCTGTGGTTATAGGGCACAGCCAAGAACTGGGCCAAACACAGCTCCAGTTGCGAGGTGCCAACCATCTCCAGCACCAGCCCTGTGCAGAGGAGGACTGGGAAGCCACAGTCCAGTGAGAACGGGAGGCTCCCGGCTGGAGAAGCTGCAGTTGGCCCCTGTGAGAGCCCAGTTCCCGCTGTGGCTGTGCTGGCACAATTCCATGTTTCTGCTACAAAAGCATTTTCACAACGTGACACCCCTGTGAGCAACCGAAGCCCAACCAGTCAGCAGAACAGGGCCAGGCTGGGAGGCAGCAGTCCCAACCTCCCCCTGCCCCTGGCAAGGTGAGGCAAGAGCCCAGGCACCCCACAGGCTTCCAGCAAAGACTTCAAGGAGGACACAGGTCCCATCTCGTATTTCAAAAAACATTTTATTTACAGTATTATACATGTTACAGTATTGACCCCCAAGTTAGTGGCTGTCCCTGCCTGAGCCCCAGTGAGCAGCAGCAAAACCCATCCCTGGAAATGAGACTCAAGACCTGCAGAGGCTGCGCCATGGAGTAGGGACAGTGCCCACAGCTGGAGCAGGGCACAGAGCAGCACCTGCCCTGTGGCCGAGAGCAGGACCAGGGCTCCTGCTGTGTCCAGGCCAGTTGCCTGTCCAAGTCCAAGCCCTGCTGGTGCAGAGGGAAAGAGAGGGACAGCACCCCAGGACAGGCAACAGCCAGGCAAAGGATAGTGTTCACAGCACTGGGGTGAGGGCTGAGGGGAGCCACCCTGGCTACTGTCACCCCTTCGCCCCCAGCCCAGAGCTGCAGCCCCCTGCAGGGCTTGCTGCCCTCTCCCTGAGCTTGAGCAGACAGGGACAGCAAACAGTGCAAAGCCCCTGTCCCCCACCAGCTGCTCCAGCAGAGTCTCAGTTTGCCCCAGCACCTCAGAGTGGGGCAGAGCTCTGGCTGGGCTGGAAGCTGCACCTCCTTCCCCGTGAGACGTGGGACAGAAGCGCATCGTGGGCCAGTGCCCACCACAGCTGGAGGTCCAGAGGTATCCCAGGGCCCTGTGGGCTGCTGGGGCTCAGCTGAAGAAATAGGTGGAATCCATCACCTGCTTCAGGTTGAATTCACCTGAGGGGAGTGAAGGAGAGGTCAGAGGAGAGCAGGGTGGGGATGGACAAGGGGGAGAGAAGTGGCCTCAGGGTACGAAGGATCCCTGCCCCAGGACTGTGCTGCCCACGAAGCACTGGGCCACTCCACACAGAGGTCAGGCAGAGCCAGATGGCCTGGCAGACACAGGGCTGAGGGATTAGAAGGAGTTAAACTAATTGCCTTAATCCCATTGCATGTATATCATCTAGATCCTGGCAATTACCATGCCGAGTCCCTCACTCCCATCTCCGAGCAAATGCTCATGGCTGGAAACAGATGGGAGCAGAACAAGAGCAGGATGGGAAGAGCTGGGTCAGCTTGGGGTGAATCCCAGGGATTCAGTGAGGATGGCAGGGACCATTCACAGGGATGCTACAGAGGAATGTGGGCATGATGGGCTGCTCTGCCCCATGGCTCTGCAGCCCAGCACAGGAGGGGAAACCTGATTCTAGGAGACAGCTCTGGCTTTTTGTCTCTAGGTGGTTTTGGGGGCCACTCCATCTCATTGCCCTCGTCTCCAAAATGCTCCTGAGCTCTGTACCTTCCCGTCCCATGCTCATACCTGTCCTGGGGACATTCGACAGCTGCTCCATCAGTCTCTTCTGCCAATGGGCTATGGGCTGTGTGCTGGAGCTGGATGAACTAGAAGGAAGCACATGAACACAGGTTATCTGGAACCAGGCACACCCTCCTCTGCTCCCCAGTGCAGCCCCTGACAAGAGGATTCGTCCCTTTCAAAACAGACCACGCACCGCAAAGTGAGAGCAGGAGCCCAGCCTCAGCCCCAGCAGCCCAGGGCAGGCCCTAAGGCTGCCAAATCCTCCCTCGGCTCTGCAGCAAGAGGGTGCAGAGCCCTCGGTTTTTACGCAGCTGTTGAAGGTGATTGGGGTGCCAGGCAAGAAGGAAGGACAGCTTCCCCCCAGAGCAACCCCCAGGCAGGTGAAACAACCTGTGAGCACCTGCACACGACCTCTGGGAGTGGAGAGGGGGGAACCAACAGGTCAGGAATACCTGCAGTACTTCTCCAGCATGAACTCAGACAGATCCTGCAGAATCTTCTCGCTGTGCAGAGCCACGAACTGCTGCCGACAGACCTGACCCAGGGAGACAACAGCAAGGTGCAGCTTAGCAGGTGTTTTCCCTCCTTCCCCCAGAGACAGGTCAGAGGTGAGGGGCAGGGAAAGCAGCAGCAGTGGGAAGTGGGGGCTGCCAGACAAGGGTGAAGGGAATCAGCCTGGGGAGGTGTGAAGCAGGGGTCCACCCTCATTAGCACAATAGCCCTTGGGAAGGACCCAGGGCAGGGGCACTGGCTCTGCCAGGGCTGTGTTTAGTGCCCATTTCCACAGATTCTCCCCGACACGTTCCCTGCAGAGTGGGAGGAGATGGGGCACCAGGAAATCAGCTGCGACCGCCAGCAAACATCCCAGGTTCACCTCACTGGGGTGAGTCAATCAGCCTATGGAGCAAAGCCCAGGGGAGGCGAGGCCTGGCGTGGGCCCAGGGCACAGATCAGCAAGATCTTGCTCACAAGGGAGCCAGGAGGACACTTTTACCTGGTTCATGACATCCACGGTGATCGCGTGAGTCCAGTAGCAATCGTGGACTGAGACGAAGGTCAGGCCCTTCCTGGGAGGAGGCAAAGGTGCCATGAAGCAGTGCTGAGGCCCTCTCTGAGCAATGGACCCAACCCACATAGAAACTCTGGCTGGGACAGGAGCAGGGACCACACAAGGAGGGGGACTCCCTGCATGGCAGGGCTTCAGAGGGAGATGGCCAGTCCCAGGATCTCCCTGTCCCTGCCCTGCGACCTCCTCTTCCTTCTCTGCCAGGAAGCCCAGATGCCCACCCACCAGGGACTTCTCGGTCCCATGTGATGCCTTCCTTGCCCCAGCAATGTTCTCCCCTGAGAGTCCTGAGCCAGGGAAGAGCCAGGTGAGAGCCAGCCCTA
Organism: Machaerirhynchus nigripectus; assembly: GCA_013397975.1. NCBI lineage: Eukaryota > Metazoa > Chordata > Aves > Passeriformes > Dicruridae > Machaerirhynchus > Machaerirhynchus nigripectus. Next base: position 275,507 of record VZRQ01002143.1, read on the forward strand.
CCTGAGGCAGTGCAGTGCTGTGAGCATCATGTGTGTGGAGTCCAGAGAGTGGATGAAGTTGGGGGGAAAGGCATTCTTCTGCTTCACAGTGTCAGGTTTCCTGCAGGACAAAGCAGGGCACAGAGGAGCTGGGATATTTCAGGGCCAAAGATGACAGCACTGGCACAGAGGCAGTGCCACCCCAGCCTGGGGGTGAGGGGCCTGCCCTCGAGGGCTCCAAGGCCCTGCTGCTCTGTCCAGCTTTCTGCAGCTCAGGGGGATAATGGGAGCTCTGGCACTCCCTGACAGCTTCCCTGATAGGAAGGCCTTGTCCCTGAAGCACAGGCTGGGGTCAGCAGGGGTGCAGTACAGGCCACAGTTTTGTACTTACTGGCTGCTGTTGGAGTTTTTCACACTCAGGCGCTGCATGCCACAATTCAGCTGTGGGGAGAGAGGGGAGCAGCTGTCACCCTGCACTGCCTCACTCTTCTGGAGAGGGGCCTGTGCCTTTCCAGGGTGTCCCAGCACCACGGCAGCTGCCACTGCCCAGTGACACCTTGCCCAGTTCCCCTCCTGAGGGTGCTGGCAGGCATCTGAAGCCCTTCGCCCTCGCAGGGTGAATTGGCCCGAGGAGGGCTGCTGGAGCCGGGCTGGGGGCCGTGAGTCAGCACAGCAGCACGTGGGAGGCAACAGCAGCGAGACTGAGTCACACGAGCCCTGAGGAGGCTCTCAGAGCGGGGAACGGCCCGTGCCCCAGCTGCCTGAGTGGGACGGAGCCGCAGAGCTTCCTCACCAGCCCACCCACACACTCCAGACTCTGCAGGGAGCCACGAGGCTGGAGGATGTGCCTGTGCACAGGGATCCTACCTGCTCTGCAGGCTCACCCACCGGTGATGCCAACCTGCCAGGCTCTAGCCTGGCTGTCTTTTCCCTGCTCCCACCAGGGCACAGGGACGGCGTGCCATGAGACCTCACACTGGACACTCACCACAGTGGACCTGGAGCGATAGTAGGGCTGTATGATGGGGAGCCCCAGCGGTGTGACCCACTCCACCGTCCGGCCCGACTGGGCGATGAGCTTGGCGCTCTCGGTCAGCCAGTTCTTCAGAAGAGGGGAGGAAGCAGCTGGAGTTAGTGTGGAGCTGGGAGACCCCATCCCCTCCCAGCACAGGCCACCCTCACTCCTGCCACAGACTGTGACAGTCCAGCGCTTACTGGGGCATTTGGCACAATCCCACACCTCTGGGCTGGGGCAGGAGGATCCTCTCTGGGCCAGGAGCCAGGAGAACCATCTCTCCCCACGGAGCATCCCCTTGTCTACGTATGAGTGGACCAGGGAAGAAAAACAAGTGGAGGTAAGGGGCAACAGGCTCCTTACCTGGATATCTCGAGTCGCTGAGAACATCTCCTTGATGCTGTTGAACACCTGCTTCACCAGGTAATGAGATGCTTCCCACAAGTACTCCTGGCACAGACCAGAGGCAGAGCCATGGGTCAGGCCAAGGGACAGCCAAAGACACAGAGGAAAATGACAGGATCCAGGGAGGGGGACACACAGGAATGCTACCTCGGGGAACTCATCGATCTCCTTGAGGCGTTTCTCAATCTGCAGGCGGCCGCCGTAGCGAGTGACCCCGTACACCACCGTCATCACCGTCTGCTTCACCACCTTGCGGCTGATGAAGCCCTGCAGCACCTGGGCGATCTTCAACCCCCGCTCAGCATCCTTCTTCCGAAACTCCTCCACCTGAGGAGAGTGCCCCCAAGTCAGTCCCAGTCCCCTCTGTGGCTGGTGGCCTGTGGGACCCTCCCAGCCTGGCCTGAGCTCCCATCAGAATCCCTGCAGCCCATTTTCACCATCCTGGATAACAGAAGGCACCTGCTGAAGGAATCCAGCACGGATAACCGTGCCTGCAGAGCCTTCCCTGATGCTCTGGCACTGTCCCTTGGCAGCTGGGTGGTGCCAGCTGGGACAAGGACACAGCTTGACTGTGGCTCAGAACTTGGGTTCTCCTGCCTCTGCCCCCCAGTGATAACTGAGCAAGCCCTGCACCCCCATGAACTCTTCCTGATCTCTGGTGTGGTGCTGCCTGGAGAAAACCTGATGAGACTCAGATCGGAGAGCCAGGGTCCAATGGCAGCTGAGTGAGTCTGGCAGGGCTCAGCACTCTCCCAGTGGCAAATTTCACATCACGTCTTGCCAAAGAAACCAAAGACTTTGTAGCAGGACCAAGGCTGAATCTCTCTCCCCTCCCTCCTACTCAGCTCAAGGAAGAAAAATCTCATAACCCATGGGCCAGCCAGCTGTGACCAAGGGAGGAGTAACACGCTCTGCTCTCATCCACCTCTCCAGCCTAAGTCCTCCCAGGCTTCAGGAGAAGTGAGGATAGCAGAAATCCCAGAGGATTTCTCACAGCCACCTCTGTGAGGACACATCTCCAGTCAGACCCCACTTGGGGACAGAGAGTCCCCGTCCCTGACCAGCTCATGCCTTCCCAGCCATCTGCATGCTCATCGTATCCCCACCTTTCTCCTTGGGAGTGGGGGTCACCCTGTGCACACCAAGAGGAGGAGGCAGGTCCAAAAAGACCCCGTGTGTCCCCAATGTGACTCACCTGTTGGGCCACTGCACTGTAGACATCCTGAGGGAGCCCACAGGGCACCAGGTTGACGGAGGCAGCGCCGCTGAGGTCCCGGCCAAGCGCTGCATAGTGCTGCAGCCCATTGCAGGAGCCATCCTGCAGGAAGAGCACGGGGGAAACAAGGAGTTAGTGTGTGGACAGAGCCCTGCTCATCCGCCCCTCCCCATGCACAGGTACCCTGGGCTCAGGTGGTCATTATTCCCCCGCCTCTCTTCAGAGCAGTGACCATCTCCCAGCAGTGACCATTTTCCCTCTTGCCAGGTTTCCTGCCTGTGTCCATCCCTTACTACTGTGACCCATGAGGTTTAAAATCAGAAACCTCACACCACCACCTCTGTGGGTTTCCAAAGACATCAGAGCTCTGTGGAAACACTGAAAACCAGAAAATTGTGAAAACACTGAATATGTCTAGGATGCTAAAAGCAGCCCCAAGAGCCAGCAGTCAGAACAACCTCAGCAGTGGGATCAGAGGCAGGAAAAGACAGGCCAAGCCAAAGATCCCCCAGGAAGCCCCAGCTGGCTCTGCAGCTCCAGCCAGCTGCACTGCCAGTGGATGAAAACATCCCTCTGACAGAAACCAGCTCCCACCCAGACTTCCCAAAGCTGCATCAGAGGCACAGTGAGCATCTGCCACAGCAGCTGCCCTTGCAGCCCTCCTGGAACCAAGAGCAGCTTGGGTGAGACAGGCAGGACCTGAATGATGGTGCATGAAGATCCTGGTGCTCCCCAGACTGCACTGGCAGCAATGTTTGTCCCAGATGTGCTGCCATTCCCGGCCCGCTGTGCTCAGGCTCTCCCTGCTCACAGGGAGCCACAGATACCCCAGGGCTGTCAGGCCCCTCAGACAGGGCCCCCTTTCTCCTGCACCCTCTCCCCACTCCCTGCAGTGCAGAACGGCAGCGCCAGGACCTGACAGCTCCATTAATTGAGCGCTGATGACTCAGGCAGAACAAGACTCGGGTACTCTCCAGAAGAAGTCCTTGCTGATATTTCATTAGCTGCACCCTCCATACACCCCCAGCTGCTCTCTTGATCTTTTGTTGTCATCAAAATGTCAGTCCTGACTGTCTTGTGGATATTCCAGACCATCGCTACTGGCAGAACAACTGCTGCCCTCCCCACTCAGTCACGGCCACTTGATCTCGTAAGAGAAAGGAGCAGCCACCCCTCACCCATGGCCACTATCAGCCACGACCCCATGCAGGCAGGGAGGACAGGTGCCTTCAGGGAGCTGAGCAGCACCTGAGCAGGGACAGGGCCACGGAACGTGGGGGGAAAACCATCTTTGTCCCCGTGCTTCCTCAGAGTTCCAAACCTCCCATACTGGCTCCAGCCTTGGAGCAGGAGTGGAGCAAAGGCCCCCAAAGCACAGCTCCGAGCACTCCAGACAGCCAGGTGTTGCCTCACTGGGCTGAATTCCAGTCCTGATCCTGTGGCTGAAGAAGGTGAGACTGGCCTGGCTCTCATGCTGGGGCAGCTGCCAGCGATCTCCCAGCTGGGCTCTGCTTGAGCCAAGGGAAGCGAGGCAGCCCTTGGCTGTACTGGCTCATGGATGGCTGCAGGCAGCAGCAAATCACCGGAGTTCTCATGCCAACGTGCCCAACACTGCATTCCCACTCCCAAGAAAACCCAGCCAGGTGGAGCAGAGAGTGCAGCGCTGGAGACCTGGATGCTCCTTTCCTGCCCCGCTGAGCCTCACACAGGCTGTGCAGCTCCGCCAGGCTCCTACCTGGTGAACGGGGAAGTGAGAGATGTAGGCTGCCGGATCAGGGGACCTCAAGGCTTTGGCGATTTCCATACAGCATGCCAAGGCTTGCCAGGGCTCATCGGTGTCCATCCACCACTTCCTGCCCTGGGAATGAGAAAGCACAGGCTGGTAGGAGAGGGCAGTGCTCCTGTGCCCCTCAAATCACAGGCAGGAGTCCCTGAGCACCTGGGACACGCTGGGAACAGCACCTCCTCCCACCAAGCCTCCACTTCCCTAGTATTTCACCGTATTTTCAGACAGGAATGTGTTATTTAGGAATCTCTGCATTGCTTTGTTCCCTTTTTACCTCTCAAAAGCGTATCTTTCAAAATGTTTCCGTTTCAAAATCGATTCTGATTTCCATTTTATTTCACTTCCTAGAAGCTCCCACGTACCGTGAGTGGGTGGTCAGCCGAGTCCAGGATGTCCTCCATGATTTCATTGGCATACTCCAGCCGCTCCTGTAAGGCGTTCTTCTTCTTCAGCCCCGTCAGGTTGATGAGGTGGATCTTCAGCCAGTCAAGTCCCCTGGGCCCCAGCGGCTTCCCCTCTGCGAACAGCAGGATGGCCCGGGTGACATCGTTCCCCAGGTGGTTGAAGTAGGGCGGGCAAGGGTAAGTCCTGCCACGGAAGTCCATGTTGTGAGGGAACCAGAACACCTTGTCCCTGACGTAGTTGGCGATGGAGAGCTTGTAGAGCGCGTCCATCCGCAGGCTGTGCATCTCTGCAGTCTTCTTCTTGCACAGGAACAGCTCATGCTTGAGGGCCTTGCTCCAGGTTGAGTAATGGCCGGGAGCAGTGGGAGGCTTGGGAGCCTCAGAGAGGGGCGGTGGGATGTCCAGCTTCTCGTCCCCTTTGTCGTTGAAGATGGAGATGATAATATCCAGCACCGGCTGGTTGATCTTCCAGGCGCAGTTGCCCAGCTGGTTCAGGGCATCCAGCACGGGGTGGAGGTTCACGAGGGGAGACTGCTCCAGGAGCAGCTGGTGGTGGATGGTCTCATCCATGAAGCGCATCAGCTTGGTGTCGTTGAGGACAAAGGCACCGAAATGGGGGGAGGTCCAAGGCAGCGGGGGGCACAGCATGGGCATGGCAGAGGAGTTGAAGGTCAGCGTGGTCTCTGCAGCGCTTGCCACAAGCTGGGAGAAGATGGGATGGGGCTTTATCAGCCCGACCTGGAGAGGAGAACCAAGAGCAGAGGATTAGGGCTGGAGTGTGGAAGAACCTGCAGTCAGTCGGCCGTTCCACAAGGATCACTCCAAGTAAGGAGAGCACCCACACAGAACCAAGCGCTCCTCAAAGCATCCCTGAGCAGGAATGGCAGCAAGGACAGACAACGGCCATGCAAGGGTCAGATTTTGAGGTAGGGGTATCCTGCACAGCCCCAGACCCCCAGGATGAGGCTCACCTGCCAGTTGCTGTAGAAGGAGTAGACATGGTAGAGGACAGGGATAGGCTTGGACTCCAGACGACGACTGAGGATGTTCCTGGGCATCCTGACAGCCTGCACCAGGAGCTCCAGCAGGTGCATGCCCAGGCGCATGAGGAGCGCGCACGGCCAGCTGCAGTTCTTCAAGCTAAGGGAGGGCCCAAAGCCTGCTTCTGCCACCAGCTTCTCCCAGTATTCCCGTGGCAAGTACTGTTTAGGCTGGGAGGTGCAAGGAGAAAATGGGGTCAGCTGGAGAGGCCAGCCATGCTGCTCCCAGGGGGTTTGCTGGAGGGGATCTATCTCCCTGGGATGTGGCTCTGAGAAGGACTCTCCTATCTTTGTGTCCCCATGAGGTCCTCCCTGATAGGGGTGTTCGGGGAAGGAGGGCTGGGGAGGCTGGGGTGAGCTCAACCGTGAGAATGGGAACAGTGGCACTGCAAAGTCCTTCCTCTTGCCACATCCCAGTGCTGACACCCTGCCCCTCCTGCCCAGACTGCAGACCTGCCTGCCCCCATGTGCACTCAGCTCTGAGAACAACCTGCTCACCTGGTCCTTGAGGTGCCCGGGGCAGTGGCCTTGGCCCCTTTCTCCCATCTTGTCCCTTCCTGCCCTGCAAAGCCCAGAGCCTTCCTGAGCATGGTACACCTGGCTCCAAGGGCTCCTACCTGGCTGTCCTTTGCCAGCAGCTGGATGTACTTCTCATAGATCTCCTGCACCTTCTCCAGCTGGCAGCTGCGCAGCTTCCTCTGGATGATGTACCTGTCGTAGACCTTAGAGCCCAGCTCTCTGGCCAGGACTGCCAGGGACTCACCTTGTGGAGACAGATCATTGAGGATCTGGGAAAGGGGAAGGCAAAGAGGGTCTTAGGAAGGAGGAACAGAGAGACACAACAGAGAGACAGATCAGGAGTCAAAGCTGCTGTGCAGGGAGCACAGGAAGATGCTCATTTCCATGATGCTGAACAGATGGTGAGAAAGGAAACACAAGCAGGACAGAGCAGGATTTCTCTGGCTGCTCTGCACAGGGAGCAGACAGCCTGCACCTAATAACCTGGTAAAACTCTCAGGAAGCTCCAATCCTGCTGGCTCAAGTGGGACATCAGTGCTCTGTGACAGCCCCATGGTTGATGGTCCAGCCCCACTCCTGTGAGGGCAAGGCAGGCTCCTACCTGCAGCATGATGTCCACATACTCCTCATCTGGCAGCAGGCACAGGTAGGGGTAGAGGACGCTGTACTTGGACTGCCTCTTGGACCTGGCCAAGCTGCGCTTGGAATTCTGCAGGGCCTGGAGGATGGCGTTGTGCCACTGGGAGCGGAGGGTGCCCAACAGCTCACGCTGCATGGGAAGGGAAGGAAGAGAGCTGGTCAGCATGAGCCGCCCTCTCTTTAGCTCATGGACCCCCCAGCTCTCACCCACGGGTCCTGAGGGCTGCAACGGCCCCCCTGCCCCCAGACCCCTGAGCTTTACCGCTTTGATAGCCTGCGGGGTCAGGGGCTTGGCTGCCTCCACTGAGTCGATGGTTATGGTGTTCTTCAGCTCCATCTCCAGCTGCTGCTGGAAGCGCTCCTGCAACTCCTTCATGGAGAAATCCAGCTTGGGGTACGACACCATTGTCTCCTGCGATGGGAGAGAGGCAGTCAGTGCCGAACGTGGGAGGAAGAGAAGCCGTGCTCAATCTCCCAGCTTCCCCACAAGAGGCTTGTGGTACAAGTCTGGGCTGAAAGCATCTTGCTGGAACCTCTGGGTCCAGAGCTCTCTGGCAGGCAAACCCCAGAGGCTGCTCTGCTCCTGTGTTATAGCCAAGCACTTCCCCAGGCACCCCCTCCAGTGCATGGAGGCCATCTCCGGCCCCCTGCAAGCCCTCTGCTTTGCTGTTCCTCTGTACAGCTGTTGGTAACGTCATTCAATTGACTGCGTGGCTTACTCTGGAATAGAAGTCCCGGAGCAGAGAAGATTTGGAGATCTGGGGGCTGGGTGGAGGAGGCAGCTGGTAGTTGGGCTGGACACTCCTAATGGCCCACAGCACCATCTCCTTCTCATCTGCCTCAAACAGGCACTTCTGGAAGAGCTCATCCACGTGGAAGCCATTGTTGTTCAGCTGCTGCAGGTATCTGAGGAGGGGCAGACAGAACAGGCTCGATCTTCCCCAAGGGCCTGAGCATGTTGTACAGAAGCTGCTGGAGCAGGAGCTGCCTCAGCACAGCCCATCCCACAAGGTCACCTCACCCTCCTCAGGTTACAGGGATCAGGTGTCCATCCCTCTGCCTGCACTGCCGCGGAGCTGCCTGGGCAGGGAGGCCAAGCTCCGGCCACCGCGGGACTGAGCTGCCCACAGGCAGCCCCACAGCCTGTGCTGCACTGACACAGCTCCCACACCATCCGGGACAGTCACTGCCAGCCCCCTCGGAGTCAGCTGACTGAAGATTGAATTCCCTTGAAGGCATCTAGAACTTGTTAGCAGCCAAAGGACAGTGATACATCCCTGAGGTTCAGCACTAGTGCTTTCAGAAGCTTTCTCCACCCTCTGGAGAGGAGCTGGCTGTGCCTCCAGCCCTAGGCACTGCCCCTAGGCCCAGCCTGAGGGATCTCACAGGGCTCCTTCAGCTCCTGCTTTGGCACTGACACTTCCCTGTCCATTATGCTCCATGAAATCCACCTGAATCTCCTGACCACGCCCCTCTGAAGAGCCCTGCAGGTATCAGCTGTGTGACAGAGCCCACCAAAAAGGGCAAACTCCACAGAAGTGCCATAAAAACAGAGAAGCCAAGCCATTCCCAGCAGGCAGCAAGGGAGAAGCCAGAGGAATGAGATGCCTGTGATGGGTGCAGAACCAAGGAGTCCCAGACTGGAGAGGGGCTCTCCCAGCCCATCTCTGGGGGGAGCAGTGCCTGTTCTCACCTCCCACGTCTCCTCTCCCTGCACCATCTCAGACAAACTCCCCACCAGCAGAGGGTGGCAGGGAGGTTGCCATGGGAGCTCTGCCCACCCCAAAATCTGGCCATGAGAAGTGGGCCAGAGCATCCAGGTGGGCACGCAGAAGGGGCAGGCAGCTCTTCCTGACCCCGACCCGTTGCATCTCCCAGTTCTCCAAGCACAGGATGTGGAGCTGCTGCCCTCAAGGCTCAGCAGCACCTGAGGCAGGTGTTACCTCAGGATGGCTTTGGGAGGCGACTGGTTCCGGCCCATGCACTCCAGGGCCACTGCGTAGGAGTCCAAGTCGGGCCGGAGGCCGGCGGGCTCCAGCATGGAAAACAATCGGTCGATGCGATTCAAGCAGCCCTGCAGGTGAGAAGGGAAGGAGGCTGTGGACACTGACGCCAGCGGCCCCAAAATCACAGCTCCATGCCTCCCTGCTCCTGTTCAGATTTAGTCAGGTCTACCCTGCCCTTTCCCCCTTCCCTTCTTGCCCTCAAAGCCACCTCACACGGATCTGCGGCCTCATGCCAGCTCCGTCCCCCTCGGCAGAAGCACTGCTCGAACACTTGCTGAAGGTGGGTGTGACACCCACAGGTAAAACCAGCTGGAGGCTCTTCCTCACGAGCCAGCCCCTCTCCCACCCAGAGCACCCACGGCTCGGTACCTTCCTGGCCCAGCAGCGCATCACGATGTTGTAGGCACGGATGTCCAGCACCTTCCTCTTCACTGGAGAGCTGTGGCACAGCAGGAGGTACCGCTCGGCCTCCTCCGGCTGCTGCAGGAACAGGAAGCACTCCAGGTTGGACTGGATAGTCTGCTGCAGGACGTGCTGGTTACTCTTGTCCCTTGGCATCCTCTGAGGCTTCTTCAGCTGCGCACCTTCCTTCACTTCCACCACCCTGGGCTTGCTGTGGGGGCCGCCAGTGCTCTGGCTCCAGGCAGTGGCTGCTTTCGTCTTTGGGATCTTTGGGCTCATCATGGTTTCTGCTTTGGGTTTGGCTTTGGCCTCTGCCTTGACCTCTAGCTTGGCCTGGCCCTCCAGAGCCAGCTGGGAGGCAGCACTGGGCAATTCTTGCTTCACCTTCAGCTGTTGGATGTACATCTCCTTCTGCAACTTTTTGGCCCAGGTGCTGGACCGGGCCAGGCCATCATCCCGTGCCCTGGGAATGGGCTGCTTCTCCTTGGGGCCAGAGGCCACAGCCTCCTGGTACTTGTCATTGTCCAGTGCGGCCAGTTCCACTTTGTTGACCGTCACCTCTGGAACGTCACTGCCTTGGAGCTGCTTCACTCGAGCTTTGAGAACTAGTGGGAAACAGAGAGAGGTGATGGGAGACGAGGCACAGCAGAAGGCTCTGTCCTGTCCTCACTCTGGAAGTACCAGGATCATGCTCAGAAAAAAGGGTTCACACAAGAACTTCATCTCTCCTTGGCCAGCCCTGCTCCCAGACAGAGATACGGACCATTGTCTCTCTGAGATCTACCTGCAAGCTGGGGCCCACCCCAGCATCCCAGGAACCCACCCCAGCATCCCAGGAACCCAGCACTGTCACTGCCAGGGAAAAAGCAACAGCTCAGGCTGGTCTGACTGCTGTCTGCTCACTGCAGCTCTCCCAGCACTCACCTTCCAGCAGCTCTGTCCTCTCACAGGTGCCATTTCTGTTTGCCTTCTCCTTGGTGCTGGCAGAAGAGTAGCTCCTGAAGATTCTCCATGGGATCCCTGCCATGTAAGAACACAAAGATGTGGAGGTCAGAGAAAGCTCCACTCCTTCCAGCACTCCCTGACCCCCACTCTGCCCCATGGCCTCAGCGTGGACAGAGCAAGCAAGGGACATTTCTCAGCTCAGCTGCTCCAGCAGCAGCATAGGAGGGCAGGAGGGACAGTGACACGCCTCGCCCCCTGGATCCAGAGGCTCAGAAGCAACATGACCCCGGGAACACCACAAACCGCAGCGCTGTGAACGGGGTGGCAGCACCCCAATACCCCCAGAGCAGGCGGGCGCTATCCCAGAGCTGGGACCCAGAGCCCCCGTGTCAGTCCTTTGGAGAGTAACAACATTTCAGCACTTCCACAGCCCCGACTCTATCCCTGGGGTGCTCACGACGCAAAAAGACCCTTCCAGCCTCCAGGTGCGTCCCAGAGAATGCTCAGAATCGTGGGACGTCCCGGCCCAGCTCTGTCCTCACACTCGGGCCGTGTCCTGGTCTCTTCGTGTCCCCGCCGGTCCCTC
>VZRQ01002143.1:287457-300507 GCA_013397975.1 Machaerirhynchus nigripectus
TGCCGGGTCTGGACCGGGGAGGAGGCTGGACGGAGGCACCTCGGGTCGGCGACGGGACCCGTCCATGCCCGGCCCAGAGAGAGCCCGCAGCTCTTCCCTCTGGGGAAATCTCAGCCGAAGTGCCGCCTCCTCCGGGAACGCGAGAGCGGCGGGACCCCGCTGTCGCCTCCGTCCCCTCCGTCCCCGCCGGCCGGGGCACGCCGCTCCTCGAGCACAACCGCCTCCGGCTGCCCTCGCCCCCGTCGCCGCACTGTGGGAGCCATGAGAGGGGCGCGGACACCGGCGGGCACTGCCCGGGGACCCGGCGTTGCTTGTTCAGCGGCTGGGGGATCACAGGGTGTCTCTCCGGGTTCCTTTGTCCCATCTCGTCCTGCCAGTGCACGATGCCCCCTTGCCCTGCCTTCCCCATGGACTGGGAGGATCTCTGATCGTTCCCCCGCAAGCACACCGCGGGGGGAAAAGGCTGAGGAGGAGGGGGAGGAGGGATGTAGGAAGTTTTACGGTGATGCTGGTGCCAGAATGGGGCATCTGTCAGATGTGGGACAGCGGAATGTCCCCGTCGGAAGGGACCATGGAGCAGCCGCTGCCTGTAGAGCAGGTTGGGACTCGACACAGAGACAGCTGGGTGGGCAGAGGGACAGAGTCCCCAAGGACGTGGCAGTCACTGTATGACTTCAGCGAGAGTCAGGGCTGCAAGTGCACAGGTATCAGCCGCCCATCGGGGTGCAGAGTCCCAGCTCCTGGAACAGGGATGGGGGCACCAGGCTGGCAGGACAGTAGCTGGACAAGGAGGGGGACACTGGGAGCCTTGGGAAAGGGGAATACTTGAGCACCCCCCAGGTGCCCTGACAGGGTGTTGGGGTTTGAGGCACGAGGGTTGCAGTACCCCCAGCCCATGTCCTGGTCTAGCAGGGGCTGCCCTATCTCCCGGCCAGCACAGGATGTCTCCCAGCAGCCACAGGACATGGGAGCCAAGCCCAGCCCAGGGAACCCTCCTGTGGTGTCGGAGGCTGTCGGGAGTCCCGATCAGGCATGCTGCCAGCACAAAGCACCCCAACACGTTCCCTTGACGGTGTGGCCATGGGGCCTGGCAGGCGGAGCAGCTCCGGGCTGTACATGGGGCTCACTCTGCTTATCTGTGTGCACCTGGGCTGGGCGCGGGCTCTGCTCCACAGCCCTCGCAGAAGCTGCTGGACCAGCCCCACTGGCAGCTCTAGGGTGCTGGGGGATCTTCCAGGGACTCCCCCACCTCAAGCCCTGCATCTGCTCCAGCCGCCTCGAGACCCCTCTGGGGCTGAGTGTGAGACTGAGAGCACTGGGAGCTGGCTCTGGCCAGATAATGGCCAGGCACCTGCAAACAAAGGGCGGCAGAGCCGGCCGGGGCGCTGGGAACAGAAGGAGGTTATTTTTAGAAAAGCGCAAGTCCTTATAAATAGCAGCAGCTCCAGACAGTGATCAAGTGGGATGGATTCATAGGCATTCGCTCAGCCCTTCCCCTCCACTGCTGCTCGTCAGTGGCTCCCCTTGGGCCGGGCCCTGCGGGTCCCGGTAGCTGCCGGGACCGGTGGCAGCACGGAGGCACCTGGCCTGAAAATCCCCGAGGAGCCGAACGCTCGGGAGCCCTCACGCTGCGCCAGTGCTGTATCCACCCTGTCCGCTCCCAGCCTCCCGCAGGCAGGTGTTGCCCGGGGAACGCCAGCAACGCCGGGGGATTGATGAAAGCCTCTGGCCAGGGGCTGCAGCCCCCCACGCTCTGTGTGCCACCACTAGCCAGAGCCTCTGCGTGTCCTCCCCCCCTGTCCAGCCGGGGCAGCCCTTGCAGTGGTGCTCATGGGCAGATCCTGCTGTGGCTCCAGCCCTTCCTGCTGCCCTGCCCACATTGCTCTCACGGGACATTCCTTCTCCCCATCCCACTGCACCGTGTGCCTGGCGGGCGGCAGGGCGGGCAGCGGCACTCCGGGCTGGCCGGCGTGAGGCAGTGCAGGAATCCAAAGGCTCTGATGATGCTCTGGGTGTTTCCCGTGCCAGAGCCGCTGGTCTGACCACATGCCTTTCCCATTAGCGGCCGAGCCGGAGCTCGGCGGTCGGGGCACACACAGCCAGCCCAGCTGTGGCTTCACAGCCCGGCTGCAGCCGCCCCCCGGGCTCATCCTCACGTCCTGCAGTGCTCTTCCATCCGCCAGCCCGCAGTGCTGGGCACAGGGCGGCTTGTCCTCGCTTGTGCCACCAGGTAATCGGGCATCCACGGACGGCACTGTCCTGGCCCATTCCTGCCCCCACAGCCCTCGCCCGCCTGCCTTTGTCCACCATAACACGATGTGTGCTGTCGCTGCCACCCCCACGCACACTTTGCCCCGCCAAGAGCCACGCCAGCCTCAGTGCCCTGTGTGTGCCGGGGCCGGGCGCTGCGGGAGGCGGGTCAGGTGCCCGGGGCACTGCGGGCGCGTTGGGGATGGATGCACGGACACAGCTGCCAGTGAGGGGAGGACACACATGAGGTTGTGCTTGGCATCACTCCCGCACTCCCTGGGAAGCGGCTGGACCCTGGGGAGGAGAGGAGTAAAGATCAAACGCTCCTTGGATCAGAGGTTCCCCCTCCCACTCCCAGCTTGGGCTGCAGCCCTTGTTCCTCTGGCTCCGGGTGAGGATCAGCAACTCCGTCCCTCTGGAGGGACACTATGGCCACAGACCCAGCACTGGGGCAGGGCCCCTCGGGGAGGTCGCCAGTCCCTCCCTGGCTCATGCCATGCTTCCGTGTCCCGCAGGCGTCGTCGAGATCCGGTCGGTGCGTGTTGGCGTCGTGGCCATCCGGGCGGTGCACACAGGCTTCTACCTGGCCATGAACAAGCGGGGGAGGCTCTACGGCTCGGTAGGTCGGACGCTGCCTCCTGGGAGGGACCGCACCGGGTTCAGAGGCTCAGGGCAGAGTCGGAACAGGGTCCTGGTTTGCCATGCCCTGACCTGCTCCCCAGCAGGGGGCTGCACCCACCAAGCCCCTGTGCCCCCCGGGGACCAGGGAGGAGCCAGAGTCCTGTCCTGCCCCACTCTTGGGGTCCAACGGGCCCCAGCTGAGCATAGCCACCCCTCACCCCCTTCCCTCTCCTGCCAGAAGGAGTTCAGCCCCAACTGCAAGTTCACGGAGCGCATCGAAGAGAACGGCTACAACACCTACGCGTCGCTGCACTGGCGGCACCGCGGCCGCCCCATGTTCCTCTCGCTCAATAGCAAGGGCAGGCCACAGCGAGGGGGCAAGACACGCCGGCAGCACCTCTCCACACACTTCCTCCCCATGCTCGTCAGCTGAACGCCGCGGGCAGCTCCAGACGGTCCTGTAGGAAAAAGAAAAAAAACAAACAAAAAAGGGTTCTTTTATTTATGTACATATCTATTTTTTGCTATTTATTGCTTTATTTTTAATGCACGGCCGAGGATGGATGTGGAAGGCAGATGCTCCAGACTCAGCCGCGTGGGGCCGTGGCTCTCCCACCATTCCCCTGGCACAGAGCTGGCACGGTGCAGCCGGGGAGAGCGGCCAGAGCAGGGGCCAGGATCTGCTGATGGCATCTCTGCAGGGCTGGGATGTACCAGCAGGTTGTCTGTGTCCGAGCACCCGTGGCAATTAAAGTTGTGTTCATGGTACAGAACAGGAGCAGGTCTTGGAACTTTGATGGTGAACTTGGCTCGGGATGGGAGGGATTGGCTCCCCTGTGGTTGTGGCTGCAGCCACCAGTGTCATCCCTGCTGCCATTGGGGGGAGCCCAGCTGGTCCCTTGCCACATCCAGCTTTTCATCGACCCCCACCCACCCTGCAGGAAAACAGCAATGGTGGTTCAGCAGCACAAAGGAGGGAGCAGGAGGAGCAGGAGCCAGCCCGGATCCTCAGGCAGACACAGCTCCGGGGCTGCCCCTGGCCACAGCCAGTGCCAGTCAGTTCTGCAGCCCAGCTCCATGCCATCATCCCCAACAAAAACGGGGCTGGGACGGTGGCCAGTGGTGAGGACCAGCCCCTCACCTGGAGGCAGCATGGCCAGGAATAGCACCTGCACCTCAGGCTCCTGGCCAGGGTACATCCCTGCGCCACCTCACGCCCGCTGTGGCCAGGCCCAGCAGCCCGGTCACTGTCACGTCAGACAGAGCAATGGCCCCAGCAAAAACCACCAAACTCGTTCCATTTCTGACCCAACCAGCTCCAAACGAGTCTGAGAGGGAACAGCCACTGTATTAACCATGTGGTGACTGTGGTGAGCCCCTGCCAGGTGGGCAGCAGCTGCCATGCATCCCCCCCCCTCCCCCAGGACTTTGCTCGGCCCACTTGAAACCCATCTGAGCACTGCTCCCACTTGAGAAATCATCCCTGAGCGCCCAGGGGAGCCAGGAACCCCCTGTCACAGCTGAAACACAGTGGGAGAGGGAAGGTTTTTCCAGGTCTCTCGTTTTGGTGACTGAACAGCCAAGCCTTCCCTCAGTGTCAGGTCAGCCGATGGACACACGCAGGTTCAGCCGGGACCTTCTTCCTGCCACCCACCTCACTAGCCCAGGCTTCTGGCTCAACCCCTGGCAGAGGATGAGCCATTAACCCCGACACACCAGTCCTGAGATAAACCCTCCTGTGAGATGAAAGGCGCCGCCACGCTGCCCGGCCAAGCCAAGGAGGAAAAACAGTCCGGGCAAGTCGCTCCCTGCCAGCCCCTGGCCCCGGCACAGCTGGTGACACTTTCTCCAAACCAACTTCTTGCATTCTGAAATGGCTCAAGAAAGGCCAAACCATCCTTCCCCCTCCTAGAGGAGGCTCATCTCTTCTCAGGAAGCTCGCGGAAGGGCCAGGTCCTGGGGTGATGCTGCTTTGGAAGAGACACCCAAATTCTGCTGGAGCCAGCAGCTCCCCCAGCAGCCCCAGCCCACTCCCAGGGCCCCAAAAGCCGAGGGAGAGGCAGGGAACCCCCCCCACCTGCCAAACCCTTCGCCCACTTCCCTGGCAGCTCCCATGGGGGCAGGTTCTCCCCTGTCTGCTCTGGCCTCTGCCACAGCACAGTCCCAACTTGTGGCACCACCACAAACCCCTGGCCCTTTAGGAGACCTCCTGACCACCCCAAGTCCCTGTGAGGGGAAGGGGCTCCCGGTGACAGATGGTGAGAGCTCCTCCTCTCATGCCTCAGGGCCTGGGAAGCAGGGACATGGCAGGGAGTCACTTCCCGCTCTGGGGACATTCTTGTCATTCTCCGAGCTCCAGCTCTGTCACAGAAACTGAGTCACAAACATACCTGGATATTTGTCTCTCTCTTCTTGTTTTAATCAGCTCTATTTTAAGTAGCTTTGCAATACATTTTTTTCTCCAAAATGTTGTTTTCCTGGTAATTACTCGGTCACAATGAGATTTGCTGGTCCTCGTTCTGCTGCACACCCAGTCCCGTGTCGGCCCAGCAGAACAGCCTGCCCCAGCTGCGAGGGGGGCAGGACTGTAAGGGGAAGAAGGTGTAAAAAGTAGAAAAGACCAGGCGAGGATGCTTCCAGCTGCGATCCTTGGCTACCTGTGCAGTGATCCACAGGCTGGCAATGGCTCCCACTGGAGCTCCCAGCACGCAGGAGGGCTCAGAGAGGCCCAGCCTGCCCGGGGGAGGCAGGACAGCTTGGTGTCCTCAGAGCTTACCCTGTAGCTTTCCTCAAATCATGCATAACGGCTCGCAGAGCTGAAATGTCCATTTATTGACAACAGTAATAATTTAAGATTATAAAAACCCCTTTCAGTGTTGAGTATCAGAGGGCGAGGTTATAAAGAGAAATAAATGGGACTCGAGATGGGACAGGGAAGGATCCCGGGGTCTACTTGAGAGTTCCTGTTTCAGTGACAGCTATTGGTCCTCCCCAGACAGTGATCCTGGGGGGCAGGCAGCATCCTTATGCTTCCGTTTTAGACTTCAATCTCCAAAGCAGAAAAGATAGTATCCAAGGGGAAGAGGAGCAAAAGAAATAAAAGAAAGGGATCTCAGATTCAAACCCATACAAACAACCTTTCCATTCGGGATTCAACCACTCGCTCAGCACCTCGGGGTTCCCAGCCGGGGAGCGCAGCAGCCTCGCACTGCAATGGGTAAAGTCCACGCAAAGAGGATGTTTTTATTGACAGACAGAGCTCTTTCCCCCCTTTTTCATCACAGAACTTGAGGCTTCTCATCTCTGAAGGACCCAGAGTCTCCGTGTCTTCAGAAATCAAAAGGAAATTCTGGGGGCACTGCTCCTGCCTCGTCCCCTCCCCTTGCTCTGCTCTGGAAGCCCCTTTGGCTGCTCACGGTGGCCAGGGAGGGAGGGGGAACAGTGGAAGGGCCCCGGGGACAGAGGGTGCATTAAGATTCATGAGTTGTTCGATGAGTTTTCATTACTTGGTGAGCTGGAGGAAGAGGAGGAGGAGGAGGATGACGAGAAGTTCATCCCTGTGAGTCCTGGGGGGTTTGTGGCAGTGTTTTGTCCACTTAAACTTTTCCGGCAGACGGGACACGTGTCATGCTTTGGGGAGCAGACAAAAAACAAAACAAGAAATACGGGAAACGGGATTAGAAACACAATAGGGGAGCAGCACTCGAGGAATGGGCTGGGATCACACTCCATCCTCTGACCAAAGGCTGCTCGTGCTCAGGCCTCATCACGGAGGTAGGAAAATATTTACAGAGGGGAGCAGGACCAGACAAAGCCCCCAGTGCTGTGCGCCCCAGGCACCGCCCTGCACTCACCTGCTCCAGCCACGGGACGATGCAGCCGTCGTGGAACAGGTGATTGCACGGTAACTGCCGCACGTTCTCCCCGACTGTGTAGTCTTCCTTACACACAGGGCACTCCAACCCGGAATCTGCATCGCACAGGGAAAGCCAAGCCCAGCTGAGCGAAGGAGGAGAGAACGACACGCAAAGCCCCCGACACAGGACCCATCATCCCCCTCCCCCTTCCCTACCACTGATCCGTCCCTGTCAGGAGGAAAGCTTAGTGCTCTGCAGTCCCCACACCATCACCCCACCTCCCCCTACCCCAGGGTTGCCTCATCCTTCCCTTCCCTTCTGCTTTTCCATCTCTATCCACACTGAACTTCACACAACCTCCCCGGGGCATCCAGCCTACACTGCTCTTTTTTTTGTTGTGTGAGTGTAACAGAGCCCCTTCAGCTCTCTGCCCACTTTGAAATGTTTTATGCCTCAAAGGTACAAGCAGACAGAATTCAAGTCCCAAGAAAAACATTACACAGAGCTTCCAGGGAGCACTCTGTGCCGGACTCCCTGGAGCAGACACGTACCTACGTGCTCCTGTGTGATCTGTATGGTGGGGAGGGCCTGGATCTTCTCTTTGTCCGCTGGCGGCGGTCCAGTGTTTTCAAACTGATTCAGTAACTGGAAAAACAACCGGCCAGGCAGGCACAAGAGAGAGGTGAGCTCAGCAGCACACAGAATCCACTCGTTTCCTGAGCCAGGGCACTTGGACCCAGCATTGTGGACCCTTTTCCATTCCTGCCCCTGCAGCCCCTCGTTCCCTGCACCAACTGGTGCTGCAGCACTGCACAGGAGGATGGGGACCCTGGCAAATCCCAGTTTTACCTGTGTGATAATTGCATCCAGACCGTTGGCACCCCATGCGTAGTCCATCGGATTTGAGTGCAGGACTCCCCTGAAGAGCAAGGACAGCAAGTGAGTTCATCCTGGAGCACCAGTGAGACACTGCCAGAGAGAGCAGCACATCCTCCAACTCACCAAGGGCCCAGGCCTAGGTTTGGAATTGTGGTCGGTGCAATAATTCCATTGACCAGCTGCTGGATGATTCTGAAAGACAAGAAAACCAAGATTGTGTAAGAATTAAAGTTTGCTGGCTCCCAGCCCAGCACCCCAACATGGAGAGAGAGGCTGAATAAGCTGAATACTGTCACATTGTTGGGGGAAATTAAAAATACCCTACAGCACTTGCAATTGCAGCTTGTGGAGTGATCAGCCAGTGATAAAGTGTCAGTATTTGGTTTGTAAGGGGACAATTCCTGACACGATGGCAAGTGGCTCCCAAGATGCACTTACATAAACACAGTCCAGTGTTTTCTTCTGTTTCCCCTCACAGCAAGTATAACATTTTTTCAACACCTGGCAATGACCTGGGAATATTTTCCCACTACAGGACAAACTCCCAGGCACAGTCCACGTCACTGCTCAGGTGAAACAGCCCCAACAGACCCCAAGCAGCAGCTGCCAACAAGCTCAGGTGGGACACAGATGGCACGCACGGCAGTGCTGGGGAGCTCTGGGATGCTGCTCCCCAAAGCCAGGAGAAAAGGTGAGGAACAACGGGATTCCCTCCCCAGGCCCCAGAGCGGTTCTCACCCTTCCAGCGTGGGGACACCCTCGTGCCTGCCCGAGGCTCGGCGCGTGGCCAGGCGGGCGCGGGGCTGCCTGGCGCCGTAGCGGTGCCGGGACTGGTGCTCGCGCTCCCGCCGGTTCTCCGAGTCCCGGTTGTCTTCTGGCTGCACGTTGGACCCGAAGGGAAACTCAAAGCTGTCGTCAAAGAACCCGAAAGCAAACTGGCCGTAGCCCTGGGGCAAGGTGAACAAGTGCTGATCCACGTTCTGGGAGGGAGGGAATGCAGAGAACAGACTATGATAAGAGGAGGAACAGCCCTCGGCTCCCACGGTGTCCCAGCAGCCGCCCACAGTGACCCCCAGGCCTGGGGTGACACTGGGACCAGCGCCCTTGGCAGCAGCTCAGTGAGGAACAGACACAGGAACTGCACACAAAGGCAGAAATAATCACAGTTCCCTAGTTTCTCTTTGGTGTGTCACTGCTGCTTCCGAGCTGAGGCTACTGCATAGCAACAAACCCAAATCCTGCTCTCCAAATCCTGCTGAGCCCCCTCACGATGGGAATCGGCTACGAGGGATGGTCCTACGTAATGCACGCAGCAAAAATATGGTATGTGGAGATTTCAGGAGCAGCATATGGAGGATATTAATTCCTCCTTTCCAAATTCTGTCATGATCCGAGGAACGTTTAAACAATGCACTACTGGAAAAATACTCAATCCAACAGAAAAGCAGAAGATGTTGGAAGAGAGGAAGGACTTGCTCACCTCAAAAGGATGCCTGCTCTGGTCAGTGGCTGATGTAGAGGAGCTGGTCTCATTGTCAGCGTTCCTGTGGGGAATGAAGAGCGCTGGTAATCTTCTCACAGCAGCTTCCAAGGCTTTTCTGTCCCCCTCTCCTCCCCTCCCTCCCCTCCCCTCCCATCCCCCCCAGGGCAGAGGCAGCTCAACAGAAGCTGGTCCTCCCTCAGCTGCTGATTTTCTGATTGCCCGCGTCAATTTTCTCTCCCGAACCTTTTATTTTCCCACATCCTCACCCATTTCTCACTCTGTTAGATCTCATAAGGCTGCAGAGAAGTGCCTGAGACATGATGTCAAGCGAGGATTTCCCCCACAATCCATCTCAAACACACCAGCTAATCCTCCGGAGCACCAGGAAGACTTAAGGCACAAATGCTGATCGCTGTGACCCCAAGGCACGCAAGTCTAATCTTGAATCAAAGAAACTTCTCTACTGCAGAGGCACGTGACCCAACAGCTCAGGATATTGGGAAAACTCTAAATGTTGTCAGACTTCTGCTTTCAGAGCTGCAGGAACATTTCCTGCTCAGAACCAAGCTTTGCATTCACGGTACCGAAACCGCTGCGATTCAGCAGCTACGCGACTCTCCCACGGTCACAGGGAATCACCAAAACAATCAGGAGCAGCCAGGATGGATTTTCAGGCTCCAGGGTTGGTGTGGTCAAACCAAATGTCACCTGGTCAGTGCAGAAGCCCCAGGCCATGCAGACCACCACAATCAGCAAGCAGCAACACCCACTGCCCCCCTGCCCCTGCACTGCCTGCAGCCCGTCCTGGAGCCAGTCACAGCTGGGGCCCCCCACAAACGTGACTGAAATATTTTAAGACATTCCTGCTGCTTCTGCCACCAGTGGCAGCAGTGCAGCACAGGAACGCAGACCTCGCTGCTCCAGGGCAGAGTCCAAAGTCTTGGCCACAACATTTTGCTGTTCATCCCCAACACAGTCACTGCTCACACCGAGGTGTCCGTGTGCTCCCCATTCCAAGATTCCTCTCTCCAGGGTTATCTCAGCCCTGATGACTCAGATCGGGTCAGAGCTACCACACACCACCGGGAAAGCCTCCCTACCACTTCTTTATGTTTGTTTTAAATCAAACCATTCCTGCCCCGCCCCTCAGCAGAGACGTAGGACGCTCAGGAGGACGCTCAGCATTCCCGTGGCAGATTGGCCTGTGGATGCTAACTCTGCCAACGAAGCACTGTATTCCAAAAGTGAGCAAAGGTGAGCCAAAGCTTGGGCAGAAGCAATAGAAACAGTGCATGCTATATCAAACATTGCCTTTGAACTAGGAAGAGAGCAGAGCAACCCAGTCTCACTCGAGCACCAGCCCCTGGGGCAGCACATTACCTTGGCTCCTCAGGAAGCTCTTCAATAAAACCAGACTCACACCGTGGGCAGATGTAGTCCTGCAGGAGAAGACACACTGGGTGAGAGAAGGAAGTGGTACCTCAGAGCTGCAGGGTGTGATGGGGTGGGAGGGTCCTGCAGTGTGCCATCCCCAGCACATGCCACGGTCCCAGAGCCAGAGAGACCCCAAACCCCAGCATTTGCCTTCCTGGGCCAGTGAGGCCAGAGCTCGGCCTAGGCCTGTGGGAGCTCAGCTTAAGAATGATGAGGGTGATGCTGATTAATCCCCAGTACAGACACAGCATTAGGTAGCAGCTATTGCAGTTCCAGTGAAGTGAAAGTGAAACCCCCAAACACTCCCTGCGCAGCAGCCCTCAAACTTTGGCACAGCTGGTTTTTTTGGGGAGCAGAAAGCAATGCGGGAATGGCAGCAGGGACTCAGCAAGGTTGTGGTGCTCAGGAAGGCTGAACGGTCCCTGCCAGTAGCACAGCCTGGGGTTCACAGCACACAGGGACACACCGGGTCATTCTGCAGCCAGGACCTCACACTCCCACGCCCAGAGCTCACCACAGAGACCTGTGGCCACCCCAGTCCCCTGAGCACTGACTACAGAGCATGTCAGGACAGACAGGCTGAGTGTGCAGCACCTGTGACAGCCACTTCCTCATGATTCCTGGGGTTAGTGAGGAATTCATCCTCTACAACCACCCTGTCCTGGGCAGAGCAGCCCAGAACACTGGAGACCCTGAAAGGGAACTGCTTTGCTTTCCAGGGCTCGAGAAGCAGCGGTACCACTGAGCCATCCCCATCCCCTGCTCCACAGCGGGCACACACCACCCCAAATCCCTGTGCTGGCAGAGCTGGGCTCAGCACAGAAGGCATTTAAGAGCTTCTAAAAATAATGCCACTTCCTTTTGCTGTTGCTGCTGCGTTGGAATTGGCACAGCCCTTAGCCAGACTGAGGGATTCCCCCAAGGAGTTGAGGCTGCTGATAAGGCCCTTGGGGTCGCTCCTCTGGCCCCTGCAGCCGACCCCGATAAGGCCCTAGGGAAGGAGCACAGCCTGGAGCCACTGCATATGCCCTGTCTGCCCAGGGAGATACGGGAGCTCCGAGGCCCAGGAACAGACTGGGAGACGTGGCTGCTCCCTCTCCCACACGGGACTCCCCAGCTGCCGCTGTGAAACAACAGTTTCTGCACCACGGACACCAGGTTTGAGCTCAGGGCCCCAAGCTCAGGGACTCCTGTGTGAGCACAGGGAACCACAGCCCATAAAACCCCCACCCATGAAACTTCCCTTGCTTTGCTTCCCATCAGCACAAACCGGTGGGGACACATGTGGCACGGGGGTGAATGACTGTGGCCTGAGCACCCTGCTCCTCTCAGCTGCCTGCTCCAGGGAGCTGCTGTGTGTTGCGTGTGTGTGTCTGTGTGCTCACAGCCAGCTCCCAGCACAGGGATCAGCACATTCCTCTGCAGCTGGAACAGCACAAATGTCAAAGTTTGTTGTTTCCCGGGCTGTTTGAGTCCCTCCTTTGGCAGCTCTGGTCACTGCGTCTGCAGATGGTGAGTGAAACCTGAGTGAAACCTGAGTGAAACCTGAGCGAACCTGGATCCCCAAAACAAATTCACGAACTCACAGTTACCCAGCCCTAAGCCCCCAAACACAGAACCCGCTCCCTGCCTGGCCCAGTCTGGCCAAGGGTGCCCAGGCGGCACAGCCAGGTGTGCCCAGCCAAGTGCACACAACCAGATGTGAGCACGGCCCAGCACGGGGTGTTTGAACAGAAATAAACAGCGGATATTCTGGGTTAGCTCCTGGCTCCTGTCCAACAGCCCGTGTGTGCTCAGCAGGAGCACGGTCAGGGGTTTGTCCTCACTCTCACACACGAGTTGGGAGCCCCCAGCACGGCCCACCCTGGCCCAAACGAGAGGGCAAAAGGACAAATCACGCGTCACAAACCAACCACCCCCGGCAGGGACAGCTCTGCTGGCCCTTGGAGGCTTTTCAAGTTGAGTGCCAGAGACCAGAAATGACTTTTGGGACAAGATGCTGTGAAAGTCGTCAAGACAAAGAGACCAGCAGGGCACTCTAAACCACATTTAACATCTCAGGAAGCCGAGCAGGGGAGCAAGTGATCCACCAGATCCTCCCCAACAGCCCACAGTCCTTTTCCACCCACACCAGGACAAGCTCCGCACACGCTGGATTTTGGTGTGTGATTAAAGCACCTGCCCAGGTGCCTACACAGCACTTCTGCCTACGTGTTAGCCGTGCAGCTCCCTGCGCCCCAGCCGGCACCACCTCGGAGCTTTTCTCGTGTTCATGAAACCCTCCTGAGAGACGACCGAGAAAGCCCCCACCACCCCGCGGCGCTTCACTTGCCACCGGATGGGCTCAGGCTTCCCGGGCTGGGGCTGTCAGAGCTGGACCCTGGGGCTGCTGCCGCACGGACTCCCGCCCCAGACCGGCTCCGCGGCGGGGCCTAGCCGTTCCCCGCGGGGCGGCCGGAGCGCTCGAACCGCCGCGGGCCCCCCCACCCGGGCCGAACAGGGCCGAGGGCCCCTCTCGCCGCGCCG
>VZRQ01002143.1:309227-320694 GCA_013397975.1 Machaerirhynchus nigripectus
GCAATTGGACAAATCCGCGGAGGATAAAACCCCGATGCCCCGCGTGCTGGAGCGGCTGGTGCTGCTCGGGGTGTCCAGGCTCTGGTTCCCGCAGCCCGAGGATTTGCTCCATCCACGGCTGCCCCGCGGAATTATGCCGGGCTGGGAGCCCCATGTGCTTGTGACCGAACCAAAATCATGTGTGTGGGGAAAGAGGGGGGCGCAGGGGGTCTAGGGCGGGGGCGGGCTCCGCTTTGGAGCAGGGTGAATCTTGCTTAGGAGGGGAGCGACTCCCGCCTGGAAGCGCAAGACCCGTCCCTGCCCCCATCCCTCCCTTCCATCTTTCGCCGTTTAGCAAACCTCAAGCGCAGCTAATGAGAGCACGAACCCAAATAAGCGTCACAAGAGGCTGGTTTGCAGAGGCGGAAATTGCAAAGAAATCACTCACAAAAAAAAAAAAAAATCATCTAACTGATTCGCTGGTGGGTCACGGAACAAACAGGCTTTTGAGTCAGAGGGATCCGGTGCCGCGGGTCTGGCCCAGACCCAAGGGCTGGGGCAAGTGCCCTGTGCTCCAGCTGCTGGCTCAGATGCTCCTTGCAGAGGCCGTGGGTGTCGGGCTCCCGTGTCAGGGAACAATTCCATCCCTCCGTGGGGCCACTGGCGCATGCCAGGAGATCCAGCCCCCACTAGCCCCACCCTGTCCGCTGCCCTGGGCTGGGACCCCCTCTCTGTGGGGCCAGGCAGGAACTGGGCAGAGATGCAGGCAGGGCAGGGCTAGGGGGAGGCAGGCTACAAGCCCAGATCCTGGCTGGCAGGCTGGGCATCTCCCAGAGCATCATGGGGAGCGCTGGGATAACTGGTCCATCCCTGTGGTGCAAGTGCTGGATTGGAGCCTGTCGGCAGAAGAGGGCTGGCAGCAGGTCACGGGCATTCGGGTGGCCATCAGGGCACTGAATTGCCATGCCAGGGACCCTTGGGGATGCCTGCTCTGGGACAGCTCTCGCGCCACAGAAGCCAGCACAGAGCATCTCTAGGTTCCCCAACTCGTCCCAGGCACTGGAGTGATCCTTGTGCCTCTGCCCCAGGGTGATCCAGCGACGGCCAGGATCTCGCTGCCCTTCACAGGGGTTCTGGCACAGCAGGGATCCCTCACCCTCTGCCCTCTCCGCAGGTGGAATCTGCTGGCTGCAACAGGGGAAGGAGGCCAAGTGCACCATGATCCTGAAGACGGGCGTGACGTGGGAGGAATGCTGTGCCAACGGCAACGTGGACGTGGCCTGGTCTAACTACACCTACCCAGGCAACAAGATCAGCCTGCTGGGCTTCCTGGGGCTGGTGACCTGCCACCCCTGTAAAGGTGAGCAGGCTGAGGGGTGAGGGGCTGCTGTGGGGCTGAGCTCTGCCCAGGGAGAATGTGTGGAGCCCTGGGGGCAATACTCAGAGCCCGCAGCTCCGGGTGATGCAGCAGCACAGAGTTAGGCTGCCCCTCACCAGACAGGGCTCTCCTTGATGGTCTGGGACAGCACAGGGACCCTGGGGAGCTACTGCTGCTGCAGCTCCTGGATGGATGCTGCTGTGGATCAGGGCTGGCGGGACAGCCTGTGTCCCCCGGCTGCTCTGAGTGTATTTTAGTTGCTCTCCCAGTGGAGTGGGATGCATGACCCGGCTCTTGGCCGGGCAGCCAAGTGCAGGGAGAGGATCTGGGGCTGGCTGTTCCCCAGTTAACCCCTCTGCGCTGGGGCCTCCCTCCCCTGCCCTCGCCACGGCTGCTCAGAAGGAAACTTCGTCAGGTTTTTCTAAGGAAAGAAGATCTATTTCTTCCCCTCCGTTGCCCCTCGCTCCTCCCAGCGCGTGTGTGAAATGGCTTTATGTAACGGGCAGTTCCAGAAGTGGAAACTCTCCAGCTGTGAGTTCCAGCCCCGCCAGATGTTTTGGCGTGTGCCAGAGCTGCGGATCCTCCAGCACTTGCGTGGCTGTGTGAGAACACGCTCAAGGACCTGCTGCCCGCAGGAGGCAGGAGCAGGGCTTTGGAAGGTCATGTTGTTATTTGTTTAAAGGGGAAAAGGTTTTTAACAAAACCACTTCCCCCAGCGCCCTGCACCCCTCAGCACTGCCACAATGGCAGCTCCCCAGGCCCGTCCTGCTGCAGCTTGGGGTTGCACCCTGCGCCAGCCAAAAGCTGAGTGAGATCCTGGCTCTGGCCCCATCCCTGCTTGGAAGGAGCTGGGAGCACTGGGACCCTCTCCAGGGGCTCCCCTGTGCCGGAGGCAAAGTGCAGTGGGGACGGGCAGCCCTCAACCAGGAGTCTGCACTCACCTCACTTATCTCTGTCGGGAGGCTGGGGGACACAGGGGGGGCTGCGAGTGGCCACAGACCACGGTGGGGGCTGTGGTTCCCGGGGTTTTTTGGTGTCTGGCAGCAGGACCTTTGAGGAAACTGCTGGAGAGCCTGGCCAGCACGTGCACCACAAGCCCCCACCCGCAGCCAGCCCCTGCCTGTCCCATCCAGATGGAGCTGGTGCTGCTCCTCACCAGGCTCCAGAGGCCTTGGAAGAGGGCGGATAAGAGGAGCTGTGCTCCCACTCCCCGGGCCTGTGAGGCTGGGAGAGGTTACTCCAGGATAAAGTGGGCTGCAGCCGGGGCGGCCACGGATGGTGCTGGCTGGACCCTGGGGGCTCTGCAAATGGGTCTCTGGGGGGACGTGGAATTCCTGGCTCCAGCTGCTGGGGACACGGTGTCCCCCCCAAGGACCCAGTGCGGGGGGAAGCCAGGCTGCAGGGTTGGGGTCACGGGCGGATTCTCCAACTGCTCCAACTATCCCTTGCTGGGATAGTCCGGATGATTGGACTCTGCTCTGCTGGCAGCATCTCAGAGTGGAGGGTGATGAGGGTCTTGTTTGCTCTGGCAGCTCTGGGACATGGAGCTGTCCCCCTCTGTCCTGGGGTCCCCCGGTCTCAGCCTCCCCTTCCCTGGGACAGGCACCAGCTGTGGAAATCAGGGAGCAGAGTAGGAAAGTGTTTCCCAGCTGGGAATTTCCCCCAGCGACAGCTGGGCCAAGCAGACAGGGAATTTCCCCTTCTTCCTTCTCCTTCTTCTCCTCGTCCTCCTCCTTCTTCTCTTTCTCTTTCTCCCCCTCCTCCGTGTCTCCTAAGGTGGCCCATCTCCCACAGGGAAATCCCCCTCTGTGCCTCCTGGAGCTCCCAGCACACACCCTGTCTGCCGGGATCCTTCCTGCTGGGGGTGAATCCCCAGCTCAGGAAGCCTTTTGGTCCTGCCCTGCATTTCTCTTTGCAGGTGCTGATGGGTCCGGGCAGAGCCTCTGTCCTGGGAGTTATGGGGGCGCTGGGTCCTTTTGGGGTGAGGGATCTGTGTGCTTTGGGAGGCAAAGGGGAGTCCAGCCGCCCCAGCCAGAGCCCCCCATCCCTGCTGCTGACCTCTTTGCCTCTCCCTGCAGAGGCACCAGAGTCTGGGCCCCTGGACAGCAGGATGGGCCCCTGCTTGGAGCTGGTGGCCCCTCTCCATCCCCGCCGGCGTGGGCACAGTCCTGGGGCACTGGCAGGACCCCCTGAACCTGGCCCCCGCGCTGGCCGGGAGGTGACCCGGGGGGACAAAGCATCTGCCTGTCTGGGGACCAGCGCTGGCTGCTGCCTCCCGCTCTTGTGTTCCAGTCACGGAGTGAGACAGGGCCGGGCATTGTCTGCTGGGAGCGGCATTCCCGATCGCCCGGACAACTCGCGAAGTTCCCGGCTCCTTCTGGAGGAACTGGGGCCTTGTAGAGATAGATTTTTCCATTGCACAAGAAAAAGAAATTTCTCCTTCCAAAGAATAAATAGATGGGAAGGAGTGAGCTGGTGCTGAGCGGAGCCGGGGCTCTGGCTGGGGTGAGCACTGCAGGGCTGCGCGGAGTCGCAGCCAACGACCTGCTCCTTGGCGGAGCTGAGCAGATCCAGATGCTGCTGGGACAGCTCGGCGTCAGCACGCGTGCTGTGACCCCGGGGGGCGCTTGGGACCACAAGGGCGATGCTGTCCCGCTCGGTGTCACGCCGTGGGGCCGGGCAGGACGGACCCCTTCCCTGGTGGGGGGCAGCCAGCGCCGCGTCCTCACGTGCCGCTGCCCTCTGTCCCCAGAGAGCTGCGAGGGGGTGGTGTGCGGCCCCAACAAGGTCTGCAAGATGAAGCACGGGCGTCCCCAGTGTGCCTGCGCCCCCGACTGCTCCAGCCTGCCCCGCAAGCTGCAGGTCTGCGGCTCCGATGGCTACACCTACCGGGACGAGTGTGACCTGCTGACGGCCAAGTGCAGAGACCACCCCGACCTCGAAGTGATGTACCAGGGCAAATGCAAAAGTAAGGTGCAGTCGTGCCCCTACCCCGCTGCGTCCCACCCCCATCCTGTCCCTGTCCTGTCCCTGTTCCCTGTGGTACAAGGAGGGAAGGTCTGTCCTGGTGCAGAGCCCTGCAGGACACGGGTCTCGGTGTCCTTTGAGGGGACATTGCAGCTTGTTGGTGCAATGGGGTTTGGCCTTGCCACGGGCTGAGCAGTAACAGTCCCTAAAATGTCATTTACAAACGTCAAGCCCCTTTTTTTCCTCTTTTGTAAAGAGTGCAGCGATCCTCCCAGCCCTGCCAAGAGCTGTCAGAAGGATTATGGTTATTTTTCCAGCCCTCCTTTCTGGAAGGCTTTGCCTGTCGAGCTCTGGACTGCGCAGGGAAACGTGGGGCAAGAAATGGGAGTTGGGAGCTACAGATGCCAAATCTTCCAATCCATCAGGGAAAGACAGGAGGGTGGAGGGACGATGGGGGTGCACGAGCCTCCACCCACCCCGGCAGAGCCCCGTGCAGGGCCTGATCCTGCTGCGCAGGCTCCCTCCGCCCCCGTGCGCCCTCGCTCCAGCGCTGGGTCGGGTCCAGGGTGACCCTGCCCTTCCCTCTCGCCGAGGCCAGCGCGGCGGCTGCCAGCCTGGCCGCAGTGGCTGCTGCTTCCCTGCCAAGGCACCTGCGTGCGGCCGCTGGCCCAGCCAGGTCCCGCTGCGCCGAGCGGGCTCAGCCCCGCGCTCCGCTGCTGCAGCTGGACCTCGGCTCCTCCCGCGCGGCAAAGCTCAGGCCAGGGCCGAGCCCGAGGGCTCAAGGTCATGAGCTCCCTTGCGCTCAGGATGCCGGCCCCTGCCGGCCCCTGCCCTTGGGAACAGCATGGATGGGGGAGATCGGGACCCTCCGGCCCCTAGTTCTGCTCTGTCCCCTGGCAGCAAAAGGTGGGAAGGGACCGGGTTTCCCTGGGATGATGCCCAAAGCCTGCCTGGGGTGAAGGAGCCGTGGGAAGGGGGTGGCTGTCCCTGGGGTCACTCCAACGCTGTGCTTCCCTGCAGAGTCCTGCTCCAGCGTGGTGTGTCCTGGCACCCACACCTGCGTGGTGGACCAGACGGGCAGCGCCCACTGCGTGATGTGCCGGACGGCCCCCTGCCCCGAGCCCACCAGCCTGGACCACGCCCTCTGCGGCAACAACAACGTCACCTACCCCTCGGCGTGCCACCTGCGGCGAGCCACCTGCCACCGTGGCCGCTCCATCGGCGTGCGCCACTACGGGAGCTGCTCAGGTGAGCAGGGCGGGGCAGGGGGCAGCGGGCACCGACCCCCGGCGCCTGCTCGCCCCTCACGCCCCCCTCACCACTCCTCTCTGTTTCCAGCTGCGGCCAAATTCTCCGCAGAGACGGACAGCGTGGAGGAGAACTACGTGTGAATCGTCCCTCGGCCGAGCCCGCGCCGGGAGACAGGGGCATTATGTGTATATTGTACAAACCATATACCTGATATTTATTAAGATAAAAAGATCCTTATTTATCCCTGTGTATGTTAAGCAGTCGCAGGGGGCTCGATTCCCATCCTGCCGGCCAGGGAGCAGGGGAGGGGGCTCGTGGCCGGAGCAAGGCCGTGCTGCCCTGGGATGCTCCGGTGCCCGCCCGGTGCCCGGCAGAGCTCTCCGCTGGCCGGTGCCCTTCCTTGCTGCCGGCGTGGCGCGGAGGGGTGTCCGTGGGCCCCCCCCACGTGTCCTTGGCCGGCAGCCCTGGGCCTATTTATTTTTGGATTAATTCTTGGTACTCTGCTGACGTTTCTGGCCAGGACCTCGAGGTCTAGAGGGAATCTGCGCTTTTGCCTTCCCTGAGGGGCTCGGCCCCAGCTGCCAGCAGCAGGAAAGGCAGCGCACGCTGCATCAGATTGGAGAGAGATAGATATATATTTTTATATATATTAAAAAAAAATATATGTATGTTATTGTCTCCTAAAGTTTCAGCATGTGTGTGTTCAAATGGATTTCAGTTTAGGTTTTCCTAGGCCCACTCAGACCAGGCTCCCACCATCTTCGGAGGCGATGCTGGTGCCCAGAGGACTGCGGTGGCAGCCCTGGCTGGGGGGCACAACCATCCCCCTTCCCAGAGCCCATCGCCCAGGGCAGCTGCCCCCAGCCCTCCTAATCCCTGCCTGCCAGAACAGCTTTGGGCACAGCCCGGGCTGCGAGGGGAGCTGGCCCTGTCCATCTCCCCCAAGGACCCCTCACCGCGGCTGCGCGGCCCCACACCCCCTGCTCTGCCCACACCTGTATTTATTTTTACTCCTTCTCTCATTTCTTCTGTTGTCACCTGTGTAAATACCAGCTCAGCTCTGACACCAAAAAGCTCTTGACTTTATATAAATATCATATATATATTATATATAAAAATACCTTATTTTCTATTTTTGTATGATTGGGTTCTGACCCCCGAGGTAGACGCTTTGGGAACATCCACATTCCCTATTCCATATTGTTGGGGCATTTTACGGCTGTGTTATGATTTGGATTATAATTAAAAACCAGAATAAACAGTGGTGCGTGTCCACTTTTGTTGGGCGGGTTCTGGGGTCGGAGGAAACGTGGTTCTCCCTGGGGCTGTGCATCTGCACCAGGGTCTGGGGCTGCGGGGAACCCCCCGCAGCCACGAGGCGCCGCATCCCATCTGCTCCAGCTCCATGCTGGGGTTTTCCAGCCCGGCCGAGGCTGCTCTGTGCGGTGGGAGGGAAGGGGAGAGCGGGGAAGAGCAACCCGCGATGCAGATAAATCTGTTCCCAATCTCGGGCCGTGCCATGAGGGTTTGGTATTTCACAAAACAATTCCTGCCGGTAATTGGGTCCCGATGTGGGATGTTTCCCGGGCAGCCGCCTGCGGCTTGGCGCGCTGAGCTCCACGGGAACTGCTGCCGGATCCCCCTCGGCCGCATCCCCTGGGCCGGGGGCCGGCATGGCACAGCCCCTGACCCCTGCCCAATCCTCTCAGAGCCGTGACCAGCCCGGGAATGCATCACAGAGAATCGTGGAACCATTTAGGTTGGAAAAGACATCTCCGATAACCCGGGGCGGGCATGGGGGGTTCTCCTACAGCCCCTCTCTGCTCGCCCAGCTCAGCAGCATCCCCCTGCTTTTGGGGATGGGTGTCCAGGAGTGCTCAAAACACTGCCCAGGCCTTTCTAGGTGCCACCACACGTGGTGATGTGTGGCCTGGGTTCCTCCACGGCCGCCCGCAGCGCTTCCTGCCCACGGCAGCTCCCGGTCCTGCCCGCCCTGCCGCAGGGTTTGGCCCCCGGAGCGGCTGGCGGGTGGCTCCGTGCCGAGCCCGCGGGCACGGGCTGCGGCGGCAACGGCAGCTCCTGTGATGAGCGGGAGATTTCAGCTTCCAAAACACGGCTGTGAGTCAGGCGCCGCCTTCCCACCGGTTTTTGGGTGGTCTGGGACAAGCCGGGACAGGCGCCGGCTCTCCAGGCTCCCTGCCAGCGCGGATGCCCTCGGGCTGGCAGTCCTGTCCCGGCATTCCAGGGGGTCTCTGCTCCACGCTGTCACTGCCAGCACCCCACTGGGATTCGGGGTTTCTTTGGAGGCTGGCAGCCTGGCCGGGGTCTGTCCTCTGCCGGATGTCCCCAAGGCCACCGATGCCTGCGGTTTGCATCTCCTGACCCCGCGTAAGGCCCTGCAGCAGCTACGGCGTGCCAGCAATTTGCAGATAAAACAAACAGCCAGGAGCAGGGAATGTCTGGGTCTGTCCCCGGAGACACCGGGCAGAGCCACGCGTGTCTCAGCCGAGACCCAGCAGCAGCTCGGCACACGTCTGCCGGCCACTGCGGGCACCCAGCTCCCCGCCTGCGCGCGGGGGAGGCGGGTGAGGCTCCCGACGGGATCCCTGTGGGCTCCGCCAGCGCAGCTGGGAGCCCGCCTGCCCCCGGGGGGAGTCTGTGGTTCCCCTCTTTGGGGGGTCACGTCGCGCGGCGGGGGAGGGTGCGGTGTGGGACGGGATGGAACAGGATGAGGCGGGATGGGATGAGACGGGGTGGGACGGGATGGCGAGCCACACCCCGGCGGGAAGGCAGCTGGGGATGCTTCTGGGGTGGCAGCACCTGGGTGCAGATCCTGGCTTCTCTGCGGCGGGGCCTGGTCCTGGGCGGGGGCTGCACTCCCCTCCTTCCTCCTGTACCCCCTGCTCCATCCACCCGTGCCCAGGACAAGTCAGGGGGACTAGAACACAGAGGGGGAGCAGTGGGGTGGGGACTGAGGGTTTATTGAGGAAGGTAAACGTTGCCACTGCGAGAGGATGCACGAGGGGCTTCTGGTGCAGCCTAGAGGGGACGTAACACCCCTTGCCAATGGGCAGAGGGGGGCTCCTGCCCTGACCTGGGTCAAGGAGCCCCGAGCATCAGCTCCCAGCCCCCCCAGAGCTGAAGGACGTGGGAGTTCTGGCCCTCTTCTCCCCTCCCATGAGACATCTCGGCCCCTCTTCCCACAGCCCGCCCACCCCCAGGACTCCCTCCCAGCCACGCTAGGGCTTCGGCCACCCTTTCTGACGGCGGAACCGTCGCACAATGTGATGCACCCAGTCGATGTAGTTGGAGATCTTGGTGTAGATGTCGGGGAACCGGCGGTCCCCACATCTCTCCCCAGAGAATGACACAATGCCATAAACCTTTTCCTTGAAGACCAGGGGTCCCCCGGAGTCACCCTGCAAAATGAGGGGGGTGGGAGGGAGATCTGAGGGTCTCCCAGTGGGGAACAGTGTGGGGCACGGGGCCAGGGGTGCACTCACGGCACAGACGCCCTGCAGCGTGGTGTTGCGGCTGGCCCCGCACAGCATGTTGGCCGAGACCTTGCCCCTCCACAGCGTCCGGCAGAGGCTCCGCTTGACGATGGTGGTGTTGGTCTCCATCAGCTCGGTGGGCTGGTCTCCAAAGTTGGAGGTGTCCCCCCAGCCCACCACGTAGCAGACAGTGCCGGGCTTCAGGTCGATGTGCGGCGAGGGCAGGCGGATCCGCTTCACGAACTCGTTCAGCGTGGCCGACCTGTTCAGCTGGGCGTGCAGCGAGGGCGGGGGTCGCTTTGCTGCTGGGGCAGAGCCCCCCATCTGCTCCTGCCTGGTTCTCCCTTGCACCCCAGCTCACTGCTCCTGCTGACCCCCCCAGCTCTGCCCTTCCCTCTTCAGAGCCTGGGCCCCTCCCTGTCAGCCCCTCTGCACTGGTCCCAGTCTGCTGTAGGGACTGGCTGCCCGAGAGCCGCTCACCCGGACAGGGCTGGTGTGTCCTCAGTGCCTCCATCACGCCCCACGGCTCGGTCCTGCTTCTCCGGAGAAGCACTGACATCTAGTGTCGGCTCAGCCCCTCGTGGGGCACCCCACCTCCTCCCGGTGCCCCGGGGCCGTCGGGCACCCAACCTCCCTCCCGGTGCTCCGGGGCCGTGGGATACCCCTCTGCCCGGCTGCTGGGTGCCCGGTGCAGACTCACCCGGAGCAGGCGGATGTCGTTGTCCACGGCACGGGGGTTGTAGAGGGGGTGGGCGATGGACTCGGCCACGCTGAAGACCTGCTGGGATGCTTCGGGCTCCTGCAGCCGGTGGGCTCCCAGCACCACGCTCACTGAGGGGCTGCGCCTGTGGCCAGCGGGGTGCTGAGAGGGCGCTGCTGTGGCTGGCGGCCATCAGGGAGGGGGGGATGGCTGGGGGACTCAAGGGGGCACAGGTGGGAGGGGGCAGCTTAACCCCTTGGGACGGGGTTATTGGTTAGAAGGGGCCACACCATGTCCTGGGGGCACGTGTCCCACGTGGGGACAAGGCTCACCTGGGAATGAGGCAGTGGGCAGCTGTCATCACCCACTTGGGCCACACCAGGAAGCCCCCGCAGACGTGCTGCCCGTCCATCTGGATGGAGGCGATGAAGGGCCGGGAATGGGGCACCGCCGCCCTTCCCCCGATGATCTGGCTCCCCTGGGTGCCTGGTGGGTGCAGGTGATCGTTGGCCTCCCCTGTGCCCCAGGGGAGGCCAGGGTTCCCATCTCCCACCCTGGAGACCTGCCCTGGCACCCCAGCTCTCCCATTACCTGCTGGGGCCAGAGCTGGGAGCAGGATGGAGCCTCCCAGGCTGAGGATGAAGAGCCCAGCTGTGACCATGGTGGCACAGAGCGGGCCACTGCCACCGCCGCTGGGGCTGCTTGGGGTGGGGGTGCTTAAATCCCTCCAGGGGCTGAGCCTTGGGATGGGGGCGGGTATTTCCCTCCTGCTTCCTCCTCTCTGGGTGTTGCTGCTTTGTGCAATTCAGGGGGTGAGGGGGCCTGGCAGCTCCGTGAGGCTTCCCCCGGAGTGGGAGATGGGGAGCAGAGCAGCTTCCCAGCCCTGACTCCTCTTGTGCCTTGAGATCAGTGGGATGAAACCCCTCTCCGCAGGGAGGTGGCAGCAGCGGGGCCCCAGGACATCTCCCAGACATGACAGTGTCCCCGGGACTGCCGTGGGTAACGCAGGGACTGTGCTGTGCTCCCTCTTTCAGCCCGTCCAGAGCCCCAGTGGCTCTGGGATGACGCCGTGGGCAGAGGGGCAGTTTCTCTGTTCTGGATCAACCTGGAATGCAAAAAAGGGGTGCAGGTGGTCGGGAACACGGGGGTGGGGGGACACCTTGACCCTCACTGCAGGGCCAGGCTTGCTTTGGGGCCAAGAGCAGAGCTCTTGCCCCGCAGCGGGCAGATTTCCCAACGGAGGGTGGCTTAGGGCTTCCTGTGGCAGTTTGCCCATTGTGGCCGTTGGGTTGGGAAATGGGGGAGCGGAAAAGGGGGAGCAAAGAGTCGGTGGTTCCTGGAGTGTGGCAGGATGGAGTGGCTGCATCCACGGGAGGGGGTTACACGCTGACAGGGGCTGCATTCACCGAGCGGCTGTGAATGCAGCCCCTCCAACCCGCCCCGCACTGGGCACTGCACAGCCAGGACCCGCTTCGGGATCCCCAGCAGCAGCCACAGCTCCGGGGGTCCCCGAGGCCGGGTGATGGGTGGCGGCAGTGGCGGGCCGGGACCCACCCGGGACCCCCAGGAGCAGACGAAACCCCGGCGCGCCCCGAGGCCGGAGATGGGCGGCGGCAGTGGCGGGGCGCGCCCGGCAGACGAAGCTGTGCGGGAGGGAGGCGGGAGCACCGGCGCGGTCCCGACATCCCTGCGCATCCC
>VZRQ01002143.1:322061-333683 GCA_013397975.1 Machaerirhynchus nigripectus
TTTGGGGCTGGAACTGAGCTGGGAGCACCAGTGGGGATCTGGGAGTGTTTTGGAGACTGGGGTGCAGCAGCTGCGGGACTGAGGAGGCAGAGTGGCTCCCTGTGCTGCTGGAGGGGCCGGAGGGCTGGCCAAGGCAGGGCCACGGCTTCGGGCAGCTCCACGGCACCTCAGTCCCTGCAGGAAAGAGCCTCTTTGGGGAGGAAAACGTGCGTGATTTGCCAAAAGGCAGCAGCCAGGGGAAGGGCAGAGCCGAGGGGTGTGACATGCCCTGGGGAGGGGGTGAGGAGCTGCCGGGCTGGACTCGGCTCTCCTGGGGCGGAGGCGACCAGAGCTGGGGTTGAGGTGGGGGATGGTGCCGGACAGGATGGTGGCTCCTGCCCTTGTGCTCCACATGCTGCCCTTCACCCCGCTCTGGACCAACCCTCCCAGCAAGGGCCAGCTCCTGCCCTTTCCATACACGGGACCTGCCAGTTTCTCTTTCTTTTGAGTGAAACTCCATGAGTAACGCCGGGTGGGGGGCACAGCCACAAAGCAAAACAACATAAACCCTCCAGCCACTCAGCTCCAGAGCCTGGCTGTGGGGCTGGAGGATTAGGAGGGTCCCAGGGCAGCTGGGGACACGGCGAGGTGCTGCCCTGCTGTCAGCCTGGCTCTGCGGCAGCCAACGGGTGTTGGGGCGGGCACTGCTGCCTTTGCCTTGGCTCCCAGTTTGCCTTGGCACCGGCGGTGGCTGGAGGAGGGTCCTGGCTGCCACAATCCACTGGTGCCCAGGGAGGTTCGGCAGAAACTTTCCAGCTCTGGTAAAGGCTGTGCTGGTCCCACTGGAGCTGCTCGTGTGCCCTCTGCTCCTGCTGCTGTCAGTGTTCGTGAGCAGCTGCAGATCCTGCATCTCACATCTGGCTGCTCTGGTGGTTAGTCTCAGTTGCTGCTCTCCCCTTGGCTTTGAGGGTCTCCTTGGAACAGGGGGTCTCCTGGTCCTGCCTTCCCAACCCTGATCCGAAGCTGACAGTTGCACCCCGGGGAAGGAGGGATATTTCTGCCTGAGAAATAACCCGTGAGTCCTTTGGGATTGGACTCAAGACCCTGCTCTCTGCTGGCATCCAGGGAGAAGTGAAACGCAGGCCAGACCCCGCTGCCTGCTGGCCACGTGCAGGGAACCAGAAGAGGTCAGGTCTGTCCTGTCCCTGTGCGCAGCCGGAGGAACGGCGCTGTCACCCCTCCCAGCTCTCCTAGAGGAGGCCATAAATCTCCACCACGGATGGCCCCACAACAGCACCCAGCCCTGCTTGGGGATGGCAGATCATGGGGTCCAGAGTTCAGCTGCAAGACGGGGCCTCTCGGCAGGGCCTGCCTTGCTGGGAGGAACTGGAGCAGGTTTCCTGGGAAGCCGCCGGTGTTGGCGTTCCTGCTTCCTGGCCAGAAACAGCCCCTTTCCCCAGGGGGGTGGGGGTTCACGTGGCTGTCGCTGTGCTGGGAGCTGTGCTGGGAGCCGTGCCGGAGCTCCAGCGGTGGAGGTGCCGGAGGAAAGCTGAGGAGGTGCCATGCCCTGGGACAGGGTTGAGTGGAGGCGCCAGGACTGGGGCTGGAGGCACAGCCCAGATTCCTGAGTCTCTTCACGCCATCTGGAGACAAGCAGCCCCCAGGTCCCAGACAGGAGCCACTGTCAGGGGCAAGGATGAGCCTGGAGGAGGGAGAGGAGCCGGGTGGATCCTGTCCCAGACAGGTGTTTCCTGGTGGAGCGTGGCTGGACTTGGGTTGGGCCCAGGCCCTGGGCTTGGTGCCCAGGACTGAGCTCCCCGTGGGTGTCAGGGCTCACAGGGGTGCCCGTGCCAGGATCCATGTTCCTTCTGGCTCCTTGGAACATCATGTGTGCCTGTGTTGATGGCATTGCTGTGGGAAACCATGCTGCCACACAAGAACAGGAACCCAGGGATGGCTGGTGACAGGAGACAGGTGCCACATCCTGGCCAGCGCCAGGACTGCCCAATCTGGCCGGCTGGTGCTGCCGGCTGTGGGGAGCAGCCAGCTCCACTCTCATTCATGAATCGTGGGGGGAGTTTCCTGGTGGAGCCTTGCTCCTCTAACTGGAAGGGAGCTGGAAACCCAAGTGTTTGGAGGGCACTTGAACCATTGTTTGAAAGATCTGTAATTTTCCAATCAAACTCCCTCCCCAAGCCTCCGTTCATCAAATATTCATGGGATCCATTTTCTCCTGGCACTCCCAGCCCACGTCTCAGCCCGAAGAATCAATCAGGCAGCTCCGCTTGCTCTAATGCATCTGCGTTTTCGGGAGCCTGGGGCTGCCATCTCCTCCCCCCGCCTCCCTCCGTCCCTGTCCCCTCCCCGGGCAGCGGCGATGGCTGGGGCTGCGCAGGCAGTGGGAGCACGGGAAGGAGTGGGATGAGCGCTGGGGAGATGCAGCAGCCGCAGGGGGAGGCAGCCACACTGCGGGGCAGGGCAGGATCAGCCCCCCTGTGCCAGGACCCGAGCAGGGTCCCGACCCTGTGCTGGGCACGCTGCTCGTCGGCCGCGCCGATTTCTGGCCGCCCTCGCCCTCGCCGCTGCGGCTGATGCATTTGCCTTCATGGTCGATGCATGGCGGCCCCGGGGCGGCTGCAGCCCCCTCCCCTCCCCTCCCTTCCCCTCCCTTCCCTCCCGCGCCTGCCATCGGGGGCGTTCGATCCCGGCCCCGCTGTTAATGGCTTTGTGACAGAGCTTTGCAGCCTCCCCACGGCCGCGTCACTCCGGGCCCGGCCGAGGGGCCCGGCTCCTGCCATGGGAACGGCGCTGTAAATCAGTGCTGATCCCTCCACTGCTGCCTTTGCCACGGACCCTGGGCCTGTGCAGGGGCGGTGCCCATGCAGGGCGCTCTCCTGCGTCCCCCGAGGTTGGAGCTGAGCAGGTGGGGAGGCAGCAGAGGTCAGGGGAGCAGAGGGGCAGCTTGAAACGGCTCTTCGCACATTTGGATGAGCTAATGGGAAAAAACAGAGGGAGGCAAATAAACATTATTGTTTCATGTCAGGCGGGAGGAGACAAAAGGTCACGGGCTTCCCTTGTGATGGTGGGAAACGGCAGCATCAGCAGGGCTGGAAAGAGCTGGAGAGCCAAGGGAGAGCATGGGCGCGTGCACGGGCGCGTGTGTGCTCACACGTGTGTGTGGGTCCGGCCTCGGGGCTGGGGACTGCTGCTGGGAGCTCCCAGGGTGTCATCCCCCATGTCCCTGCTCCTTCTCCCTGCTCCTTGTCTGGGCTGGTGGTCCCTGAAGAGCTTGGTGGCCCTGGGATCACCTTCCCACCCTTCCTGGCACCCAGGATGGATCGGGAGCACCAGAACCCCTAAAAGGAGGCCCCAGCGATGCCACGGCTCTGGCCTGCCAGTGCTGCCGGGGTGCCAGGCCTGGGGAGCGGCGTCCCGGTCCCGGGGGGCCCCTTGGTCCCTCTGCCACCACGAGTATCCCCCCACATCCCCTCGGCACTCGCCCGTTGCCATAGCGCCGTTGCCATGGCACTGTTGCCAGGGAACCATTGCCAGGGAACCGCCTCCATCAGTCACCAGGGCCCGCGGCAGCGGGGCCCCGTCACACCGACCCCCAGAGACAGGTCATGGCAGGCAGGATAGGGCTGTTGGGGAGCGTGGGAGCCCCTGCCTCCACCTCAGCGCCTGGTCCCAGCGGGCAGGGACTGGGGGTGCCGGGGTGGTCCCCGCTCAGCCCCTCCCGATGGATCAGAGCCCCCAGGGCAGGGGCTGAGCGGGCTGGGAGACTGCAGTGAGGGGCATCCAGCCTGTTCTGCGCGTCTCTCCCTGGGCCAGGAAGATTCCTGGCGTCTGACCTGGGAATGTGGAGACTGTAGCAAATAATGGAAAATAAAGAGGATGGAGGAGGGAGGAAAAGCAGAACAGAATGTTTCAGGAATGCTGTAAAAGTTTGGATCCCTCGAACAGGGAAAGATCCAGGAGAGAAACAGGGCCCAGCTCAACGCCCTGCGAGTGTGGGGTGCCAAGGGCTGGGCTGAGGGGAACCGTGGCCCCGCACCAGGAGGGAGCCCATGATCAAGGGCAGCCCTGGATCTGTGGGGCTGGCGAGGGCCACGCGGGACACGCGGGTGTGCGAGTGGTGCCGCGCGCCTGCGCCGGTGAAACAGTCCCAGCGTCGCTGCAAACAGCACGAAAATAACCACCACAAAAGCGACACCTTCCCAGTTTGTTTTCCTGGCCTGGATTTTGCGCATCGCAGGGATCCCCAGGGTGTGGGGTGAGGGGAGGACGGCGGCTCTGAGCAGCTCCCAGTTAATTGCTGGCTTCGAGGAGGGAGCAGGCAGGGGCAGGGGCTCCTTTCACCCTGCAGAGTCTGTTTGAGTTGTGGCAAAGCCTGTGGGGAGCCCGTGTGAGGGCACACACGTGTGGCTGGCGTGTGAGGCCGGAGCCCAGGGTGCCATGTGTGGGGCTCAGCACCCCGAGCCCATCCTGTGTGTAAAACCATCTTCAGCAAACTCCCTTCCTGGGCGCGCGGAGTCCACCTCTCTGTCCCTTGCTCCAGGAAGCAAGTGGAGATGATCCATCGCCTGACAATACCTCAGTGCCTCCCACCCTAATTACTGCCACAGCTTAAGCACTTCGTTAGCACCGTCTGGCGAGCAGCCAGCGGCTCCTGTGGCGCTGGAGCATCCCGGTCCCAGCCGGCGCCGCTGCGGCTCCCGGCACTGAACCTGCACCTGGTGCTCCGCGGCGCAGGGGCTCTTGCCAGGCCCCGGGGGCTGTGCTGCTGGTTGGACTAGCCCGAGGCACCACACCGTGGGGACACAGGAAGGCGGCTGCGTGGGCAGGTGGCTGTGGGGATGAGGGACAACCCCTCCTTGCAGCACTCCAGGGCTGGGTGCACCTGGGAGAGCTGTACAGGGCCAGAGAGGTGGCTGCCACCGGCAGCATCCCTGGCACGGCTGTGGCAGCCCGTGCTGCAGAGGCAGGGGCTGGGCCCGGAATGCGGATGCCATCGGGAGCAGAGCCTGTTGTCCTGTGTGTGCCTGAGTGTGCCTGAGTGTGTCTGTGCACATGTGCGTGCGTGTGCCTGTGTGCGCGGCCCGCAAAGGTCACTGTCCGGGAAAGGTGTCGGCAGCCAAGAAACGGGCTTGGAATGGAAAGCGTGAGCCAGATTGGAACGCAGGGCCGGCCAGAAGTGTCCCGCTCCAGCCCCTCCGTGGTCACGGTTTCCATCTGCGCCACGGCAGGAGCGGGTCCGGATGAGATGAGTCCTCCAGGTGCTGGGCAAGGCGCCTGTCCCGGGGGGGTTGGGCAGGACAGGGGCCAAGGGGTGCCTGGAGGAGCCATGCAGGTGAGGGGTGCTTGGCTCCAGGGCAGCGAGGAGGAAACGGCCGGCGGAAGGGAAGGGCTCAGCCTTTGTCCGCATGCCACAGTGTCTGGTTTGCCGGTTGCACGCTGTCCCAGTCACCTGCCGCTGGTGCCACCCCTCACTGCTGCTCTCTGCTCTCTGCAGGGTCGTGGAGGCCAGCACCCTTCAGCAGGAGAGGCTGCAGGCCATCGCGGTGAGTCCCTGCTCGGGCCAGCGTCCCCACATCCCCGAGCCATCACCTGCAGCACATGGGACAGACACCAGCGGGGAGGAGGGTGCAGGTGCAGGCGAGCTGGTGCAGGTGCTCAGCCCCAGACCGGGGGTCCCCAGCAGCTGAACGAGGACTCAGAATGGCCCGTGCCAGCGTGTCCCTGTGGAGGCTCTTCCTGGGGTGTCAGAGCCGGCACGGCTTGGCTGCGTGGTTGAAACAGGGACAGAGCAAGCAACAGGCAAGCTGGGAGGTTTAATTAACGAAGCAGCGCCTTGACGAGCCCCAAGTGAGGGAAATGAGTGATGATTCCCCCACCCCCCCCTTTCCCCAGGAAGGGCTGAGGATGGTGCTATCCAGCCATGCCCGTCATGGGCACTAGTAATTACATTAATTAGCGAGCAGTCGGGGGCCGCGCTGAGCAACCCCTCCCAGCACAGAGCGGGGCACGGGGCTGGTTGAACCCACCCCTGCCCCACGGCAGCCCCACTGCCCAGCCCAGCCCAGCCGGCAACCGGCCGATCTCTGCTGCACAAAGGGCAAATTGTTCTGGACCAGAGGAGAAAGCGCCGGGTGACGCGTCCAGGCTGGGTCTGACTCTGCTGANCCGCGGGGGCTGTTTCCCCCGCGCTGGCAGCTCGCTCAGTGGGGCCGGCCGAGGGGAAGGTGACATTTTGAGATGGTGAACAGAGCCCAGGCTCTGCCTCAATTTCTCTACACCCTCAGTGTCTCAGTTTGTCCCAGAGAGGGCAGGGACGTGATACCGGGCTTGCTGTGGGGTGTTCCCAAGGCTGGTCCCGCAAACCCCTGTCCCCGAGGGCAGCCCCTTGGCCCCGCTCCTCCCTGGCCGGCGATGCCCGGCGCCCACCCCCTCCCCGCGCCGACCCCGGCTCCGCCGCTCCCGTCCCTCCAGGAGAAGCGGAAGCGTCAGACGGAGATCGAGAACAAAAGGCGGCAGCTCGAGGATGACAGGCGGCAGCTGCAGCATCTCAAGGTGAGGATCCCCCGGGGACCCCCGGGCTGCCTCTGCGCCGGGGAGCCCCCGGCTGGGGAGGGCAGGAGCGTGACCCCCTTCTGCTCCCCAGTCCAAGGCTCTGCGGGAGAGATGGCTCCTGGAGGGGGCCCCAGCCTCTGCCTCCGAGGAGGAAGAGGCCATGAAGAAACAGATGCAGGAGGATGAGGTGAAGACCAAGGAGCTGGAGGAAACCATCCAGAGGTAACGGGGCAGGTGTGGGGCCAGGTGTTGGGGTGCAGTTAGAGAGCACCCGCCTCCCTCCAGAGACCGCTGGGCAGGCAGGTGCTGAGATCCCACGTGCTGGGCACAAGGCAGGGTACGCTGAGCTCGGAGCTGCTGGGAGAGGAGGTGCCCTCAGAGTGCTGCCAGGGCTCACCCTGGACCCTGAACACTGAACGCTGGCTGGGTTCTTGCCAGCTTTTGTCCAGGGGCTGCAGCCAGACCCAGAGCCTGTCCCTCTGAGCATGGACAAGCCCAGCTGTGCTCTGCCTCTGCGTCGGGTATCAGCGGGAGCCACAGGGTGGGGGGCCTCGGGCCGGGATCCCCGGGGGGCCGCTGGGTGCCCAGCACCCGTGATGGCAGGGTGCTGCCTCCCACAGGCTTCTGTCTCCATCGTGGTGGCTCAGCCCTTGGGAAGGTTGAGAGGGAGATGCCTCAGCCCCTTCCCAGCCCCCTTGTCCCTGGGCAGCCGCAGGCGGGGGCCCGGAGCCCCGGCTCGGAGGTGTCCCGGCAGCGCAGCAGGAATGCAATCAGTCACGGTGGTGCCGCTAATTACCGAGCATCGGTGCAGAGAGGGGTCAGGCACGAAGGGGCCTTTGTGTCCGGCTAATGGCGCGGTGCATTCCTCCGCCGGCGCCGTGTGAGGAGCCCGGGGGAGCTCTGCCGGGGGCAGCTGCTGCCGCGCCAACTCATGGGGACTCCCCGGACTTCTGCTGCATCCCAGTGGGGCTGTGCTGCCAGGCTGGTGGCTGGGAACAGGAGGTTGCCCTCGTGGAATGCTCAACCAGGTTTCAGGCGACACATGAGGGAGCAGAATGATGATGGAGCAGCCTCTCTGGCCACCAAGTGAGGGACCACGAGTGCGCGGGGGTCGGTGCCCCTGCCCCAGTGCCCACGGCGGGGTCTCTGCCATCCACTTGGTGCTGGGCCCATTGGCTTTTCCCCTGCGAAGAGACAGTGACAGCCATGCCAGAGTCTGTCTGTCCCTGCACCCTGTGAGCCCAGGGAACAGTTTGTGTCTCCCCTCTCCCCTGCACCGTGTGGCTGGCCCGTGTTCACAGGGCTGCTGTGGCTGCCTGCACCACAGTTACCTGTCCCACGCTCCCCTCGGCCTCTCAGCCCTGACTCTCCCTGCAGGCTGGAGAAGGAGCTGGAGACGCTGGAGAACAGCAGCTCAGTGGCTTCGACCAAGGAGAACCTGGCGGAGGCAGCAGCCAAGGAGGAGAAGGCTGAAGCCGTCCCCAATGCGCAGAAGGTGGGCACGGCTGCCGGCCATGGGCAGGGCTGCCAGCAGTGGGGTTGGGCTCTCCGGCTCTGGTGGGGATGGGCGGGTGTGTGGGTGGGGGGCGTGCAGGCAGCAGGTCCGTGGCAGGTCCCGGCAGCTCCTATAACCTCTCCCTTCTGTTTTGCAGAGTCCCCTGGGCACAGTTAAGGGTAGGTGAATCCTGATTCCCTTCAGCCGTGGTTCAGCGCCAACCATCCCCTCCTGCTGCCCTGAGGCTGGGGCCAGATGGGCGGGGAGAGCCAGACAAGAGCCCTGTCCCCAAGTCCTCTCCCAGGCAGTGGTGCCCTGCGGCGGGGGAGCCCGTCCCAGGTGCCAGCCATGGGGGGACACGCTGCCCTCCCTGGGCCTGACCCGGGGGCACACCAGGCGATCGCTGTGGCTCAGGCGGTCGTCTCTTCTCTCCACCTCCAGCCGACAAGAGGGTCTCCAGCAGCCCCATGAAAGCAGTGGAAGGCAGTGACATGATGAAGGCGGGTAGGTGCCCGCTGCCCTGGGAGGAGCGCTCCTTCCAGGCTGCTTCCCCCTCCCCTCCGCACCGCCCTCGGCTCGCTGCCACCGCAGCCGCTCCCCGCCGTGCCGCTCGATGCCTTTCCAAGCCCAGGGCAGAGAACATCCGTCATTGCAATCACAGGGTTTGGTTTTGCTTCCACCCCACGGCTGGATCGTGGCTCAGGGCCCCTCCACCTCAGCCCCGTTCCATGCCTCTGCTCCGGTTTCATCCTTCCCGCTCTGTTTGCAGCTTCTCTGCGCAGGGGCGAGGCAGCAGATTGTCAGCTGCCAGCACGGCTGACCCTGTGCGAGGCCCCGGGGCCGCTGCCACGGGGAGCTACGGGGCACACGGGGCCGGGCTGCCTGAGCTGGGGGGGTGCAGCTGGCTCTGCTGCTGGAGGGGTTTGCTCTGGTTTGGGGCAATGGCTCAGACCAGACCACGGCACCAGCATGGGGCAGAGCCCGTCTTGGGATCCTCAGAGCTGAGCACCATGTGCAGAGCCGAGGGGACCCTGCTGCTGGCAGGGACTGGCCGGGAGTGGAAGGAGAGATGCCAAGAATCACCCATCCCACGGGGGCAGAGGGGCTGTCCCAGCGCCAGCACCCTCGGTGGAGGTTGCACCTCCACGAGCATGAACCTGGCTCCCAGCCCAGGCCCCATGGCCAGCACCACTCACTGGCTGGAGAGACGGACATGGCTCAGCCCGAGAACCACAGCAGCCGTGGGGGTAAGGTGATGCCAGCAGCACCAGGATGGCAACGGTCCCACGGGTCCC
This sequence comes from Machaerirhynchus nigripectus, assembly GCA_013397975.1. Classification (NCBI taxonomy): domain Eukaryota; kingdom Metazoa; phylum Chordata; class Aves; order Passeriformes; family Dicruridae; genus Machaerirhynchus; species Machaerirhynchus nigripectus. The sequence continues at coordinate 331,401 of VZRQ01002143.1, forward strand.
GGGAGGAGGGAGTGCCGGGGATGTCGCACCCGCCTCTGCCATTCACCGCTCCTCGCTGCCGCCTTGCTAACACCGCTGAGCCCTGCTGAGCACCACTGAGCCCTGCTGAGTACCGCTGAGCCCTGCTGAGCCCCGCTGAGCACCACTGAGCCCCGCTGAGCACCACAGCGCTACCGCCACGCACCGTCCCACCGCCAGCCGCAGAGCAAGGCACGGGGAGGGCCAGGGCCGCCGTAACGCGCGCTGTCCTCTTTGTGTCCCAGCCATGTACTCGGTGGAGATCACAGTGGAGAAGGACAGAGTGACTGGGGAGACCAAGGTCCTGTCCAGCACCACCATGCTCCCCCAGAACCACTGTCTGCAGGGGGTCAAAGTGTACGAGGATGAGCTGAAAGGTACGGGCCAGCCCGCGCTGCTGGCCGCTGGCAGGAGCCAAGGGCAGGGGATGAGGGAGCGGCCACCTGAACATCCCAGCGGGCACCCAGCAGGGTGAGGAAGTGCGGGAGCTGCTCCTGACAGCTTTACCAGCTCTGTGAGGGCAATCCCTCACCAGCCCCAGTCCAGTGGATCACAGGCTCGTCGTGGCAGCATAGTGTGGATGGTCGAGCCCTGGTTTGCACATCGTGACCCTGCACTGCTGGAGAGCAGAGAAGAGGATCTGTTGTGTCCAACACTCAGGAGCCTGTCCCGTGGGCAGGGAAGGTGCTCTAGCACCAGGCTGGCCTGTCCCACAGGCTGGCAGCAGGGAGCATGGCTGACGGGTGTGGTAGAAGTGCAGCAGCAGGGACTGGTCCCTGTGTCCAGCTCCTGCTTTTGGGAACATCTGGGAACCTGCTCCAAAGGGCCTGGGTGAAACCCAAGGGACCATCGTGGTGGCAAGGACCAGCTGTGGAAGTGGAGCTTCTTACTGGGAACTCTGGTGGCTGAGTGGACTGACCGCCCCTTCAAGGAAAACGCGGCGCTCCCGTTCAACCCCTTCCCTGTGGCCATGGCTCTGCTGGCCCTGCCAGGCTGGTCACTGTGCCTCGCTCACTGGCTGCCCGCTGAGGCAGTTGCACTGACCATCACGTCATGCCCCAGGTCAAGTGGAAAACGCAACAAGCCCTTGGCCGCTCTGGCCATGACGCACATCTCTGCCTCCAGTGCCGCGAGCAGCCGGCACGGCACACCGGGGTGGGAGAGCCCCGGCTCCTCCAGGCACGGGGCCACCGGCTGCAATGGTCCCGGTGGTTGTGGCAGGAGGTGGTGGGAGCGCGGTGGGGCAGCAACTGCTGAGCATCACTGGGGTCTCGGAAGGGCAGCAGTGACCTGCTGCACAGTGTCACGTCAGCTCTGGCCAAGCCAGGAGCCAGCAGACGCCGTCCCGCCATGGGCAGCTTGGCCGGCTGTCGGTGGCCTGGCAAACAGCCGTGGCTCCCGCAGGGCTCGCTGAGCCTGAGGCTTCGGGAACAGCTCCTTGCGTTGGGTTTTTATTTCGGTTTCCCTGGCTGCTGTCGGGCAGGAGCCAGGTGATGAGAGAGGGTCTGGCAGCAGCTCCATTGAGGGGAGGGTTGGGATGCTGTGGGGAGCCCCAGCCTCAGCTGCAGGACCTTTGGAGAGGGGAAGGGGCTGCTCCCTGACCACACAGGAGCCGGGGCTGAGTGGGTCGTGCCAGCAGGAGCTTTGCCAGGTCATCTTGTGTCCCCATCCTGAGCCCCCCTCACTCTCCCTCCTCTTGTCCCCGCAGTGGTGCATGCGGTGACCGCCGAGGACGGGGCTCTGCAGAACGGGGCCCACCCCCTCAGCTCCTCCGAGGTCGACGAGCTCCTGCACAAGGCGGATGAGGCCACCCTGAGCGAAGCTGCCGGGCGCCAGACCCCAGCCAAGGCTGGCGTGGGGGGTGGCAGCGCCCCGGGCAGCCAGAAGCCGACGCCGCGGCGGGAGATCACGGGGCTGCAAGCGAAGGTGCCGCCGGGCGAGGGGACGGAGCCCAGCCAGGAGCAGCCCGTCACCATGATCTTCATGGGCTACCAGAACGTGGAGGATGAGAACGAGACCAAGAAGGTGCTGGGGCTGGAGGGCACCATCAAGGCGGAGCTGGTGGTGATCGAGGACGCCGAGAGCAAGCCGGAGCCGGCACACAAGGACCACGCGCCGCCCAACGGCACCGCGCTGGAGCCGGCGGCTGCCCAGCCGCTGGGCGAGGAGGGTGCGGGCGGGCAGAAGCCGGGTGCCAACACCACAGATGCCAAGGAGGCCGAGCAGGAGACAGACGTGAAGAAGCAGCGCTGCAAGTGCTGCACG
>VZRQ01002155.1:0-15949 GCA_013397975.1 Machaerirhynchus nigripectus
ACTGTCCATCAACTCAGGTTCAATCTACCACACCTGCTCCCCTAGAATTTTGTCTTAATCTCAATCAATGACTAGACTGCCCTCAGACCTTTTGTTTGAAATAATTGCTATAATGCAGAATAATCTCTTTACCCACACAGAAATCTGTGTTGGTGTTATAACTGAGTCAGTCAACCAAAGTTAAAAACAAAATTGCAAAAAAAAAAAAAAAAAAAAAGAGCTAGTCCCTTCTGTTTTATTGTGAGCAAGTTTTCTTCAACATTTTCATCCAAAGGATAGCATAAGCAAGATCTGAGGAGCAATCCAAAGAATTCCCTTCTTGGCTCTGCTTGGAATCACTGTTGGTGGGTGGGCAAACTCTTGGGCTGTGCTGCTGGGGCCGTGCACATCTCTGCAGGCACAGAACAGCTCAGCTCACTGCTCACCCAGGCTGTGCCATGGGCAGGTATGGTCAAACCTGTCACGGCTCATGCATCCTCCCCCTGCACGGACTGCGCTGTCAGGAGTCACCCCCACTCCTCTGGGCAAGAATGTGAACTTGTTCAGTCTTAATTAGATCTTCATTAACCCTTGGCACTATAAAGCTGGGTTTGTTGTACATGAAAGTGTGTGAATTTACACAGTGGGTCATTCCTGAACTTACACTTTGACTTTATACCTCTCTTTCTCTTTGAATTTCTTTGACAAAATTACAGCTGAAACCCAAATGATTCTGGTTTTAGGTCAATAGCAATCTAAGTTGTTGGAGTGCAGTGTGTGCTTTGTGATGAGGTTAGCAATGAAAGGTTTGAGGTATTATTATTTGAATCTTTATTCAGGTAGCTTGCTGAGGGAAGTATTCATAATCTGCATGAATTTCCAGTGCAACTGATATAAAAATGAAAAAAAAAATTGGAAGCAGAAGTAATTAAACTGATAGTTAAATCCACACTGAAGGAACTATGGGGTGCAGAAAGTCGCATAGGTTATTTTTTCAGGAGTTTGCCTTTTGTTGCTTTCTTTCAAGTGATTTCAAAGACTTTTCAAAGGAAAGATTAGTGTTGTTCCTGGGTTATGCTCCAAATCGGAGCAGTCACGTGGGATTTATTTCAACTGGAGTTCCTTGCCCAGCCTTCCTCAGTTCAGGTCCCCTGCCTCAAAACCTGCCGCACACCAGGGCAGCCCCTGTGGCACAAACCTGTGTCTCATTATCTCCCTATTTGTGCCTGGGTAAAGGCCAAGTATGTGAATATATCATGTTCTGGTCATGTCTCTGTCAAAGCAACCTAAAAACAAGTTTATCACCTTTTATGTTTTGGAGTCATAGAGCCAAAATCCTCCTCTAGCTTCTTCCTCTTGGGAACTCTGCAACAGCCTTTGCTAAGAAGTACCAGGCACCCTTAGGAAAACTGCAGAACATTAAAACCCTGGCCTTCCTTGCTGGCTCTACCCATGTGGAGACTGCTGGGACTTCAGGCAAGGCAATCACAGCAAGAGGAAAGGAACCTGGAATTTTCTTTGGATGTAGGTCTGACTGTACTCTCAAAGGGAAAAAAGAGCATCAGTAAAGCAGAGAGAAGAGGTCATAGCATTTGTGGGGGTGATTTACTGGGTACAAATCAGCTATTGCAACAAATATCTCATCTGATTGTGTTGTCATGCACTACTTTTCAGCATTGCTGTTGCTGAGACCAAGCAGGAAATAAATCAAAACAAAGATGCAAAAGGAACATTTAGGTATGAATTAATTCACTTGTCTCTAGAGGTTGTTCTTATATTTCAAGGTTGTTCTTAAATTTCAAAGTTGCAAAAATTACCTGCATTTCTTTGTTTTCCCTTCTTCTACATGGTCATTCAGCTCCCCTCTTTTCTTTCCTTTCCCCTGTGTATGAGTGAACAGATAACTGCTTGATCAGTACAGAGGAGTGTAGTTCTTGCTGGAGTGAACTGGAGAGAAAGTGGTGGGATTTTTCTTCCCTCACAATCAAATATTTTGCATTGAACTGTGGGGGCCTGTGGGCCCATAGCACAAAGGGAGTCCATTGCTGGGACCATCCGTAGGGTTAGAAATTCTCTCCAGGTTATGGTGACTGAAAAGGCCTCTCCCAAGATGCTTTGTTCCAGTATGTAAATATATCCCAGTTCCGCTTCCCCAGTACGCCAGTTGGCCTCCCCACCCCCTTATACCTTATCTGGTCTTTCCCTAGAAAATTCTCCCTTCCCCGCTCTCCCATTGGAATTTGTTCCCCACCACTTCCTCAGAGTTTCGCCATTGGCTCCCGTACCCTAGTCCCGCCTCTGTGCCACCCCCATGCCCTCAGACTATTGGCCTCTGATGCTCTCCCCAGCCCCGTATATAATCCTAGGTCCCCCATTATTCTCCGTCTTTTTGTCACTGGTACCTTTCATGCACGGGGCTAGAATAAACCTCTGCCATGGAAATTCCACCCAAGGACCATTCCTGCCTCTTTGCCATCGATTTGTTGAAGAAGCTATCCGGTGCGTGTGCGTGTCTGTGTGAATGCAGTGGCTTGCTGAGTGACTTTCTGCTGGAGTCAGTTCAGAAGGTCGTAGCACCCCACCAGAACATCCCCTGAAACCAACATTGAACCAACAACTTTTTACAGCTTTTTAGTGCTAAAAAAGTGGAGAAGTGGTTAGGGGAAACCACAAAACCATTAGAAGTCTCTCAAGCTATGGAGGTAAAAATGTATGAAGGTTAAGTGCACACAAACCCATGGTTTCTTTCCCCATGAAGTGTCAGTGATTCCTCATATTCCTGCAGGGCCCATACCCAGAGATTGGCAGAGAATATTAATATGAGTGCTGGGCTTCAGAATTTTCTTGAATTTATTTCTTGCATGTTTCTTAGATAATTTTACATTATTTTGTGTCGTAATAGAATTGGTGTATTTTTATATCCAGCTCTTCTCAGAGAATTGAAATTTAGTGATAATTGAAATATTTAATAGTAGCTGCCCATTTTTTTTTGAGATTATTTATATGGTGTATAATTTTGTTCCACTGAAACATGCCAGTAATGGCCATGTATATTTGGTGGAATGCACATATAAATATGAAAGTTGAAGAGAAACATGGTATTCTGAAACTCAAAGTCTTTGAATGTATTTTTGGTGGTGTGTATTGGAAAGAAGACAAATGTTGATGTATCCAGCTATTCTGCAGAAATCCTGTCATCTAGCCAGGAGTACTCATTAAAAATTACAGCAAAAGAGAAAAATTAGAAAGCAAAATAGATTGAGAAAAAACAAAGTCTGAGGAAGAACAAGAAAGAGGTGACAGGATTGTTTTTTTAAAAAAATTATATTTAGACTTAGGCAAGTCAATGAAAGAACAGCATGGTATTCCCAGAATACCATGTCCCTGATATTAGATAACTGATCGCAGGACTCAGGAGAAGTTCCGTTCTCGGTATTGTATCTTTTCATATAACTATAAAATTAGATAATTATATTTATTTTTTATTAGTTAATGATGTCTGGATCCTTCTATTCTCCTCTTACCAAGTGAACAGCATTCTGAAGTGGCTTCTTGGTGACTCTAAGGTCAACCCAGGAGAGTAAAGCTTTGCGTAACTTTGCATAACTTAGATCCACTTTTAACACCACCAGTTTTTTTGGTAATAATAATTTGGGACCCAAAAAACATGGCTGAGGATTAACAGCCTTAGACATGGTTTAAGACCAAGGTTCTATTGCCTGACAAAGAGTGTAAAACAGTATTAAGGACAAGAATTCTGTGTCCAAGACTGGAGTTTGGGGATCTGCATGGTTCAAGGTCTCTAACCCTCAAAATGTCCCCAAGAGAGGATGTTCTCAGAGGCTTCACACAGGGCAGTGTCTGAAGAGCGGAGCCCATGTCAGCAAGTCATCCTTTCCAGTTCAGGTCAATACAAGGACTCAAAGAAAAATCATATTTAAGGAAAAACAATGGCTCTTTTTTCTAATTTCAGCCTTCGGAGCGAAAATTGCAGTAATTTACAAATTAACCTGACTTCTTGTATCCAGTTGTCTTCATTAAAGAGAAGCAAATGGCTCTGCCTCAAGGAGCTTTCCGCTGCTCAGTGGAATGTGTCCATGTGGGAGGTACGGGAGCAAATCTTTTGTGCTAATTTCTGCCTGTTCTTCCCCCTCAGAGAAAAGAACACAGGTGCCTTTTCCAGCTTGGAAGGTTCAAAGACTGTGCATAGATTGGGATCCAATTTCAGGCTCTGCTCTTTGATGTATTAATGGACAGTTTCACCCTGGTGATAATGGCACCATTACTTAATGCTGGGTATAGATGCTGAGAAGGGGCTTTGCTGGAGGGTGTTTGTAGGCTCACAGCTTCTGCCTGAAAGTCTCAGGGTGGTGTGTGGTCTATTTTACTGCCTTGGAAGATATGAGAGCCAATGACATGTTGTCAGAGGAAGGCGTGGAATTATTACGGATTCAGGACTAGTGTTCCGTGCCCATTCAGTGCTCCCTTCCTCGCTTTCTGGACTGCCTTTCTTCTTCAGTATTACAAATGAATCACAAGATTCACTTTTTTCAGCTGAACTTCACATCTTTCCATCTAATGGACAGCAAATAGTGATCAAAACAGGAAAAAAAAAAGGATTAATTTGAGCAGCACTGGAGTTTCTGTTGTGTTTCTTGAGCAAGAATTTAATAAGGGATCTGATCGAAAACTGAGTGAGCTAAAATGAAACACTTCACTGGACCTTATCTCAAGTGTTGTCAGTATTACACCCTTGGAAAAGAAATTCAAAGCCTGAGTGTCAGGAAAATACTGAGGAGTGTGGTAGAAACAGGAGAGGTATTCCATTTAGCATCTGTGCCGTCTGTGCCGTCTGTGCCATGGTTCTTTCTCGTGATAAAGGCAAAAAAAAAAAAAAAATTTCCAGTTGTCCCTGTGCTCGGAAGGTAGGCAAGTAGGCATCATTCATCCAGAGAAGGGATAGACTCTGAAGGCTACAGGAAGATCCAAGCATTTTTTTTTTCTGCAGAAATGTAAATATATTGCACCTCTACATCCTGTGTCACAGAGCTCTCAACAGCTATATTTCTACCATCCCTTTCTCTTGACCTTTCCTCTTGCCCACAGCCTCCTGCCTGCTCCTGGCAGTGGATGGAGATATAGTGCCTGCTTGGAGGCTGCTGCAGCTGGGGATACAAGTGGGGATCAAGGGGAAGTCCAGTCCCCCAGGACACCTGGCACAGTCCATCCTGGCTCCAGGAGGGCTCCTGTGGAGCTCCTGTCTCCCCTTTCATTCTCCACAGACCCAAAATCGTCACAGTAAAATGAGTAAGTGTTATCAGCTGCACCCAGATGGAAGTCTGGCCTTGTACCAGCCAACCATGGTATAATTCAGGCCATTCCATTTTCCCCAGCTTTCCTTCCATGAACTAGTAGCTGTAAAGCATAGCTATGGGCAGCAGCAAATCTTCCCACAATTTCTGCCTTCCGGAGCCAGGTAACAGTCCAGGTTTCCATCACCTCTCTCTCCCCCTCTTTCTTGCTGTCTTTTAGAGGTAGCAATAATACTCCGTATTACACATCCTGCTTACAGCTAGATAACTAATGATTTCCACTGGGTGTCCGCCAGAATTAGGTAACTGCAATACTCTTCATTTTATATCTGTCTTAAAGGCAGCAACAGCAGTACTCTAAATTATGTACCTTTATTCTTTTTTCTCTGTCAGGCAGGTATATTGTTATGCTCATTTATATGTCTTTCCTGGAGCTGTATTAGTTTTCATTGTATTTCCTTAGAGCTTATTATGGTAATGTTCCTCCTGCATATCCCAGAATCATAAGTGGATATTTTTGAGTCATCTCTGCAGTATTTTATCTGTAATATTTATTGCACTTTATTGCTATTTGTAATTAAAATAGTGTCCTTAGGTTAAGAGCTCTCAGAAGGGTTGTGCTTTTTCCTTTCTGGAGCTAACTATGGACTGTCCTGCGGTTGGAAGTGTTCTGTAAAGAGACCTGTGTCCGCTCTTGATCCTGGGACTGGGCAGTACACTCTGGAATTTAGCAGTACTTTACTGCCAAGTCACCACGACTGTGGGTGTTAAGAGGGGCTTTGCCTCTCCTGGTACTCAGATCATCTTCAGAAAGCAGGTTGTGCCACATGTTCATGTCCAGCATTTTGCAAACTCAAGTGCTGAATTCCTCAGATGAACAGACTGTTCCTTCACAGTGCCTTACATCCTTATTCCTGATTTTGATTTCAGTCTTCTTTCCTAGCTCATAATATGAAATTTGCTGAGCATGGGCAGCTGAGGCAAGCTTCACAAACTCAGCTATGACTCCTTGATTATTTTCTGGGATTTCATTGCTTGCTCTACATTTTTCTTCAGACAGTACAGTGTCTTTCTTCTGTGAGGCCCTGATGGAGCAGAAACAATAATGCGTGTTTTAGGTGATCTTCCTCTTTGCTACATGTATACTAAACGGGGTAACAAACCAGTAGTTGTTCCTCAATTTATGTAAAATAACTCCATGCAGAAAGCCCAACCTGAAAATCTCTTAATAAACTATTCAGTAAATGTGTTTGTGTAAATAATACACAGGCATGAATTGGAACTGGTTTGAAAGCAGACAAGGAGGGCTACATGTGCGGCATGATTCAGAGATTATAAATTAAATCACACCAATTTTGTCTCCTGTTATAACTTTTATTAGAGAATCAAAATTCAGATCAGTCTCATGAGAAGATTTCCTTGTACTGCTTGAATCTCATAAGTAAGTCTGACTCTACTTGCAAGAAAACACTGCCTCTAAAAAAAATTGAACTGCTGCCTGGCCATAATCCCAGCATGAAAAACCTGAAAAGTAAAATACATTATGAAAAATACTTTGTTTGAATTTTGAGATGAAGTGAAGTAGAAGCTGCTTAGAAAAGCAATGTGATGTGGCTCCAGGTTAGGGGCATAATATATGGAGAACTCTTAAACTTCATGGGAAATTAACAGACGTAAGTGAAGAGGGTAATTTCAGGAGTGTAACCATAGAAGTTGATGCAGACCCGTGAATAACATTGCACCCAAGAACTGTTTATTAAAATTTCCACCTTATTGACTGGCATGGACATGAACCACAGAGGAAATCAGTCAGAAGTATAAAGGCCTAATCAGGACAAGCCAGTGAAAATGGAGGGCATTCTGCAGCTTGGAAAGAAGCTGCGAAGTTCATTGCAAGGAGCACTACATTTAGGAGAGGGGCTTCTAGCAAAGCTATTCTAAGTGAAATTACCTTCAGTTCAGATGAGAAAAATATGCTGGCCATATTTTTTCATATAAAAGAAAATTGAATTCTTAGCCAGGATAAAGAGAGAAAAAAATATTGGAATCTATTGTGATTGTGAAATTCCTTCTATGGTAATCCGATCTACAGCCCATCAGCCAGGGAAGGCTTTATCTGTCATTGCCTGACGAGGATTTTTAAAGAAGAGTTTCCAGAGGAGTGAGCAGAGGTGATTCTGTCAGCAGCAAAGTACATCGACTGTCATAAGAGCAGAGCTGGGCTGGTGCTGGGCACCTGCCATGCCAACATGTCCTTCATAAACCACTGGCATGAAGGTATTGGGTGTAAATTGCTGTTGATTTCAGCACGTGCAAAACCAGCCCTCACGAAGAGCTTGAAAGTGATAGGTAAGTTCATGCTGCCCAAAGGGGTTCACTACTCTGCACCTCTTTTTTCCTGGCTGAAACGGTTTTATGTCTCACTCCCCTGCTTATAAAACAGGTGTGTGGCCACTCCAGCCTTTGCCAGGTGTGGAGGGTGATGGGCATTGAAAGGCCACCAGATTGCATCCTAACTTTACATGTTAAATGTGCACTTTATTAAACTGAGTTAAGGTGTGAGTATTAATGTGATTTCTGCAACAGAGTTTTGCACAGCCCATCCCAGGCTGGTTTTAGGCTCCCTAGAAACTCAACAAACCATGAGTTCACCCACACTTGTGGCCCCAAGATCTGTGGTATACAGGACCAAAGAAGCAGGTTCCCTGTCCCAGATGAAGTCTTTTTAGATAATACTCTGACAAAAGTCCCTGCCAGTACTTGTTGTGGTAAGTTAACTTACTCAGCACTGAGTAAGTTAAAGGAAAGATTTTTACCTACTTGCTAATGTAAGAAAAATTAAAACTAGCTATTCTGGGCATCTAACAAGGTCTGCCAGTCTCAGATAGCAACAATCCATACAGCAACATATTACAGCACAGGCAGCTGTAATAAAAGCCAAGGAATTTATTGAGGAGGAGCTGAAGAAGTTAAATTCTGATAACGACAAATAATTCACATTGAGGTAGTTTTTCAATTTGTTTCAAATAAGGCCCTATCACTCAAATATTTTTTTATAAAACTGCTAAGTTTTTACAGATTTAATGTGTTCAAAGCAGCTTATGCTTTTAAAGAAATCTGCTTTCAGCTAGCTGCAAATACTTATGTTCTGATGGAGGTGGTACTAAACAAAGAAGAATTACATTAATGCCATGGAGCAGAGGCTTCATGTGTTAGGAATATTAAAAATAGCTCATCAGTGCTCACAGGGTCTGATTTCAGTAAAGCGTGCTATGTTTTCCATCCCTTTATGCATGACTTCAACTAGAAAACCATTATGGAATTGAGAAGTATCTGAATATCCAAAGCACAATGCCCCTTGGCAAATCTCATGTGAAAATAAGAGGGCTGAAGAGGGGAAACACATTTAATATTCATATATTAATTGCCTGTAAAGTTCGTACATTCTGTTGCCTTTTTGCTTAGTCTTCAGTTAAGTGTAACTGTTTTGTGTCTGATTTTCATCAAGCTCCAATGAAGCAGCACACAAAAAAGAAAATTCCTAAACAGAAATGTCCCAAATGAAAATTTGACTGGGATGATCCATGGTTTGGGGCTTTCTGTATTCAGATAGGGCCCAACTTTGAACTGCTAGATCCTGATTTCCTAAGGATTCAGGGAGGGTCTTGAAGTCAGATTCCTTAACTTTGCTTTCAAGTTTTATTTGAATCCATGCCAAATCTCTTCCTGCTCTTTTAGCCTGGCTTCAGATGTAAAATTTGTCTCCGGAGGGCATAGTCTGTCATTTTTTCCACAGTAACTTTTGAAGTTGTTCATTCTAACCTTTCCCAAGGGATCAGAAGTCTCAAAATATTTCCACAAACATAATGAATATAAACAGGTGGATAAAGTAGAAGGAGTGTAGAATTATTTGCCCACTACAAATAAAGAGGTTGCAGTGGACTCTTCCTCATAGCCATCCAGGAGTTGGGAACCATGAGAAAAGCTTAGGAGAGAGCATTTTTCTTCTTAGGTTTCAAAAATCTAATCACAAAACATGGACCCACAGTATCTTTAAGTTTTTAATATAACATTTTCTCTTACCTGGGAGTGGCAAACAGGATTTGCTGGGGTGGGATACAACCCTATTACATTTGAAAATCAACTTACAAATGCAAACCATTTCTTCAAACACACACTTGACCCCTGATTCACAGAGCATGAAAGAGTGATTGCAACCAGATTGTAGTCCTGAAAAAAAAGTGAAAAAATCGAGTGAAGAATTATGGGTTTAGTTCTTCTGCAGTTTGTTTTTTTTTCTATTTTATTCTAATTAATTTGGAGGAAGAGAACAAAGAATGTGATGTCTCAGAGCGTTTCACCCCTCTTTGGAGAAGAGGAAAGAAACTTCAAGCAAATAAAAAATCATGATTATTTAATCCAGTTTTTGGAGTTGTCAGGATGTTTCAATACCATAAATTAATTACCTGCAACAGGAATTCACCTGTGTTTATATTCACAAAGGCCTTGGAACTCATGCAGGAAACTAATATTTCTTAATCTCACTTGCAGTATGTTAATCAAATGAAGAGCTGTTTTAACAAACACAGCAATTCTAGCACTTAGGAAACCTCTGATAAGTTTGGAATGTTTAAGAGTTCCCAGGTGCTTTCCTAGGAGGGTTTCTGGCTGTCTCCTCCTGATGGCAAACCCTGGGTGTGAGTTTCCAGTTTTCTTCAGGTGTCTCTGAGCCAAACTGCACTGGGTGGGTGTCAGTAGATGGCTGGCTCATATTTAACATACCAACAAAAGCTGTAATTATTAATTTTGAAGTGTTCATAGTGGTTTCATTTTGATCAATGCCAGGAGATTAGAAAGGATGAGGAATACAAGGGAAAGGATTAAAGGAATAGCTTTGGAGCCAGTTTTGGTGGAGGTGTAGCACTTGGCTGGCATAGTTTACTCTCCATTCAAGCTGGGTTTCAGGAAAAAGTTCCGACTGTATTGTATAGGTCCAGCAACCTAAAATAAGGCTGAATTCCTGCAAGGGAAAATCTTACAAGATCACTGTTGCAATGGAAAGTAGATTGTCAAGAAACAGCAGATTAGGCATGGTAAATTTAGGACTTCAGAAGATAAGGAGTGAAAAGAGTAGTTTTCTTCTGGATGTTTCATGAGCAATAAGCAGAGACAAGCTTTTTCTAGGGTTACAGCAGACACCAGTCTCCCATATATCCACCATGGTAAGGCTAGGCTTTGCGAAAGAAAGTAATTGGACAACAATTTTTCAATAATTTTTTGCCGACCTTAAAAGCTAAGCTGGAAAATGGCATTTACCTGGTGTTAGGAGTTAGAGATAGGATTTCAAAAAGAAAGAATGTAATTTTCTCCATAAATGTATACATGTCTGTATATATCTCCATGGGGAAGCTCATGTATATATAAAAACGTGTTTCAAACCTATATAAATATACATTTTTAGGTATACATTAACCCTTTATATTCGCAATGAGAAGGACCATTCTGGCTATTGAGTCAGAGACTGGTTATCATGGTATATTTGGAGGTGAGGGTTAAGGGTAGAGTTTATCCTCTAGAAAGACACAGGGAGGGTTTCCAGTGATGCTTTTACTGGCAATTAAGAAAATGTGAAAAATGTGGAAGTGAATGACTTCTTGTGTATTTATGTAGAGGTACTGCCAAACCAGATGTAGGTTTTCCTGGGGTTGTAGTTAGAATGAACACAGATCACACTGTTTTCAACACACTCTTATAAGGCCAAATAAATATTCCATTGGTCTAGAAAGAGGTATTACTAGTTTTTTTTTAAGGAAAGTAATGTGCAGAACAGTTTTCACCCATGCATGGTGCTGTTTAGAGAACAGTCCTGATAGAGGCAAATACCTTTCTCTAACTGTTTTATGTAGGCAGTTCTTACCTATGTGTGGGGTTTTGCCAGGGATTTAAAAAGAAAGCAATGAGGTGTGCAGTTTCCTACTGATTATTTGAGGTTACAAAGAAGAATGGTGTTTGGTAGGAGCAAGTGGCCTCAGATTTGTTTCAATGCTTGACTGGCTATGGCTTCCTGCCCGGCACCAGTTACAGGGAGGACTGGAGCATCCATTTCTGGGAGAAAGCACTCAATAGAGTGAACCTCCACTGCTTCTGCTGTGCCCAAAGAGCTGCATTAGAGAAGCAGGAGGTACACAAGCTCTGTTGATTTGGGTTGATTTGGTTTCCAAAAGGAGCAATCAGGAGAGCAGTTTTCTTCTAATTCTGCTGGATTTGGAGCAAAAGGTTTTCTAGGAGCAAATGCTGATGAGCGGGGGAGAGGAGGGGAGGGGTCNAGGGGCCAGCTGGCAGCTTAGGGATGGATATGGGCAGGGTTTCTTGGGTCGGCGGGGGGGCGGGGAGGCCAAAAGCTGTTTGGGGTTTGTTTTGTTTTGCTGGTGTTAGATCTGCAATCTTAGAAGCTGTAAGCATAGAAGGTGCTCTCAAATTCTTCCCTGTCCTATAGATTTAGAACAGTGTAATATATCTGCAGGAGTGCATGACTTTGTATCAGTGTTAGTGTAGACTCTGGATTGCTTTCATTAAGTTTCATACACATCAGAGTAGGGTTTCAGACAGGTGATGACATGAAGAATACCTGTTTCTGCTGTTTTCTTTACCCTGATGTTAGAATGTGGAACAATGCTTTCTAGAATTGGATATATCCTCTTTATTTTCTATATAGATACTATTCATGCTGGCACATTTTGTTCGAAGTCCACAATAGAGAACAGGTTTCAGAAAAGAAGCAATTAAGAGAATGGTTTTGCACTGGAACTTCGTTTGGCTAACAGCAAGGAATAATTTAGAATGAGACCATGATCTTTATTTTTTGCACATAGTTGTTACCCGAGTGCTATTTTCCTCAGAATTTAGGTTATATGCATTAACCAGTAACATTTTGAAAAGCAAATATTAAGGAAAAACATAGGTGTGGGATGAAAAATCATATTGGAATGAACAAGTAGTTTTGATTCAGTTCTGTGTGCAATGGATTTTATGGTTTGCATTAAAGTTTCAGAAGGGAGTAGAGAGGACTTTGGACTTCCTTTTCCTATTGATTGTTGAATGTTTTGCCAAGTTGTAAGGACCTTGGTTCACAGGGTATATGTGAACTATTTATTTAGTTCGAATTAAATATCAGCCACTCAGATTTAGAATTAGTGTAAGACTAAAATTCTAGGAAAAAAGAAAACAAAACTCTGGTTTTCTACTGCTTCTTGATTGGATAGGGGAGTCTAAAGAAAGGTCCTCCCAAAAAATATTCTTGAATATAGTTGTGAGGATTTTGGAATATTTCATAGCAGAACAGGATTAAGGGAATGCCAAACTTTTGTGCAAGTCTCACAATTCCCCTGCTGTTTTCTGATCTGCCCATCTAACTGAGACAGAGAACTTTTCAGAGAAAAAGCTGAAGGTAGAAAGGTAAAGGCTTCCAGGGAACGGGTTTTGTGCTTCAGACTCTCTGGGATCTCTGTAGGCTGGGCAGGTAAGGCACATGAAGAGTGAGAAACATTGGACCCCGAAATGCCAAGCCATACTCTCGAAACAGGGCTCAGACTGCAGGTGTCTGTCCTGGGTCTTTCTTAAACAGGCTGGAGGGGATTGCACATTCACTGAGGAGCCCTGAAGTGACGTAGAAACAGGTAAACTCTGAGTGCCCTGTCAGCCTTGGCACTGTGATGAAGGTAAGAAGGAGCACACAGCACCCAAACTATGTGTGGGTGGAGAAGATGTTATTAGGAGTCACTGCGAAGATGCTCTGCCTTGTGCCAGAGAACAAAAAATGCAAACATTTGGTGGCATGGCATGGTTGGAATCAGGAGTTGTTTGTTATTAAGACTCCAGATTATCAATTGACTCTTGGATTATTTACATGGCCAGTGTGGTTTAATGATTTCTACCCCAGGGTAGGTACCGGAGTTTCTGTGAGAGAGATCTGTGCTGCCATTATGGCTAGGCTTCAAAGCTTAAAGGTAGTAACACTTCCACGTTGGCCATGGATTACAAAAAGGACATCAATAAACAAATCCAGTCCCCCCGAGTTTACCCTGTCTTAACTCCTGTGATTACAGCAGAGTAGCATCAATATGTGCTGGAAGGAAATGAGATCATAGCAAAATAGCAGTAACTGAGCAGCAGCAGATTTGTCAGGCTGCAAGAACTACAGAGAAGATGGACAGGGTGAACTGGGGACAAAGCCTGGTATCTCTGGAGCTCTCACACTTGGTAGTCATTTGCAATGGGAGCTGCTGGAGCTCGGTAGCATTACAGCTTGTCATTTCAAAGAAAACTTGTATAGGTAATGTTATGCCCTGTTTCTGAAGGAAATGACAACAGTTTCCCCTTTGGAAAAGACTCCCTAGGGACAAGTTGATGATTGAGCTTTGCAGAAACTAAAGCATATACAGACTCATTCAGAAGGGCTGCTGTGCCAGTAAAGGGGATGAATAAATCCCTCAGAGAAGGAAAACTGCAGGGACATCTGTGCTGTGCATGAGCCTGGCAGCCCTATGCAGTGTGGCACCCAGGAATGTACAGTCTGTGTCCAGAGCTCTCAGCACAGTCTTGCCATCCCTTGGAGTCAGAGAAGTTCCTAAGGATGGAGGTAAGCAGTGCACTAGAGCCTGCCAGCAACATCTTGTCAAAAACACTACACTACACCAGGTGGCAAGGGTCAAAGTGCACTGCAAAATACCCCCAAGGGGAGAAATCTGGTTAAGGATATGAGAGACAAAATATGTCAAATAGAGTCCATGTCTGAAAGAGCCCTCGGCGGCAGGACACCGCTGCCAAAACCTGGGGCTGGGATCTGCTTGGCTCAGGGCTCTCTACTGCCAGGGCAAACCATGGTGTGTGTACCCTGAAGGCTTTTGATCCCCCACAGTGAAAAATGTCATGCTATAGGACCTGCATTTCTGCTTCCTGCTGCATGAGGATACCATACCTAGGCGTTGCAGAAGGTTCAATGCTCTTTCTGGAGGCGGACTGGGGCTGTGCCAGGCAATGGGACCCTCACTGTCAGAGGGAAACACACAGTCTGTCCTGAGATGAGCTTCTCACCCCAGTGTAAACCCGCAATTTTGCCTCCTTTCTTATTACACTGGAAAATCCTGTTAGCCTGACAATGTAGCTCATTTAAGTGTTACGAAAGTGCTGAATGCATATGCAATCTTAATAAACAAGATCTTTTAAACAAGTTCCTTTCTTCTGGTTGTATATATTTTAATGGCAGTTTGCAAGGACTGTTCCAACAACACATGAGCAAAGCATCTAAACGTCTGTGATTTTGTGTAGCTTTTGCAGCTGGTTTTCTATAGAGGTTGGATGTTATACTGGATAATATTATTTGTGTTATTTTGCTTTCGAGACTGGCCAGGCTTTTGTAAAATCACACCTGTGTGAAATGAAGTCCCTCCCCTAAGGCTATGAAGGCTGGAGTACCAAGGAAAGAAAAGGTATTTATGCTCATACTTTCTCCACAGAGCTGGAAATCACCTTGTGGCTTTTCTGAGTGCAAAGCTCTTACAAGTGGCCTTTTGGGGCCTAAGACGAGTCTGAAGGACAAGGCCTCAGCAGCTCTGCTGGCCACTCCGTGACCTGGTAACTCCAAGGAGAGCTTTCCCAGAGCAAAGCTTTCCATTGTCCCCAGTGTGGGGTACCTGGGGACACTTTGTCCTGAGCTGTTTTGCTCTGTGCCTTCTGCAGGACAAGCATAGGTGAGGCTCTGGTTTGTCAAGACTCCACATCTATCAGAATATACAGTCTCAGCCAATCTTTTTGGAGGGGTAAATATTTTTTGTCTGGATGGATAACTCTTTTAACTGTTTTTTGAAAACCTGGAAACCTACATATAATGCTAAATGTATTAGTTACACATACAGCCAGTTTATTTCCAAGTTGTCTCATTTGGCTATGATCACTTGGGTAACTGCTCTGTGATGTGTACCAGAAGAGTGCTAGAAAATCTTTTATTGGCAAACAAGAGATAATTTTTACCTTCACTAATTGTGAAAAATTGAGGAAAAACCTTAATAAATATGTATCTTTCTGGGCTTTTACATTGGTTCCCTTTTTATTAGCTCGGTAAAGCAATTTTCAAAATTACATTTGAGGGCTTTTAAATGACTGCAGTCTCTGGACATATCATTATCTTTAGTCTACTCAATAGACTTGTACTGTATTTTCTGCACAGCATACATTTTAGCTCTGTTTTCTTCTTCATGAGAGAAATATTGATTTATCTAATGAAAGTCAATTAATTTAGGGGGGAAATCGTCATCCACATGTGTAGCGGGTTCAGTTCAAAACCGGGCAGAAACACCAATTAAGTGTAGCGGTGTTGTTTGCATTTTTTACCTTCTGTGAGATAAGAATTAGGAGCAATGCAAAACAGGCTCCAAACTTTAAAGAATATGAAGAAGTTTATTACTAACAGATTTAAAAGTAAAAAGAAATAGTAAGGAATTAAAGCAAAACCCCCTTTTCCTCCAGCACCTCCCCTTTATACCCAACTCACACAAAGGATAACAAACTACGATTTTGGTCAGTATTATAGTTCTTAAAACTCTCTCTATTACTTAAGGGAAAAAGGTTTCTTTCGTTTTCACGTGGTTTCCAAACTGCCC
>VZRQ01002155.1:16045-66030 GCA_013397975.1 Machaerirhynchus nigripectus
GCGACTCCGCCCTCTTTTCCCGTCGCCATCTTCAGCTCCGTCTGCCGTGACTTACTTTCTCTTTCCCTCTGACCTTGAAGTCGCCATGATTTTCTTCGGGCTTCATGTTGGAGAAAAAGCCTCTCTCCTTTTATGCTGCTGGCTCCTCAGCTCGACTTTGGCTACATTGGCCGCAGAAAGCTCTATCGGCTCCCGCTCTCGCCGCGCGGGGCCGTGGCGGGGGCGGGGGGAGGCTCTCCAGTCCTTCGAAGCCACTGTGGGTGGTATCGGCTCTGCAGCAGCCCAATGGTTGTTCCTTAGCTGCCCGCGGCTCTGAGGGGTTCTCCCGCAGCTACCCGGGGCCCCGTGCCCCGGCGCCGGGGGAGGGGAGGCCTGGGGCCGCTCCAAGAGACGCAGCCCGGGGCCCATTTCCCCCACCTCCCCGCGGGAGGCTCGAACACAAAAGGGAAGTTCCTGTGTCTCCACACGGTTTAATTATGTAAATTTCGAGAAGTGTTATTGGTCTAAATGACTGTCCGTCAGCTCGGGTTCAAACCACCACAACGTGGACATTGAAATACATCTGATCTTCCCCTGATGTTGATCCACATGGCAGGGCACAGTCACAGATGCACTATAGTGAAATGCATTTGGTGCCCAGTCCAGAACTCAGCTGTGTTCTTTCACAAGTTTCAGACAGGATTTTAGCAAGTATCTTGAGATGGAAGGAGTTGAAAAACAACTTTCTTATGCAGTTCCTTTGCAGGCTGAAGTCATGATGTGCTGAACTGCCAGTGCCTGATCCAAGGTGAGAGACCAGATTGCACCAACTCAAACCCCTTGGGGTGGTCTGGCATCTTGCAGGTTGAGGCTGCTGGTTTGAGGTTATTTTTTGGGATGCTGTGCCTTCTAGTGGTTTGGGGTGGAAAGGATGGTGGCAGGAAGGTTGGGAGAGGCTTGAACACTTGAAAGTGTTGTAGCCTGTGAGGCCACCACTGATGGGTCAGTAATACCCAAAACAAAGAAAGTACATTGGTGAGATGGCCCACAGGCTAAGCCAGGGTGAAGTCCCAGAGGACCTTGCATCCCATATAATTATATATGAATTTTCCCCATTTGGCATTGGTTTGTTGTTCTCCACCCCTTTTACCACTTAAATATACACCCCCTAGAAATTTCTTTTCTACTGTAACCCCATTGGCCCCCTTCCCTTAAACCCTGCTTCTCTGTGCCCCTATTGGCTCCCTTACCCCTACTCCGCCCCCTGGCCCTCAGGCCATTGGCTCTGTTGCTCTGCCAACCCTCCGGACCCCATACTTAAGCCTGTACCCTGTCCTCCATCTTGGTTCTGCACCCCTGGACTCTCCACAATAAACCTCGTTGCTGGACCCCATACGAAGGACCCTTCTCGCATCCTTGCCACCGGCCATTGCCTTGTTCCTGTGTGTGTATGTGTGTTCATGTTGCCCTGCTCCACCGGGAGGGTGTGGTTGCACCTTCGACCTGGCCTCCCGTGCCGAAGCGGCTTCCCCTAATCTGGGGACGCTTCTGGAAGGCTGTGGCAACTCACCACCACCCCACGCTGTGGCATGAAAGCTTGGTTTTGCCTACACAAGCTCAATGTTGAAGTATAAAACATGGTAGGTGCAGGCAGATGGCTGAATTGAAGAAACCAACAAGGTGTTGTTAATCTGAATAACTGTTAATTCAAAATACAGATAGAAACTTACACTTGTGTCTATATGTATATATACATACTTAATATACATATGTATTTATTTTGTATGTGTAGTCTCAAATTTGTGTCCAGCTTGAAGCTCAGAAATAGCCAAAAAGTTTCCAATTCCTCACTCCCTGGACTTCAAGGCTACACAGGTACCTCAGCTGTAACAAAGTTCTGGGAAAGGATATTTTTCTTTCATTTTGTGTGCGTGGTGTTTCTCTGTTTCTTTCTTTTGGTAAATATTGGTGTTTATTCGGGTTTTCCTCTTTGAGGGGGGAAATTTATTCTCATGGAGAGTTGAGACTTGACAGGCTGCAATGAACAGCCTGTGGGTTAGCGATATATTTAGACAATTTTGAAAATTTTTCATGCCACTTGTAATTTGGAATTGTTTTCTCGATTTTGTGGGTTTAGCAGAGAGCTGAAAGAAGTGCTCTATGTGCACCAGGTGACCACATTCAAATTGCCACAGTAACAACAGACACCTAAGCATTTTCAACTGCAGTGTTTTGATGCTTATATTAAGGTTACCTAAACCCAAGCCTCATGTTCAGCTGCTGTAACCAGCACCCCCAGGGCTTTTCCCTGGGCAGTCACTCCTTCCCCAGTCTGTAGCACTGCCTGGGGTTGTTGTGATCCAAGTCCAGGACTTCCCACCTGGCCTTGTTGAACATCATACTGCTGCTCTTGGCCCATTGATCTAGCTTAAAATGAAATTTTAAAAAAAACCCACCAAAAATAATACAGAAGAAGCAGCCTAAGGGGACTGTCTCTGCAATAAATTTAATTTTACTCTCTGAATCCAAATGGGATTTTCTTTACTCTGACCTCTGGAGCACTCTACAAAAATGGGGATACATTTTGTCTTCTAAAAGGGCACTATATAGTCCTCATTTGTGTCCAGAACAGCTCTTCCTACAGCTGTCACAATCCTGTGGAAGCATTGTCACAAGTGACTCAGATATTCAGTGTTTTGGTTGTGTGCAGAGGGGTTTCATTCTTCTGACTCCAAACCAGCACCATGAGTGCCCTGTATTCCTCTACCAAAGTATGGCTTAGAAGTGTAAGAAGAAAGAATGAACCTTTTTCATTCCCTTAGTGAGATTTCTTTAAAGTGTCTTTCTCCAAATGGCTCCAACTAACTTTCCCGAAACAATTAAAAAAGAAAACTAGCAAAAATTTTGAACCACAAAGGCTAAGGAAAATGAAAAAACCTCATCTGCCTATGCAAAGAAACTTTGACACAATGCATAAAATTAGTTCATGAGAATATGTACAGGCACTGTGCAATAGTGATGAATTTGTATCGTTAGTGTGATGAAAATAGCAATTCTGTTAATGAATATGGAAAGAAATACAGGTACTTAATGCGGACTTCTGATGTTAGACTTGGGAACTTTTTCTAAAAAAGTTGTAGTTGTGTGTTATCTGCCCGACACACTCTTCCATTTTCCACTCTTCTGGCTTCTTTGGTAAATTCATGGCATTAAATGATTGGAATAGCTTCTGTCTGTCCCATAGAGCAAAGCTGAATAGTAGAGGTGTTCGGCATTGCCAGCACTCCCCAAACCTGTCCAAGGGTATTAGAGCATCTCTCCTACTACACTCATCTTTGTATCATCTGCTAATGCAAAAAGCAGACTTTAAAGGATGGTCCGTCTCTATGGTACCACCTTTGGAGTTAGCACTCAAGTCTATTACTGTTCAGATATTCTTATATTCTGGCTTTTACCTCTGGCTCCATTGAGACGAGGCTTGAGCTTGTGTTTTTGGAGGCTTGTTTTTCATATGGTTTCCAGTGTGCCATCTTAAAAGTGCTTTTTTTCCTCCCTCCACTTCTCTGATCCTGAAGTGGCCAGACACATTAAAATTTGGGCACAAAAAAATTTATGGCCTTCAAAATTCATCTCTTAGGAAATACAGTTTAGTGCTGGACATGGAGGAGTCATACAAATTTTAAATCATATACAATTGCTCACCTCATTCCCCAGAATGTTCCCTGCACAGATCCAGAGTCCAGGAGTGCAACAAAATTACTATGAGTAAGAGGCAGAGAGAGGAAGGGAAACTAATGAAGATTTGCTCCTGTCCCCTCTAATGCTGCATGTTGCCTCCACAAAATACTTATGTATCAAGAGCTAAAAGGACAAAGGGGGTTCTTTTCCTCTCTGTAGGATCTTATGTGGGACTTTTTTTATTTGCAGAAGACCAGCTGATAAATACCACAATGTATTTTTAGCTGTATGGCACATTGCATTTTTCTTGTCATGGATATGAAGCAGGAGAATGCTGCTCTGCTCTCTGCACAGCAGGAATTCCCTCCAGTGACTGTTAGGAGTAATTAAAACAGCTTCTCCACCATGAAAAACACATGGTAATACCTAATTAGGAGAATTTTGCAACAGAGAGAATAAAGAGCCTGATGCTTCTCATCTCCCTCTGACAAAGGTGTTACCCTGGGACAGACTTTAATCTGGCACAGGTAACTCTTCATTTCAAATCTCCTGAAGTGTTCAATTCTCCAGCAGTGTTTTCAGTGTGGGAAACAGCTTCATGCCTTCAGTTGTAACTCGCTTGTAGCAGAGGAAGGGCTTTGGGTGGGTGTGATGGTCCACATCCCTTTTCTCTCTATGTCCATCAGCCAGGAGCCAGCAAATCCAGCATATCCAGAGCATCCTGGCTGCCTGCAATGCACACTTTCCTTTAACTCTTAAAAATGTAGCACACTTCTAAAACTTCCCATGCTAATTGCTGACACAACCAGAATTATGTAGTCATAAAGAGAGAATTTTACTGTTGCATGGGGAATTATTCAGAGTAGAGAAGTATGTGAATGCCGAATTCTCGGAGTGATTTCTGTGTGAATTTCACATTTAACTTATGGTAACTACCTTGATAAAAGCCCTGAGAGAATAATTCCATCTTGTAACTTTTTCATGATTGCTATTGTATGGGTTATCAATCTTACACTTTACATTTAGATATGCTAAATAGGGCTTTTCTTCCATTAATAATGAGAAAATTTCCCTTTTTTGTGTACTTTTCAGAGTTAAAATTAGTATTAACATTATTTGGCTATCTGTTTGGACAGGGAATTTCAGTGATGGGAGAAAGAAAGTTAATTTCATTTTTAGATTAATATTACTGAGTGGAGAAGCGCCACACAAAGTTTATGAGATGACTCTTCTCTCTAGCAGATCCGTGAGTGGTCTGCAATGAGTAAAATTCTTTTCTTTTTGCAGAAAATAGTTTTGGAAGCTCCTCCCTGCCTGAAAAGTAACAGCCTTATTCAGTAAAACTAAAATGTGGGCTGCCAGTGTAAGCATGTTTTTTAGACTCTCAGAGCCCTGGGGTGAATGGTGCTGGCAGCCGTTTGCAGCCCCCATATGGAAGCTGCAATTCTGCAATTCTGCAGTTCTCCCTTAATTTTGAGCCTTTTCTGGTCCCACACTACTGCACAAGCCTGATGGCCTTTTTCCTCCAACAGAAACGCTGCAGCAAGCACAAACATGTTTACAGGTATAACACAGGTGAATTATTTCTAAGGGCCAACTTTAAAAGGCTAATCTCACTGGGAGAGTCCTGTATGGTCCACAGAGAGAGGCTCTTCCCCAGAGGGCGTGGATTTTTGGGATAATAGTTACTGTGTTAATCCAGGGCAAGAGCCTCTGCTGTCCTCCTGAACCCTCCTCTGACAGGTCTTATCCTGGTAGAAAACAGAATTTTTACCATAGCTGAAGGATGCCATTCTTTCCTGTCCCAGTTTTCTTCTTTCAGGTTATTCAAATTCTTTCAGTGTTTTCCACAGAAATTTTGTTTTCTGGACCTCTGATTCTGTTCAGTGCTCCAATCTAAACTCTTCCCTCGTGGCATCTGATTTTCTGGAAATGCAGAGTCATGCCTCACCAGGGCCTTTTCTCTGCAGAGGAGAGCAGAGGATGGTTTCCTCTATCCCCCAGCCTTGGGTCCTGTTAAAGAGCATTTGGTGGTTGTGGCTAGAGTGCTAATTTGTATAATTGTTTTCAGTTCCAGGTCTGTTCTCAGTTGGCATCACCTGCAGACTTAATCAGTATGCTCTCTGTTCTATCAGCCAGATAATTCGTGGAAGTATTGAAGAGTCCTGGGCCCAGGGCAGCTCCTGGTGGAACACCCAGGTTCATACTGCTATTTTGATGCTGAAACATTGATAACTCCTTTCCAAGTGCTGCTTTCCAAACACTTTTGCATTCCTCTCACACTGTGAAATCCCCACGCTTCCTTCATTCAACTGTGCGAATGCTACAAAAAAACATATATAAAGTCAAGTTATGCAACTTCTGCTGTTGCTTTTCTACCTACAAAACTTATCACCCTGTCTCAGGAAGAAGGTATTTTGGCTTGACACGATTTGTTCTTGAGAAATCCATGGTGGCTTCTACTCAAGTCCTGCTTTCTCTTAGGTGCATGCATGCAGTGTGTTCAGCTATTTCTTTGTTGGAGGTTAGGATTTTTCCTTTTTTATCTTTTCTTTCTCTCAGGGAATTTTCTCCCATTTGTTGCCTAAGAGATGGGAATGACCAATATTAAGACACAAAGGATGTGGCTGGGAGGAGGAGGAGGGGGAAGGGTGCAGATGGCTACTCTCTTAGCTCAGGGGCTTTCTCTTGGGAAGGGCAGAGATACCACAAGATTTTGGTTGAGGGGTCAGGGGCTGGGCTCAGCTCCTGGGTCTCTCCTCTCTCGGATCAGAGGGGAACGGTCGAATTGCTGCTACTGCAGGAAGAATTTGCTGCCACCACGGAGTTCAGCCCTTTACTGCTTCTTCCTTATTGTGTGTGAGCCTCTGCTCGTAAGAGCAGCCAGTGAACTGGGACTTTCGTAAAACCCGATCTGACTGGAGAGGACCCTCACCATTTACTTCGGGTGCACCAGGGTAAAACCTGGGACCCCGAGCCCCTCCGAGGGAGCCTCTCCCGGCTGCTTGCGGGAGCCCAGCTGCCGCTGCCCAGCCCCGCTGCCTTCTGCCACTGCTTCGAGTTTTTCACTACAACCCAATACCTGGTGTCTGCCTGACCGCCCGTGGTTCCTGCTACGGCTGCAGAGTTTCTGCTACGTTTTGTTTGCCACCCCAGGGCCTGCTTGCCTCTGCCATTCCAGCCTGCTGCTCCGAGGTTCCCGCTACAGCCCATTCTGCCATCCTGGGGGACACTGGGACCGGCTGCCCCTGTGAGGTTGCAGAGGAAGCCCCTTTTCCAGCCCTTCTGCCGGCTCGCCCGCCATGAACCACGCCCAGAGACGCGACCGAGCTGCGCCACAGCGCCCCCTGCAGGCGCGGGGGAACCANGAGACGCGTCCGAGCTGCGCCACAGCGCCCCCTGCAGCCGCGGGGGAACCATCGCACCGGCCCTGCCCGGCTGGGAGCCACCAGCGCCCCTGCCGGCTGTGAGCGGAACTGCACCAAAGGGGAAGGTGCCTGACAGCCCAGAGAGCGCTGTTAGGGGTTTCTGGGTTTGTTTGTTGTTGCTGCCAGTGTTGTTGTTTGTTTGCCTTGTTGTACACATACATACTAATAAAGAACCGTTACTCCTTTTCCCATATCTTTGCCTGAAAGTCCCAAAATTTCAAAGTTATAATAATCTGGAGGGAATGGGGGTCACACTTTCTATTACAAGAGAGGTCCCAGACTTCCTTGGCAGACACCTGTCTTTCAAACCAAGATATTGTTCTACTTTGTTTTGTTTCTTTTCCCAGGATTTCACTTTGCTTCTGTTTCATTTTTCCTTCCAGAGAAGGAGCCAAACCGAGGGGTGTTCAGACATAGACACTGATGTCACCCGTTCCACATGTGACTACTCTTTCAGGTAGAGGCAGGGATGCTTCTGTGTGTGAAGCAGAGGCAGAAAGAAGTTCTCTCTATTAGTCCAGAGTGACAAATGTTGGTGACCAAAGGCTCTTTGCAAAAGGTTTGCAGAGAGCTTGTCCCAGTTCACACAATTCTCATTATTGTTTTGGCAGGTTTTTTGCACTCACAGTGTGCGTCTAGGACTTCTGCCCTGTTTAAGAACTCAGAACAGACCCTGATTTTTAAGGGTGATCTAGTTTCAGATGTACACTTTACAGTCAGTTACAAAATAAAAGCTCTCTGTTACAGAAAATGGTGTTTTCTCTCTTTTCCTCAATTCCCTCTCCTGTAAATGAGGTCAGGAGTGTTATGAATCCAACATCATTAATGGTTGCAAAGTGTTTTGAGATCCCTGAATGGAAGGACTTATGTAAGTGGGAAAGTCTTATTAGGATAATTATAATTGCCAACTGTACTGGCACAATATAGATCACTTAATGAGTTATTTGGCTTTTCCTTTCTCTCCCTTTCTCCTTCTCAGCTCCCCTAAGCCACATAAATAGGCTGATTTTTAATTGGCAACTTTTGTTTCTAGCAACTGGATTTCTCTCTGAAATTCAAACTCAGCAGCCAACATTTAGAAAATGCAAGTTGGTTTCAGATCAACTGAAATTTGTAGGGCCACAGTAAAGAAGAAAGTCGCTGTGCTCTTTGAACTAGAGAAGCACAGGCTGAACCTGCTTTTTGAATTCCGAGCACTTGTCTCTGCATGACCTTGGTGTGCTCCATTTGTCGGTGCTTTTGACCAATCTGTTGAAGGCGAATTGGGCGCTTAGGCTGGTGAGTGACAGGACAGAGCTAATGGTCTCTGTGGGGAAAAGAAATCCCCTTGTACTTTGATCTCTCATTCCACTTGTGTTGGTTTAAATGTGTGGTCATCTGGAACTGATGCAAAGATGCATGCAAAAGATAAGACCTGCTCTTGCTGTTGTGTATTAGGACCTAAAATACTATTGATAGTCAGGCAGTTTCCTCCTCATAAAACTTTTTCTCTCAGCTGCAGTAACCACTCATGTTCATCCCTTGACTGGGATGCAGCTGCTCAAAGCTTTAGGAAAGTGTATTAAGAAAAATATTAATAGTTAAGAAATTATGATCTCCTTGCAGGTATCTACCATACAGGCAGTAATATCAGTGCTTAAATCAGTAGGGGTTTATTTCTTGTTGAGCCCTGAACCTTGGATCTAACATGAAATGTGGACCCATCTGGAAATGGCAAGGATGTTGGCTGCTGTAGAGAATGTACGCCCTTTGTTTCCTTTCTTCTGGTGTGTTAGAAGTGTCCTTAGAACTCCTCCACTTCTTGTCCTTAGAAGTGATTCCAGAACTTGTTTGCCCAAGCATAAAAACACATTGTATAGAATTGCCATAATAAGGGCACAGTACTTTATTATCATTCCTGCTATACAATATTTAGCTGAAACTCATACCTACAGATCTTTCAATTTCTGTTAAATGTTTTTCAAACGTACAAGTCCCAGTCTGTATTTGCTTCTCCATCAGTATTTTTCTCTGCTAGTAAACCAAACTAGTTAGAGAGCAACAAAACAAAAGCACAGTTACTGTTCTGTTTAACTTTCCAGAGTAGCTGAGATTTTCTTGCTCTGTTCTTTAGGATGTAATTTTTACCTCAGCAGACTCAACCACACTTTTAAAACATGGGGAAGGCAGATGTGTGAATCCTGAATTGTGCCTCAGGCTCCTTCTGAGGCAGCAAAATAGGCTGAGTTCTGCCTCTTGCCCTCCTCCCATTCCTTTCACTTGCTGCACCTTACATTGTAGAGCTGCTGTCAGGTTTTTTCGTTGGACAAGTGAAAAATTTGCATCTTACTGCCATCCTCACTAAAGATAATGCTGATGTTTACAACCCCTGGAAGCCCTTAGATAAATGTACTGTGTCCATATTGCCTGCCTTGAATCCAAAATGTGTCGGCAGGAATCACACCCTGTACAAGGCTATCAGCTCCAGCACAGACCTGTTGCATGTCTAATTAGGTCTGTATCTCTGTGTATAAATGTCTGCGTACACGTGTCAAAAAAGCACTTGACATAGAAACCCCAGAACATTACCGGGTCTCTGAGGGAATTCTGCCTCATCTCTGCTCTCTGTTCAGCCTCAGACTTCCCACTTTGTGCATAGTACTCAAGATAATGTTTCTGGTGCTCTGGGGTTGGAACATAGTCAGAATTGAGCTGGTCAGGGTGCAGCTCTGGGGTCTGGGTACAGGGTACATTCTGGGTACAGCTCTGGGGTCTCTTGCTTTGTGTGTTTCCGCAGTTCTCATGACACCTTTTTTTTTTTTTTTTTCTTTTTTTTTAAATGTTATTTTAAAAGGCCTTTCCCTTCAGTTAAAACAGAAATTGTTAATACTGAAGATATGTTACAGTTTCTAAAATCAAACGGAATCAAGTAGGATGGCTAACAGCAGAACAGCAGCACTGTAACCAGTGCCACCAGTGTCTGTGTTGAGCAGGTTTCCATTAAATGCTTCACTTCACACTGACAGCTCTGCATCTGGGGACCCATGTGGCAGAGCAGACTGCTGTGGTTATAGGTTCAGGGCCATTCCTAGGGCTCTGGGCGCAGTGACTGAGAACAAGGAGGCATTTATATAATTTGGGAACATTTTGTCTTTCCTTGCCATGGAATATTCCTGTGCTCTTGAAATACCCCATAGTTCTTTCAGTGAGTACTGAATGCTTTGATTTCTCCTGTACTGTAGAGGTGATGTGTTCTAGAATCCCTCCTTGCCTCTTCCCAGATTTTGTAACTTTCAGAGAAGGAGCTGGACCAGGACTGTGTGGTGGGTGACAGGTCCAGGCAGTCCCATCTGCTGCTGGCCAGAGACTGCCCAGAGCAGCAGTGGGAAAAGCTGAGGACATATAGTGAATATATCAGTAAAGAAGAAAGAAGAGAAAAGACATAATTTGCTGACTCAGTGGGGACCTGGGAAACCCTAATAGGCCCTAAATGGAAAAGAAGATAAAAGGAAATTCTCAGCTAGTTCATTCCTGTGGTTTGCAAACAAAACTTGTTTAGCTTTTCTTTCAAAAATTCATCTCTTTATTTAAATATTGTCCTACCAATTTAAAAGAAGAGGTTTAGAAAAAGGATAAATAATCTGAGATGGAGGATTTTGTTTTGGAATGAATGGTTCATTTACCAAAATTACATTTTGAGGATTTTTGTCCTTCTTTTTATTGGCTGAAAGTTATTTTTACTTGGACTGGAGTTAATTGTTTTGTTTCAGCATTACAAACTGCTGCATCATTTCAGGGTGACACAAACAGGGGAGACTCAAATTATTGTTTATTAGCTATGGACAGTGAAGCTAAGGGAATTAATTCTTGGACTTGTGGGTTTTTTATGCTGTTTTTTCATGCTTTATGAATTTTAGCTAATCCTTGCTTGCTGCTTGCTTGCATTAATCCTCTTTCTTTAAGCACCTCTTTAAATGTGAATCTGGCAACATTTTGTTTGTTTGGTGGTTTTTTTTCCTCTGATTATTTGTTCTTTTGAAATTGTTTTACCTACTGCATGTTGAAGCTCTTAAGGTATGACCAAGAAGGAAATGTGGATCAGGACTGGGCTAGGTGAGCCCAGTGTATTGCTAGGACACTTCAGTGCCAAAATTCAGTTCAGGGCAATTTTATGCCAACCACTGGTACCAGAAGCAATCCCTGCCATGTGCATCTCGTAGACCAGGTAAACACGCCAGGCTGAATAAGTAAAAGCAGCATACTAAGCAGGTCTCGGTTGCAGCACCAGGGGATGGAGCAGGCTACTGGGAGGATGGGTCTGTCCCTCAGGGTGGATCTGGTTGCAGGGACCCCAGTGTGTGCCTGGTCCATTGGGAGGAATGGGCACCAGAAAGGAGCTGCCCTGAGATCCCTGCTGCTCTCACATGCTGCAAGAGGGAAAGCCAGAAGGCAGGATGCCATCTCGTACAGTCAGCCTGCTGTTACCCTGATCTGGCATGACAAATTGGTGTTCCCAGAGTGGCAGCAGAGTAATCAGACTGTGACAAATGGTTTACTTAGAGCAATTTGTTTTCATTTTACTGAAAATTTCCGCAGTCTCAACAAAAGGTTCCCCTCTGCCTCCTCACTCCCAACTGCCTTCCTCTTCCTTTAATGTTATTTGCATGGTGTTAAGAGAGGGACCTGTGCCCCAGAGGGCAGCATGGCAGTTGGGAGATCACATTTCCAGAGACCCCGGGCTTTTTGCATCTGGAAGCTGTTGCTGGAGGCAGTGTGCTTGCTGAGTGTGAAGTTAACCTCCATTGGCTATAAGACTTTACCCGTGCTTTTGCCTCATTTCTCACATGTGAGCTGAGCTACCACACACTTTTGACAGGTTGGTTCTTGGTGGATGAAGAGTGTGTGGGATCAGGGGTTCCCTGTGTCTGAAAAGGGTGAATGTCAGTCTGGCACCTTTCAGTTACTAAGCCCTGTAGCAGTGATGTGTCTGGAAAAGGGGAGCAGTACCTACCTGAGGTACTGCCAGCCACCATTGTCCTGTGGATGACAGGACAGCTGTACAGCCGTATCCTGGGTCCTGGCACAGCTGGATCCCTCTGCTTTAGCACATTTGCAAAAGTCAAAAAGTACGGAGAATAGGGGAAAACTGCTGAAAATTAAACAATGCCCAAAACAATCCAGGGATTTGAGAATGTTCAGGTCCCTTTCATACCAGTGTCTGCAGCTGGCTCTGGGATGGGAACCTCATGGCCTTTTCCTGCTTGTGTGTCAGTGCAGTCTTGCATGGGGCTTCTCACTGCTGTGATGTCACTGCAAGGTTAAGCCTTGGATGGTTTTACCTGCTTGGCTTTCATAGCAGAGAGATGAAAAATTGGTAAACTCTACATTGCCTGTTTAGCAGAATTTTCCCTGTCCTATGGCAGAGAAGGAATTGCCATGACCTAGGAGCCTGCTGAACTTGGGTTCCTCATTTTCTGCTTACTCCAGTTGCTCTCATTTATAACAATTACCTGTTTCTTTCAGGCACAGTTCTTGCAGTTTCAGCAACCAGTGCTTTCCATGGACTTCAGGAAAGGGAGACCAACACCTAGTGTAAAATAAGAGGATAGTGGTACGAGAGGACTGGAGCTGGGAGCTCTGTGCCATGGAGAAGGGGGCAGAAGGGCAGGGAAGAGTCAGGCTGGTGGCACGGCACCCTGGTGCCATGGTGTCTCAGTTTTGGAGACAAAATTTTAGGAGGAAACGCTCCAGAATGAGCACCTCCTCCAAAGGGAAAGGGTCTCCCGCTCTCCCCCGCCAATGAAACAAATTTTTAACAACAGGTGAAAAGTGGAAAAAAACTGAACTGTTTATTAACACAAAATAAAACAGGGCAGAACAGGAAAAACTCAAAATGCAGCAAATGCCCAGAGAGGGAAAAAAACATACAAAAAACCATACTGGCTGGCAACCGGTCCCCCCAGTCTCCAGGAANCCGACCTCTGCGTCCCCTCGCTCAATGGCTTTGGCCCTCCCCGAGGCTCTGGCCAGCTGGGGCCACCCCGCGGGCTCCCCAGACTGGAGAGAAGGGAAGGAAGGGCAAAGAGGCCAGAGGGAGGGAAGGAAAAGAAACCAAAAAAACCCAACAAAACCTTTTTCCCAACTAGTGGGAACAACAAGAAAAAAAATACCAAGAAGCAGGGCAGCACCCCCGGTGCCCCCTCTCCCCAGCACGGCCAAGACCGCTGCAGCCCGAGCCGCTGGACCAAGCCGTTGAACTGACCCGTACCCAGGTCCTTCTTGAAGATATAGTGCCCTTGGGCATTAAGCAGATGGTTAAGGAATACAGAAGACTCATAACATCACCCCAGGACACATGGCCTTTTGACATGGGTTGTTGAAATGAACATTCTCCAAAATCATGCCGCAGGATGGGCTTGGTGGCAGACCTGGCCAGCAGCCCCATGCCATCCAGCTCTTCTTCAGTTCTCGCTTCTTTCCTTCTTGCTCTTTTTCAAAAGTGCATCACTGCCCAGGGCAGAGTACCTGGGGCTCTGCAGTTGTGACATGTGCTGCTGCATTCCTTTCAATCCACCCCAAATCCAGGAAAACTTATTTGAGGCCTTCTGGGGTGCAAGCTTTGCTTCTGGATGTGTGGTGAGCCCAGAGCAGTAGAGACAAAGTGATGGAGTCAAGGCTTTTCTCCATTATGCTGCCTTGTGCCTGTTCCTTTTTTGTATCTGCAAGCAGCTGTATAAGGATGACCTCAGTACGGGCTAATGGGATGAAATGCTCAGGCCACTCTCATATGGGAGTTGGATGTGACAGTCCATAAGACTCCTTTGGCTCCCTGGTCTGCCTGCAGCTTCAAGGCTTTGATTTGCCAAGCTGTTGCATCAGTGCTGGTGCTGCATCCATTGCTGCTGCTTCTTGCATCCTTGTGGTACTACAAAAATACTCAGTAGTGTGATGCAATTTACTGCTGTGTTCCCCCTCCAGGCACTAGAGACATCCATCATGGAGGGCAGCCAGGACAGCCCTCCTCCTGCACTTTGTCACAGTGGCAGCTGGGTCTGAAAAGAGTGCAGTGCCACTTAGAGAGCCTGGCAGTGTAATAGCTTTCCTTAAATTAAATGCCTACTCTCTTGGCAACTTGGCTTTGCAGAAGTCCCCGGAAATAGCACAGTGGTGTCTAACTAAGGGGAGCCCACTGGAACATGTCCCCAGCCTTGGCTGGAACAAGCTTTCTGGTATATGCTCATGCAACAAAATGACTTTAACAAGAGCATTATCACAACATGGTTTTCATAATGTATTAGCAAACATAATAAAGCAATGGAAAATTACTTGCACTAATCGGACATCCATAAATAGACTGAAGTCTGAGGTTTGACTCTGCATTGAAGTGAATAATTTATCAGCTGATTAAATCTGATCATTTTGTACAACCTGCCAGTAGTTTTCCAGTGCATGTTTTTACTGTCCATGTATCTCCATTAGATTGATGGATTTGGGTGGTTCAGAATGGTAGTAGTCAGGGAAATGCCATGTGTAAGCAAATAAAGCTGGATTTATAGCATCTGGGCCCCATTCTCAGATCTCTAACACCAAAGCGGTTACGTATTTAAATGAAAGCTGCTCTGTGTCTCACAGATGATTTCTTAAGAGCTAAGGAAAAAGAAAAAAGCAAACCCTAAATGTTCAATCACCAAATAACACCTTGCAGCCATTGCAGGTAGGGCAGGAAAGATACCCAGAGCCCCCTCAGTGCCATCTGGGCTGCTCAGGGGGAGCAGAGGGATGCGATGGCCAGTGGGGGAGACCACAGCACTCATTGTTTCTGTCCTGCTGTGTTGGGAAGTAAGTCCCAGTGCTGAACACCCTTCAGATCCATCTTTTCATCTCCCCATCCTCCATCCATGCCTCTTGTCCCTGTCCCTGCTCCCATCCACACTGGCATGCTGTCTACACCCATATGGGGATTTTCTGAATGTTTTGGTGTTTACTTTCCTGCATTGATGTTATTCATTGGTATCGTTTGCTGTTTGGATATGGGACGTTTCCCTTGATAACAGAGCAAAGTCTATATTTGGGTGCAGAATCCTACATGGCTGCAAAACTTCCAACAAGATTCAATTAAAAAAAAAATTACAATTGTGCATAAAATGAATATTACACAGCTGTGGAGGTCTTAGGCAAAGTCTTCAGGGAAGTGCAGCATAACTGAAGGCCAAGAGTCCCTGCTGAGGCTTGCTCTGCACGGTCACCTCATCCTGTGCCACACATACCCAAAGTCCCAAGCACCTTTGGAGCATGGTGCAAGATCCCAGGATGTGGTTCCTCTGCCTGTGGCAGGCAGCCTGGGGCTGGCATTGCCCCCTGGCCAGGCTGGTGCCAGAACTGGGCCATTGCAGTGCCAGCAAAAGGAGGTGGATTCCAAACACCTCCAATAGGAGCAGCTCACATTTGTGGAAAGGAGAGGGCGGTCAAGTCTAAAAGGGTGATGAGGAAGCTGAATTGCTCTTCCCTCTGCAAACAGTTTAGGTGTGCAGAAATCCAAACACAGATGCTCTCTTTTTTTTTTTTTTTTGGCTGCTTCTTTTGCTCTAAGAGAATGTGGCACCAACGTGTCAAACCAGGGAGCATTCAGTGCTTAGTGTGATACCCCAGTTCTGCTCTCCTTTGAGAGCTTCACCAGTGAAAATTGTGGTGGCTTCTCTAGGAGGAAAGGGAGCAACATGGCATCAGACATTTTGCAAGGTTGCTTAGCTGTAATTTAAGAGAATTAAAATGAAAAGCAGCAGTAGGCCAAAGGAGTTGGCAAGGGAGCATTTCTTGGACTAGCTGTGTGTGAAGCAGGGATAATAACTGTTGCCTTTTCCCTTAAGATTTGTAGTTTAGATTTCCCTCTGATCCCCAGAGGCCATCAGTTCAGTTTCTGACTAAGGAAGAAGGAGAAATGAGAGCAAAAGCACAGATTTTCAGTAATGGATCAATACCTCAGGCAGATAGAGATGCAAGTATAGAATAAGTATAAAAAATCAGTACATCTATCAGCATATGAAACTAAGCATATGAAATATACACCTTTAGCACGTCAGTAGAGTTAGTGCTGGTGTTGTTATTTTGTACTAGAAACATTTCCTGTGTCAGTCTCAGAGTGGTGGCAGGTTAAAACCCATCTTAACAGATTTAATTCATCCATCTATTTAATAGAGAATAAAAAGCATTTTTTCTCTATTATATTTCTGCAAAAAATCATCCCAGCCTGGACTGGCAGAGAACACTGAAGTCTGGAGAGTACCTAGGAAGACATAGTGGTTTTTTGAAAGGAGAGGGTATCTACATACACCAGAAACACTATTATATTTTTTTTCACTCATTGACAGTGTTGCTTGTTATTTAAAACTGAAGCAATTTCTCTAGCCATCTCCTGTCACTCTTCAGACCAGCCTGAGCTAAGCATGGTGTGAGTGAGGGATGTGGCCAAATAGGAAGAACGGCCAAAATTTTGGATTTGGCAGAGCTTTCTGCTGCTTACCTTTCTTGAGTAGAGCCGCTGCCTTCAGTAGGACTTGCTTTTGTCCAAGCTGCTGTATAATTACCACCACTGGCAACATTATCCTCCTCAGCCAAAACCAGTTTTGTGGCTCTAGGCTGGCAAGCTGGGACATGCAGGGTTGTTGTTCAAAGTCTGGAGCTGCGTTGTGCCACTTGCCAGTCCTCTCACAAGAGGAATAAGCTCAATTCTTGGATCAGGTCTTCTGGGAATGGACAGAAATGCTTCTCTACTACAGTTTCTGCTCTGGCTTCTTTGACTTTTTGCATCATTAAATTGGCCTTGAGGATGCTCCCTGGGTTTTATTGTTTATGCAACATTGCAATTTGTCTTTCCTATTTGAAGGGTCAAATATTTGGCACAGCTGCTAACTGTTCATCAGTTAGTGAGGAACTAGTTAGTGATAAGCAGTTGATGTTCAGGTATGTGGCCCAGCATGGCCCAATATTTTTTGCTGTGTGCTTTTCTCTTTCAAGCCTGAACATGACCACGGATTTGCATGTGCCCCTTCTTTTACTGAGCGAAACAGTGAGATCAGGAACTTCTTAATCAACAATGTTTCATTGTCATCATTTTGAAAACAAAGTTTGCTAGTGCCACAACAATTCCTGACGCTGTTTTACATGGCACCATTTGCAACTGGGAAGAGGATAGTGATGTGAGGGAAAACACTAGCTTTTCCTTTTCTACATCATCCCACCCAAAGCATATATTCCTTTTGAAACAGTCTCAAGGAAAATATTGCAGATCACTACAGTTGTAGAGCACAAACCCTGAGCCATTTAGCAAGGCCAAAATATCAGGTTCTCAGCACTGAGACAGAGGAGGAAGGTGCAACTCAGCTTCCCTCCCCCAGTCTCTCTGAGGGTTGTAGAAAGGTGGACCAGGGAATGGGGATATGGAAAAACATACCTCATCCCAGTTACACCCCAGTTATCCCTGATCTGAGAGCTGCAGCATACACTGATGTGTTTGTTCTAGGGACAAAAATAAAACCTCTGTTCTTAGAGGGCAGCAATGCTTTTTCCCAGTGCTCACCTACAGCAGGGCTCTGGCATATCCCTGATGCAGTAAGGGCTGGGAAGTGATACTGCTGTTTATCTTCATTCATGACCTAAGGCTTAAACTGTCTTCCTCAGCCTTGTGTATTTGTCCACTACATAATCTACAGCCTGGTCCCTCCAGCGACCTGTTCATGCCACATTGGCTTTAGCACAGCATTGTCATCTTTTAACATTGCTCTAAGGCTCACGGCTGCATGAAGCAGTGCTGGGGGATCACAGGAAAGACTGATTGCCCAGAACTGAACAATACATTATTGGAGAGCTCTGGAGGTAACCCTGGAAATGATCAAGCCTTTACCCACTGAGAGGTTTGAGTATTTCCAGCAGGGAGAAGCAGTGACTGGATATGAAGTCAGGTCCTAAAGATTCATGAACAAACTAACCAGCAAATCCAGAAGAATATAAACAGTGCTGGAAAATCCAGACAGATCTATTTACCTTCAATCCCCCCAAAGTGGAGAGGACCTAGTGTGTGAGATTCTATTGGAAAGAAAAACCCTTTATTTTTACTATTTATTGCAACAAAACTTACAGCAGACTACAATGTGTCTGAAATTGGAAGCACGACAGAGTCAGTATTGCATTTTCCTTCTGGATGCCAGAAGATGACCTTCATAGCTCACTTGAGGCTCTGTTTCTTTAGAGTTATGGGCCATTCCCTTGTTAGTGGTAATAAGCTGCATTATATTCCTCTTCACACTGATGTTTTTTTCTGCATAATGCCAGGGGACTTAAAAAAAAGAAGGAAAGAATAAAGGTCAGTGAGTTTCAAAATGTGCTTTACTGTAAAGGATATAAAAAGGAAAGAGCTCGTATCACTTCTCTGATGACATGTTATATTAACAAGCCATTATGTTTTAAGCACTGTTTTAAGTGTTGTGCACACATAGTTTGGGGTAGTATTGTAGTGTCCACGAGGGTACCAGATGTTCAGAATGCAGAATGGACTGGGACAAAAATCAAGGGGAGGCACAGAGAGGGTCCTTTACTATTTAGGATCTTCACCTTGGTCATCTGAATCAATGGCAGGTCTCAGTATCTGAAGCTCTCCCAGATTTTTAGCTCTGCTTTTGGATAACCTGACCTGAATAACAGAGACAGGACAATGTATTAGTGCAAGCCCAAAACCCTGTTCAAGTTGATGCTGGGCCTTTAAATAACTATCAGAAACCCCCTTAATCTCCCCTCTGCACTTCTGACCTCCTGACAAGCCTATAATTAGCACAGATTTTTCACATCTGTGGCTAGATTGGAAATTTGGAAGCACTTAATGAAGAAGGTCAGTCACCTTGACCAGGCTGAAGTTGCAGTTAGAGGACATTTCCTCGCATATCCATGAATATTAACATAGAAATGCAAACACTGTGCTGATGGTTGCTAGGGTAGGACCCTGCATTCCATGTGACTTCAGACCCGAGGGCTTTCTCCTCTTTGGGGGCATTTCCTTCTAAACCTCCTAATGCAAGGTTTGCACATTAGGATATGACCAGGTCCAGATTAACTAGAAATACAGATAACCCACATCCCATATGATTTGAGCCGAAGACCAGGTCCAAGTCACATAATTCTTGCATGGTAGGTCCAGCATCTCATCCCCCACAGCTTTGGTGGTAGTGCCAAAGCCTGTGTTCCCAACAGACCTTGTCTTGGGAAGCTAGTTTTTATAGGAGATGAGGTGAGGTTTTGGTTTGGGGTCAGGACCAGGGTCTCAAGGATTTTGGTTTTATATTCTTGAAAAAAGGAAGTACAGGAAACATCTTTTCTGCAATCTTGTTGGCATTGGGGTGATCTAAAAAATTAACATGAATACAGTAACACCCTCTGAATATAGGAAGGGAGGGCCTCTGTGTCTGGTTTTGCTGCCATGGCATCTTCCCAGATGCCTCCTATTTGATGTTTGTGGGCTGCAGGAT
Source organism: Machaerirhynchus nigripectus (assembly GCA_013397975.1). Classification (NCBI taxonomy): domain Eukaryota; kingdom Metazoa; phylum Chordata; class Aves; order Passeriformes; family Dicruridae; genus Machaerirhynchus; species Machaerirhynchus nigripectus. The sequence continues at coordinate 35,625 of VZRQ01002155.1, forward strand.
GACAGTGGAGACTACCTCCAAAACCTTAAATCCAGTGTGGGAAATGATGAAAGGAGTCCTGTGGAAATGGAAAAAGACTTGTGAATCATTACATGATTTCCTGTCTTTCCCTGTAGTTCATGAGTGTAATGCAGGTTTCTATGACACTGGACAATAAGAGCATAACATATTTTTATTTATCTGTTTCAATCTCTCAGACCATGATCGACTATGACAGAAGTAAAGGAAGGAACACACACAGCAAATTCTCCAACCATTAAGTTAGGAAACCTCAGATTCTTTCAATTCTGGATCTCTTAAGTGCAGTTAATATATAATGGGAGAAAAAAAAAGTTCCTTTTAATAATGACACAGTCTGAACTGAAGCTTATGGTAGCAGTAAGGATTCTTTCAATAATGCGCAAAGCATCGTGTCCTATATTCATAAAAAAACCCCATGTGCCTTTAAACATTTATTTTTACTGTGTGTGTTTAATACTAAAAATGATTATAGCTCACAGCTCTTCACCTTAATTGTCTAGCAAATGTCATATTGTAAAAGCAAATCCCTCTCTTCCCATTAGAATACCATGGCATTGTCATGCTGCCAAGAAGTCCCTGCAAGATGCTTAGGAAAGCAACCCCCCCGTAGCACAGTTTGTGAGCATTTTGTAAACCTTTCATCCCTCAGAGATGAGTGGGTTTTTTTATTCCTCTTTACACCTGGAGAACTGGAGTACAGAAAAAAGCCCAGATCCCCTATGGTGCTCAGGTGCATAAATCCCTCTGAGTTACAAGTTCATCCCACCAGACTTTCAGGAAGTGACTGACAGGAGGGTTGTGCTGGAAGTTTAGTTACCCTTAAAAATCGTTCTCAACCAGACCACTTTTTGCTTTCCCTTCCAGTTCTACAGAGCCCTAAAGGTGGCTTGCCCACCAAGTGCACAGCTGGATCTCCAGCAGTGCATGGCCAGATTTCCAAAAGGCATCAGTGCCAATTATTTGAACCTCTGCCACCATTTGGTTGCACTGTCTGGTTTGTTTTTACCTGGCCAAACTCGTCCCTAGCATGGGGCACTGTGTGTTGATTTAATGAAAGAACAATTGTGATGAGCTATTCCTCCTTAGGAGTAAAGCAGAGCAGAGTGAGACTCACAGCTCAGAGCAGCCAGAGCTGTCAGAGCAGAACCAGCACCTCTGTGATAAGCTGGATGAACAAGGCAGGGACAGCTGGGTCTTCTTCAAGATCTCTGACTGCCCATGAAGGTGCCACTGGTGAGGCTGGCAGAGAATTTGTCAGATCACCACTAGGAAAGGAAATTCAGGACCTTCAAACTTTTTGCATGTGTGAATGTTAGTGCCAGGCTGCTGGTGTTCTTTGCTGTTGTTTGCTGGTTGTCATTTAAAAACAGAACAAATAGAGCTATGGGCATCTCAGGAGATGTCTGATGCCTTGCAAGATTGTGTTCTGGGAATAAGGAATCTGCTCTGTATCACGGTGGCTGTCACCCGCACTCTGCTCCACTAACTGGATTTATTGTAGGTCTGTATCAAACAAATGGACTCATAAGCTGTACTGTCACCAGGGTGACAGGATGGATTAAAATAGCCAAGACAATGATGAATGCTGCCAGAGGGTGTTGATGTTGGGCTGCTGGACTTCTGGTCTCTGGCAAATCCCATGAAACAGTCTTATCCCAGTGAGACTCCCAAACTACCATTCTCAGTAACAGAGGGGAGTTGGTCCCTTTTCTAATGAAGGGGCAGCCAGGCTCTGCCATAAAGCATGCTGGCTCACCACACTTATGAGAATGAATCATCTTCAAATTTAGCTTTCACATGTCTCATCAGCTCTTTCCCTTCACTGCTCCAGAATTCATGGAAACAAAATGTAAATTAAACCTAAAGTAAAAGAACTGTGGTCCTTATGCAGCCCCTATTAGAATCAGCAGTGACAAAAGTCCTTGTCATTTACATGAAACCAGGTGTGTTTGGGTACACTTTTTTTTGTGCCTTCTTGTCTGTTTGTGTGTGTCACTGAAGATGTAGTTTATGTCACATATGTACATTTAGGAGAGATGAGCACCTGTTTGTCTCCAGGATGCAAATCTTGGAGTGTCTGTGTACAGGTAGATGTGTGTCTGTGTGTGCTGCTAACGTGTTTAAACTGTTGTCAGGCCACAGTTGTGTTTGTAAAGTATCCCCCACTAGCCTGCTCTCTACTGCAGAACCCTGTTTTAGATGTGAGCTGCAATCGAGACCTTTGATTTATAAAACCTTCTCTACTGATGGCTGTTTGTGTAGGATATCTGTGTGATACAAAATCTAAGTTGGTGATGGGTCATTATCTGTTGGGCTGCAAGGAGAAACTCCACATGGAACCCTGTCAGGTACAAGCTCCTTGTGCCATGCCATTTTATTTTACAGGTGGGCAGCCATCCAAGGGGAACTTTAATCTAAGAGAGTCTGTACTTCACAGCAGCAGTCCAAAGCCCTGCCGTGTCCTTTCCATTGACCCCTTTTGTTCCTTTCTAAAAAAAACCTGACTGGGAGGAGAAGTCAAGGAGGGTAACAGTCTGTCTGTTCATGGTAGCAGTGGCCAGCCAAGCCTTGTGCTGACAGCCTGGCAAATGACACCCTGCCAGAATACATGACCAGGGAGAGGGGTTTTGACAATACTGTTGTCAGACACTCAGCTCTCACAGAGGAACTGTGACCCTTGGGAAGGCCAGGAGTGGGCTCTCTGCTTGGGGAGAAGCAGGGTTTGTATATGAATTCAGGAATGACTAAAATTCAAAGTGAGGTGACCACTGCCTCTGTTCATACCCAGAAGAAATCCACACATTGCACCTTTGTCAGCTGTAGTGAATTGGTCACGCAGCTGCAGCCACCTGGACCTGCCTGCTCAAACACAGAAATTGCACAGTCCCATCTTCAGCATCCTCCTTCTCACCTGGTGCACCTCTTCCCTTTCCCCAGCCCCATCCTCCCTTATTTGCATATTTCTGTCTCCGAAGAAATCACTAAGGGAGAGAGACCTTTCTTTTCAGCATCATGCTGACTCCCTTTCTCCTCCCCTCAAGCTCTGAGATTAATTAAATGATGTCATGCTTGATTTTAACTGATTTGGAAGCAATTCATCACCCTTTTGCTTGTTCTATTAGTCCAAGCGATCAGCACATTAATTCATTTGTGAGACTAAGCTCAAGGGTAATTACAGTGAGGAAGCTTAATGCCTAAACTTGTTAATGTCTGTAATCAGAACTATTTCCTCAGTGCAGAACAATTGTTAGACAATTACACTTGGATATGATTGCTCTGGTAGGCAGCAGACGCTGTGTCAAGACAGGAGTAGCAGAAGCAAGTAGTGTACTATCAGCAAATCCATCTCTTTGCAATCTCTCTTCAGGATTCTGCGCAGCTCACCCACTCCTCAGGTTTTCCATTATTAAATAAGTTGAAAAGTCATCATCCCTCTCCCTTTTTCAGGCTGGGTTCTGTGGGGCACAGGAAAATAGACACCTTTGCTTTTTTTTTTCTGATATAAATGTCACTAGCTTTTGCTTCTGGTGTCCTGGTTCATGTGCATGGCGGGGGGAATAATTAATTTAATATAAGGCAGTAGACTCAATTTTTTTTCCCTGTTCAACAATCAGTGCTTTCCAGTGAAGAGATATTTAAGTGACAAACTTTAGGACTGAGATTTTCCCTGTTTTGTCCATCTGATGGACTCTTCATTAACCTCATGGTGGGGAAGTGTCCTGACAGGACACTTGACAGGGTGATTCTGGACTTACTTTAAAGGAAAAGTAGCTGTTGATCAAGGGATCCATATGGGCACAGTGGGACCACACAAGCATAGCAAGAGGGCACAAAGTCCTTCTGAATAAGGACATTTTGTCTCATCTCCTCTTCTGACTGAGCTGTTGGTGCCCTATCTGACCAGAAAGTTTGTAGTGTTATGTCAGGTATCCTAAATGTGTCTATTTCCTTCAGGTCAAGCTCCAGAAGGAAGTGAGAAAATTACAGCTACTTGTACAAAGTTCAACTTTTAATGAAAAGGCACCAGTTCAAAGTGTCAGGAAATGCCCTGTCTGTGCAATCCTCCTGCACAGCCCCTGTGATACCCTGCAGTGACATCTGGGGATAAAAGCCTTGTGTGGGACAAGCAGACACACTGCAGACTGCATGGATCTTCTACTGTTGCTGCACGAATCCAAGCACTGTGGCTTTTCAGCTGGGGAGAGATTTTATTCCCGCTCAACCTGGAGGTCCTCCAGTACACAAGGCACTGTACCTTGCAAGAAATTCTCATTTGGGTAATGTCCCATACACTGCTGCTCTTGAAAAGTGAATTTCTTGGTATTTGAAGGAAAGCCTCTGGCTGTGCTGGATTGGCAGCATCCTCAGAGGCCCCTGTGTTAGTCCTTAACAGCAGTCTCAGCCTCCTGTCACAAATGAGGCAGGGCAGGAAGTGAGTTTACAATGATGTATTTTGCAGATATGGTGAAACTGGTGCCAGTCACAACCACAAGAAGAGCTGTCTGCTCTGATGGTTTCAGAGGCTGTCTACACCCAAAGAAAGGTATGGTAAATCTAAAGTTTCTGTTGTCATTAGTGGTACATGTGGAGAACAAATGATTCCTTTTCCTCAGGAGAGCAATCCTCTCTGGTCTCCAGCTGGACTTGCAAAGTGGCTGTGGCTGTGACCACCTCCTGTCTCCACATCTGATGTGGCAGGACTGTATTAGCACCTCTCCGCTTTCTCCAAAGCCTAGCATACAATAAAACCCTGCTGGGGTTAAGGTCTAAGCCCTCTCCTAACAGGCCTCTGTGGCTTGTTGATGTCTGGGCTTGCCATCTGCCATCCCAATGCAGTCTTCCAGCTTGCCAAGCAGTATGGTGCAGCAGGTGGATTTTGAAAGGATGGTATGAAAACCAAAGAGATACCACTGTTTCAGTGAGTTAAAAAGTAATGTAATTCAGGGCAGTCTCACATCTCTTCTCACCCAGCTTTCAGATCTGACAGCAGGGAGTGTAAGCACAACAGAGTGTGTCACGATTTAACCCAAACTCAGCAGCACCCAATGGGACAGGGCAGAGAATCAGAAGAGTAATAGTGAGGAAAATTGTGAGTTGAGATGAAGACAGTTTAACAGGTAAAGCAAAAGCTGCCACAAACAAGCAAAGCAAAACAAGGAATTAATTCTCCCCTTCCCATGGGCAGGCAGGTGTTCAGCCATCTCTAGGAGAGCAGGGCCCCTTCATGCCTAACAGTGACTTCGGAAGACAAAACGCCGTCACTCTGAATGTTCCCCCTTCTTCCCCTCTGCTTCTTATCATGAACATGATCTGGTCACATGGTCTGTGATATCCTTTGGGTTGGTTAGGGTCAGTTGTCCCAACTGTGTCCCCTTCCAGCTTCCTGTGCAGCCCCAGGCACCTATGCTGGGCTGCAGTACATGGTGATCACCTGCTCAGTGGGTCCCTGGCCTGGAAATTAGGAGGTCAGGGTTTATTTGTTGGCTCTAGCACTGGCATGCCAGGGAAGCTTAGGCAAAGCATCTCCTGCCATCTTTTGCCTGCCTTGTGACTTTACTCCGAAGTCTCTCAAGTCTTCATTCTCCTGATCAGTTCAAAAGCATTTTAAATTTGTTATTCAGAAAGGCACTGAAGCCTGGGATGGCTGAGCCCATTGTACCCTCCAAGGTTTCCTAATCTTCTCTCTGTTGCCCTTGTTGCAAGGAGCAGCAGGAGATATAGCCTATCTCTTGTGTTAGGGATGTCATTCCTCAAGATTATTCCCAAATTACTGTAGATGCCATTAGAAACTATTGAATAATAGTTTCTAAAATATCCACTTACTCCTCCTCTTTTTGTCTTTATTAAAAGCTAAAGAATATTTCTAATGTGACAGGAAACATGCTCCACTGTTTCTCTATTCTGTTTGACTGAAATGAAGCAGCTTCCCTGCACAAAGGTACCCATTGAATAGTTCACTATTCTGGGCTCTGATAAATTTGGAGTCTAACTTTTTTTAACTATTGCAGTTTCAGAGAGCCACCTGGTAAAGCTCTTCCATGTCATTATGGTTCAGTGGGGTTTTGCCCCACTTACCAGAACAGTACTTGGATTCCAAGGAAATACAAAATCCAATCATCTGAATCATTTAGGAGATTAACGTCTCCGTCATCTCTCCCACATTTGGTGGCTGGATGCTTTGAGATCTTTCTGCCCACCAGACTGCAGTAACCTTCATCACACTTTTGGCCAGGGGTGGTGAGACAACAGATGTAATAAGAAACAAAAATGTTACCCAGGAAACCTTAGAAGCAGACATCAGATCCGTGTGGTGCCAGCAAAACCTGCTGAGCCCTGCTGTGTCCAGAGAGGCTGACCCCAGGGCTGGGGAGCAAGGCACCAGCATCCCCTCGGGACGGGGTGTGTCCCCATGCATCACTGTGGCAGGCTGTGCTCTCAGACCTCTCCATCCCACCTGCAGTGTTCAGGGACAGCTGGTGATGCTCTCCCACAGAGGTGATGGACAGGTGAAAGCCAAGCTGCTGTGGATACAGGTAACTTGGAGCAGTGAGGTTTTGCTGAGAACAAACTGGTAAGTGTCGCTCTGATTCAGGAGGTGAAAGCTTGCTGTTGCCACCCTGGCTGGGATGCACGGGGTGGAGGCAGACCCATGCAGCACTGGGGTTTACAGCCTCAGGTGTTTCAGCCTCTCTGCTGGGACACAAGTAGCCGCTCCTTAATCATTTAAATTACAAATGCCCTGCTTTGATCCGCCTGCAAACTTCTTTATAAATTTGTGTGGCATCAGATGCATCAGAAACTGCTTGCTCACAGATTCCGGTTGCCACTGGTTATAGCTCAAAGAACAAAAAACCAGCAGGAACAGTAAAGTCCCTGACACTGGGTTATTTTTCCATGTCACATATCAGTGTATGCTGAAGTGGTCACATGGCCACCGTGGCATTGGTACAGGAACAGGGCTAAAAACAGCTGGAGAGCACAGGACTGTGGGGAGGGGAGTGGCAGCACACCTAAGGTCTCTTCCAGACAAATGATCCATCTCTCCAGCCTCACTGGTGTGCACAGCTTTGCACTCACCAAAGCTGCCCTAATGAGCACACCTAGAGCATGTTTGGTGTGCCATATCGACATGTCTGCCTGGTCTGTGCCTATCCCCTGAGGTCAGTGAGTACATGGTGGGTGTTGGTGCTGACAAGCCAGAGCCTGGCAGGGTCAGCTCATAGTTCTGCTGCCCTTGAGTACTTGGGAGCCAGCTCAGGCCATGGTAACTGTGCTGTGGACTAGCCCTGGAAAACTACTCAGTCATTAGTCCTGCCTTCCATGCACAGTTTTCTCCCTTGAGGTTCAATCAAAATGAGCATGTTTTACTCTGCTCTGGTAACAATGCAAATGCAGTGCAAACATTTCACTGTCTGATGCTTGGTATTGCTGCATAATCTGACAATTCTGCATGGAGCAGATAAAGTAGCAGAGAAAGAAAGTTCTTGCCTCATTTCTCTCTTCTGGCCAAGACAATACATCTAATGGCAGGACACGCAATCTGTCTGCCCCAGATACACAAACAGCTCCTGTCTAAGTGTGGCTGATATCATATTTGCTGGGGTCCTCGGAGGCTTTGTGGTCCCCACTTCCTTCCACAACTCCTGGCTCCTGGTTGGAAGCTACCACCACCCCACCTAACACTGGTTTTAGCAAAGCAGCAAATTCAGTCAAGAAAATGTTTTTCAAACAATTCCTCTTTCCTGCTTCCCTGCTCTCTGTTCAGGTCACTCAGACCAAACTGCACAGCATGGCAATGCTGGGGTAAATGGCTTTGTTTGTGGGCTGGTGCCTCTCCATGTGTTAGTGTGTCCATTTGGTCTGGGCCTGCAGAAATGCCTGGTTCAGCTGGGGGAATCACCATGCTGGGGGGCTGGAGCGTGCCCAGGACACAGCTCCCTGCAGACAGGCAGCACGTGACAGGGACAGGCTCCTGCTGGGTTTCTCCTCATCTGTAAATCACGTCTTACAGACAGCAGTGCAGGCAGGGTGGCCTCAGTGTTCAGTCAGATTAGGTGTGCATCCCTAACTAAGGTTTGTTTCCCTTGCTTTGGCAGGATTCAGGGGTGCCACAGCTCCTTTGAAACATAAAGCAATGATGTGGCATTCAGCACAGCTGGGGAACCCAAATGTGCCATATTCTGTGTTAGAAGGTAATAGAATAAGGAAACAACTCCTCTGTGGAAAACTACTCCCATCCATAGCAAAGGAGGAGCAAAGGGCAGGTGGTTTCCATCCCCAGGTGCTGCTTTGAGTCTCTCAGAGGCAATGGTGTGCAGGACTGCTCACTGCTGACTGACCTGTTTGAGTAGTTGGATCGTGCTGCTGGCAAGCTGGATTTCACTGGAGCTGTGTCCTGTTGGCTTTCCAGGCTGCCTTCCCTGTGCCATGCTGCAGCGTGTGATGCCTTCATGGTCCAGCTGCTGAGGAAAGCAGGGGGAGTCCTGCAGTCCCCAGCCCCAACTGGACCAGCAGGGTCCGAGGCAGAGACACAGAGAAAGACTGGGGTGCCAAAGCAGCAGGGCATGAAAAAGTTCAGATGCTTCTCACGCAGTACAGTGTTTTGTTCATCCCTCCTCCCCTCCCCTGTGCCCATCCCCTCCCTAGTCCTGGTCCTTGCTTTGCCAAGAACACATGTTGGTAAAGAGGTCTGAAAAATTATGGTGATTTCTATTCTGTGGGAACAAAATATTTCCTTTGTTGTTATTCCTTTGTGCAGCTCTGTGCAAGGCCCTTGCAGGGGGCACGGCAACAAGTGCCCTCTGTGACAAGGACAAAGCAGGTTGCTCTGGGCATGGCTGAAAGGAAAATATGACTTCTTCCCTTGTTGCCACAGTCTTGTTGACTTGCCAGTGTATTGCACAAGGCAACTCCTACAAATTTTCTATGCATAATAGTAAAGGTTTTCTTGGTGTGGAAAAAGCAGAGGGTAGTGGGAAGGATTTTTCCTAGGGAAAAGAATTTTTCAGTTGTGCTGGCTATTTGCCAGCTGTTCTGTCTGAAGCAGTGAGCAGGCATGACAGGTTGGAGCTGTGGAGTGGTTGCCCCTTTGGAATTACTGACTGTCCCCTTCAGCAAAGGCTTTGGATAGACTTGTGTGGTCAGGGTTAAAAACCCAGCAACGCCTTGCTCTGATGGGGAAGATGGGCTGGAATGGAGGGTACCAGACAGCATGGAAACAGTTTTTTAAGTATAATAATTTAATTTTTTTTCTAAATAGTCACCTGTAAAGACTCATGCCAGCTCCCTGAGTTGGGCTGTGGGCATGCTGGGGGACTTCACCCAGCTGTTCCCAGCAGTATCATCTCTTGGAGGATGGGGCCTGTGGTCTCAGGGGCTCTTCTAGGGGCAAGAATGGCATGTCACAGGTATCCATGAATGCCCACACAATATGCCTTTATCTGCCCCATCATGTCATACCCCCCATGTCCCATGTCAATTTTCTCTGTGGCTGCTGAGACAAGTCTGGGTGTTATGTGGTGGCCATGGACTGGGACATCTGCTTGGTGGCTGCACTGGAGGCTGGAGAGGGCTTGGACTCAAACAGCAAAACCCCAGGTGAGTGAGGAGCAAAGGTCTGAGCTGTTGTTTCATAGTTTAGCCTTCTTTCTGGCCGGCCTTTAAAATCATTTTTGCGCCAGGAAGGAACAAGTTTTGGCTGCAGAAGAGCAGATTATCCACTTGGGACAAGCTGGAGGAAGCAGGGACTGCACTGGTGCTGTACCAATACTCTAAAATGTCCCTAGGAACCTGCTTGGGGGGAATCTGTAGAGAGAGCTAAAGAAAAAATCCAAACAAAAGCTACCCCAATAACACAAACCAAAAAAAGCACCACTGCCCCTATACCACTTTCCACCAAATTTTCAAAAGGACCCAGCAAACGTTTTAGTTGACTGAAGCCAAAATGCTCCTAGTTGTTCAGCTGGCAGACATTTAGTGATGTGGTCTTTAAATGCCTCAGGCAGGCACATTTCCGGCTCAGCCTTCCTGTGCCAGGAGAGGATCTGCCAAAACAAAGGGATCAGGGAACAAATCCAGCTTTTCAGGTAAGCTCCCCACTCCCCAAGAACTCCCCACCATTCTTGGCTCTCTCGTAGAGCCCCATGTTTCTGCCCAGTCAGAGTGAATGCCTGGTACAGCCTGTCCCACCACAATAATGTAAGCCTGGCAGAGAAATTAGGTCGAGCGGTGTGTTACAGGTTAAAGGAGCCAAAAGGAAGCTTGGTTTTCTCTCTCCTGACTTTTTCTAGCTTCTGGCAGCAGCTTCCAAAATGTTTGCTGGCCCAGTTTTTGAGAGATGATATAGGAAACACCCCTGAACCTTAGCAATAGCCTCAGCCTCATCAGTGAAGCTGAGCTGATTTTTACCTGCTGATGGTTTTTACTTTCCTATTTTACTTTACTTCAGTGTATTGGAGGGCTTGTTTTAAATGAGATGCTCATTTGGCCTCTTCAGTAGCTTTACAGTCCTTGTGTGGTTTGCAAACTGAGTGCAAGCTTTAAAGAGATTTGTCTGAATTCTGGGGATGTTAGTGAAGTTGGTGAAGCAGCCTCTCCTGCTGGGAAGGTCCCAGGCCTTAACAGAAGTGTTATAGTGCCAGCAATGGCTGCTTATTTTGCATTTGGAGGGAGCAAAACCAATTTCCCCAGTGCTCAGGGCACAGGCTTGTTGCAGTGGGATAAAATGTGCCAGCTGGCCAGTACTGCCTCTGCAAACCTCAGTAAGCTGAACACTGGGCAGTCCTGAGCCAGACTGTAAAGGGTGAGGATACCCTGGGCCAGCTGGGGTCAATGAGGATGACACCCCTACTACTACTACAAAAACAACAGATTCCTCAAAAAAAACCTGTAGTTATTTTTTTCTTTTAGTACAAGATCAACTTTTTTCAGCAATGAGGCATCAGGTTTGAATAATTCCATGTGTGTGTGCCCATGTGGTTCATGAGTGACAAGAGGGCTGCAAAGAACTTCATCACCAGTAATGGGGCATGAAACTGCTTGCGAAAGCTAAGCTGTGCTTTTCAGTGGCACCTTAAACACCTGAACCCCGTGGCCTTTGCCAAGCTTCTCTGAATGAGTAGCAGAGGGCTTTAAATTAATAGATTTCACTAGAAAATAGGTGGTTGTTTTTCTCTTTTCTTTCCTTCTTTTTTTTTGGCCAGTCAAGTAAAACCCACTTGGGGAAAAGGGGTGTGTGTTTGCATGTGTGTATACATGTCTTAAAACTTGTATTGCTCATTTCTGAAGTGTGTTGAAGTTCTATTGTGACCTATTATGTTGTGAAGATCACAGTGATGCCAAATCCCTGCATCAGGCACTGTTTGCAACGTGTGGGGCTCCATTGGCTGCAGCCTTGCAGCATGTGTGTCCCTGGGTGTGCTCCAGCCGTAGAAGGGCCTTGTGGTGTGGGGCTGGATGTGGTGGGTGGGCTTGCAGCAGGGCTCTTTCACTTCCCCTTCCCCTCCTATGGAAAATATGTTTATATTCCTGACATATATGTCAGTATATGGAAAATAGTTTATATTCCTGACAGCTCTAAAGTGTGAATGCTTAATAATGTCACCCTAACCTGCTTTGAGCAAGTGGTGTTGTTAAACACAGCTCATGCTTCTGCTCCCTGAAGGCAGCAGGGAATGTTCCAGCATTCCAGCATTCCATTCACTGAGAACTGTGTGTGTCTGCAATGACCTTTTCAGGCTGCTAGGGATAAAATGTTGAGGCCATTCATGAAACAAAGAGTTGCAATCCAGGGAGACTGGAGTGTTTTAAAATGCACCTCAAAGAGCCAAATGACCTTTATGGGTTTCTAGCTAAATTTAAAATGCTTTCCAGAGGCCTGGCAATGCAGGGCAATGCAGGGCAATGCTCACCAGCCAGCAAGGCAGACTGGGGGCTGTGGGACCGGTGCGCCAGACCCCGTGGGAATTAAGCTGTGACATTGGCAGGGAATGCCTCAGTTAAATCTCACAGGACTGTGTGCGAATCATGGGTTTTAAATGAGACACAGAGTGGGCATTGGACTGAGGGCACCTGGCAGCACCTGGGGGGGCTTATTCAGCCCCTCTGAGAGTGGGAAGCATCTCTGGTTTCCAACTGGATTAAAGGTGCAGCTGCCAAAGGCAGAGCCAGCCACGGCCAAGCTATGGTACTGGGGTGTGAGATGAAGGCATGCAGGTGTGGGGTGCATGCCCAGAGGGTGCCTGTTGGCATAGTGGGGTGTGTGGTTCTTGGGGCTAGATTTTATGTATGCACTGAATTAATGTGTCTAAATATACATATTCTTAATTCCCCCACACCACCCTCCATTCCCTCCAGCACTGAAGCTGGGGGGATAAATCAACCCAGCTGAGCTAAGGCACCTGTGGGTGAATGAGCTGCAACTGGACACTCAGTGAGTGAGCTGGGGCACAGGGCACAGGCACGGACACCTTCATGAGCCGTTGTTCTGTTTAAAAAGAATGAAAAGCTCAGAGTTGCACAACCCTGGGATTGTGGGGGTAGGACACACACGGAAGGGCATGGGATATTCAGGGAAGAGGGGTGCTACTGGAGGAGCTGCTCCACTGGAACTTGGCTCCTGGAACTGGGGGTCGGGTAGGCTGTGATCCCTGTGTGTAGGGCGTGTGTGTGTGTGTGGGGTGCTGTCTGTGTGTGGGGGGGAGTGTGGAATGTTTTGGGTTCTGTGTGTCTGTAGGGTGTGTGTGAGGTTCTGTGTGTGTGTGTGGAATGTGTGGGGCTCTGTGTGTGTGTGCAGGGTGTGTGTGGCTGTCCCAGCTCAGGGCATGCCAGGGCTTTCCGTGGACATAGGGACTCTGTGGCACTGGCAGCACTCAAGCCACCTTCCGAGAGATTTCACATGTGCACAGAGACTTTGTTTCATATTTTATTGAATTTCATTTATATTAAATTAAAAATATATTTCTGACAGATTCATGTAACAAAAAGGCGGAACAGTTTTCAAATTGTTCAGCTGGGATGAGCGTGGGTTGATGCAAGGTGGGTCGCAGTCTACATTTGCCTTAACAAACAGATAAAGCTCTACCCCAAGGACCATGAGGAGAAACTCTGGGCTGCACACGGGAGTGGGGAATAGAACCACACAAAGAGAAGATCCACAGGTTTCTTCCCAGCTTCCAAACAAGACAAAAGGGAAAGGGAAGGAAAAAAAGAATAACCCAAGAAACCATGAAAAGGAGGGAAATTATGCTAAAATATGTACCTAATATTAACCCAGGTCAATAAGTATTTTAAGAGTGTTTAATTCTTGACAGCTAAAATATGAGAAACGAAAGGTTAAAGTAACATTACGCCACACACAATTGGCATACCCTACTGTGTAAGCAAGTGCAGAAAGTCTGAACACACCACAATAGTGCTAAAACACAGAATCACACAGAATGCTGAAAATGGTACTTCTAACCAAAACCAGAGGGTGGGAAGGGAGAAAAAGGAAAGGGGAGGAGTGGCTTAAATCACAAGCAAATTACCTATATACAAATCAACCCTAAGGACAATTATGTTCCAAACAATGATGTCCACAAGGAAAATAAAAGCAACATTATCCTTATTTACAAATGCAACTAGCTGTGTCTTTAACAAGCTATAAAAATACTATTCACATTTTCAAAGTAACATACAGTAGGTTTTGAATTTTTTTTTTTTTTTGTTTCAGAAAGGCAGCTAACTCTGAATGCATCACTTTACAAGAGATGAGTGTCTTCCCCAACATGCTGACACTTCTCTTCCTCTGAAGGTACTTCATAAGGCAGAAGTATTGTTTTATGTTGTGGCTCTTTCAGAACGCAGAGAATTGACAAAAACCCAGACCACCCCATCTGTGCTGCTGGTTCCTCTGGGCCACGCCATGCTGGCACCGTGATCGGAGTCACCAGGAGCTCGGCGCTATCCCACTGTCACTTCCCAGGTGGGAGCCTTTGATTCCAAGGGGACAGTAGTGTCATCCCCCAAGGCCTGAATTTGAGCCTCATCTGAAAAGGCAGTGGTTCAAGACCACCAGGTCAGGAAATACAATTTGACCCTCTCTGTTCTTAGAAAGAAACTTCTTTTCCCCTCAATTTCCCTTCCCTATACTAGGACTGCTACCTGTTTGCCAATTCCAGCTTACAATGTTGGGGAAGTAGCAAAAACTGGGAAAAAGAAGGGATTAAAATATTTGTGAATAATGTATTAAATGCTTACCAATTTCCACCATTAAAATGCTATAAAAATTACCAGTTTTGTCATTCACCTGCATTTTCCTCTTGCATTACCCAACGATTAGTCCCCCCACAAGTAGCCAGTACCTAGCTCCCATCCCATGTCCAGAGGAACAGCAGTTTCATGCATTCAAAGTTAGCTACCCCCTACACAGCTGCTCAGTTAATAATCGACCCATTTAACAGCAGGACCAGTTTATGCTACATATGTCAGAGTACCTTACCTCGAAAGAACGGCATACATATCTACACTTAGAAAATACCAGTCACAGTTCCCTACTGTGGTTATCCCAAAAGGGTTTAGTCTTCAGAGTGCTATGGACAATGCAGTGTTTCCCCCTTAGGAGAGCTCAAAGGTTGGGCTGGGGACCAAACTGCTGGCAAACGGTGCTCAGTGACAGCTGATGGCTCCGTGTACCTGTAGCCCTGGTCACACCTGAGCCAGGAGCCCGAGGGTGCTGAGCAGAGGATGCACCTTCACCCCGGAGGGTTCATCCACAACACCACTGGAGCATGATTTCATGGCTTTTGTTATGGGCGAGGGGAGAAGAACTGGGACATAACTACTCACACTAGGATCTAAGGTCTAGTACCTTAAAAAACTCCCCTTAAAACCTCTCCCTGCAAAGGTCCACAAAACTCACTTCTAAAATTAAATAATAAAAAAGGGAAAAAAACCAGCTTTGACCCCTCTTGTTTCCCATTGGGATGTCCTTGGGCTTCCCCCTCACACCTTTTCCTGTATTGCTCCCACAGACCCCAGCTGGAGGAGGCCCTGGATGGAAGGTGTCCCTCCGTCTCTGGTTAGGAGATGAGACTGGCTATAGTTCAGGCCCCACTGAGTCCCATCACCATCAGTCACCTGAACACTCACAAAGTTCTCTAAAAGGTGCTCTGCACTGTCCAAACTTACAGGCAGATCCCAGCCATCACTGCAGCACCACCACCAACAGCCTCACCTGCCCGTGATTTCCTCAAGAGCAAGGAGCCTACCATTGGAACAAACTACTATTCCACACAGTGGTAAAATAAAATTGTGCTAAAATAACATTAAAACTAACATGGAGACGTGATTTTTTGACATTTTAGAGTGGTGCTCCTAACCGCATAGCTTTATTTCTGTTAATTGTTCCCAGTCTGAAAGCCCCATTTGTAACGCTGACATTTTCCACCAGTATAACAAACGCCTAGCAACAGGCAGAAAATAAAAAACAGGGAATCCTGCACACACAGTGGTGCTGCACTGAGGCTGCTCTGTGGGACAACTACAGCTCCCTGCTTGATGGAGCATAAGCACTACAGCCAGCCAGCCACCCTAACCCACCCAGTGCTGGCTTTCTGGAAAACAATCTGAACCCAAATCCAAGATTTTTATCTAACCACAGATGAGCTGTTTTGTCAGCAGCAGAGATCAAAGATCCACAGGAGTGAGACTATAGCAAGTGACAGAGCTAGAAATGAGCCGGTGCAGAGACTTCATGCGCCACCACATGTTGAAAAAGCCTTGCCAAAGGGAAATTGAGGTGACATCGTCCCCTCTGAGGTGCCCTCCAAGAGCCAAAGAGGTGACTGAAAACTGCAGGCCTGGCTCTCATTATTCTAAAGCCTCTGTTTCACCAGTCACCCTCCAGTCCAACAGCCTTCCAAGCATGTAAGCACCTGTCTGAGCTCCATAGTTCCAAAATGCACTTGGGAAACCAAGGTGGAGGCCCTGAGACACCAGTTGTGCAGGGTGAGGGGAGCAGCCAACCCTGACTCATGGGCATTGCCCAGCTGCCAACCCTGGACACATCTGGTGCTCCCATTCCTTCCTCCCTAAAGGGCTGGTACACTGGAGTGTGAGTGTCCCTGTGTGTGCTCGTGGGTGCTGCAGTGGTCACTACCCCTTCTGTAAGGGCACTGCTGTCCAGGGTGCCTGGGCTGCCAGGGAAGCACAGCTCACAGGGATGCCTCCAGTTATCCTGGGGAATTACATGAGCAACAGCCTCATTCTGTCTTGTGCCAGTCTCCTCATCTCCCAGATGGAATAAAGGAGCTCAAACAATCCCATCATTCTATTAGCTGCCACCATGATGCACAACACCTACACACACACGCCATTAGACAAAAAAAAAAAATTTTCTTTAATATCTGATTTTCCATCCCCAAAACCAAGCTGTATTTCTAGGCTGACTCAGCTCATAGCTCATACTTCTCCCCGTGCTGCTGAGCTCTACCTAAAGCTATGGAAAGACTGGATCCACAGGGTCAGGGCTGAGCTGCTCTTCCAGAGCTGCGACTTTCTTTCCTTCTGGGCTGGAATTGGTGGTGGCTGAGGGTGAGGGAAATGCTCTCCCTCTCAAATCTTTAGTGGAAACAGGTGTCAGATCATGGCATGTGAGTCTTGCAGTCAAGCAGCACATTTTCTACCAAGTAAGTGGTACATCCAGGGGTAACACAACATTTCTTTGTACACAGAAAAGGATTTCAGGGTACCTGAAACAGACCCACATGGTGGCTCCTATTGCAGATTTACTTCCATCTCTTGCTACCTGAGAGAGACAACCTGTTTGAAATACAGTTGTAAATACTCTGCTATATCTGAGCCAGTGGCCATGTAAGAATCCCTCCTGGCTGTTTTGCAGAAAAAGAAAACTCTGAAAAGAGCTGAAGAAGTAAACTTAAAAGTAGTTGGTTTCAGCCAATTATGTTACAGTGAGTCAATCGGCCCCAGCATCCACATCTGCTTGCAATAACCCTCAGGTAGATAACAACAGCTAAGACAAGTACCGCTGAGAGAGATCACAAAAAGAAAGCTGTTGTTCTCTTTCCTTTAGCACGTTGCTTTGTGCCTTGGACAACGGCTGATCCACACTCGGGTAAAAACATGCTCTTGAAAAGTTGGTCACTGCTCTCCTGTCGCACAGGCCACAAAAGCAGGAAGGAGAGCATTTATAAACAGCAGACTGCATTCTAAAACCCACAAAACCCGAGTGTGCCACATACAGATACTTCTGTAGCACTAAAGAGTGAATCACACCCAAAGTACTTCTGTTGATGCGCTCACCTGCTACTTTGTGCTGACAAAATGCAGTTTGTGTTTGGAAATAGATGCTTTTCCTCCAAACCTGTCATTAAGCATTAAAAAGCCTGGCCCTCATCTTTCATCCCGTATGAATCCCAGTTGAATGCTTGCCATGATTTTGCCACGTGGACTTGCCCAAGTTCTTTCACCAAGCCAGCAGCAATACCCAGTAAGGCAAAGATGCGAGTTAGGGACAGCCAGGTGTTTCTGCTGGTCAGATTAAAGCAGCCAAACAGTTCTGCTCTCAGTTTCCCTTTCTTGTTTTCTTTAGCCATGGTTAAACTATCTATTGCAATGAGGCAAAACCTGCCAGCATAGCTCAGAACTTCTCTTCCAGAGGAAAGGGGCAGGGTTCAGATAACTGCTGCTCTCACCAGGGAAAAGGGGTTGGTTCACCAGCAGCCTCAGTACCACAGAGCCCCATCTATTGGGCAGGGCTCAGTGAATGGCATGGTGCAGAACCCAAGGGCCAGTTTTGGCAACTGCAACTCAAACCAGAAGCTCGGAAAATAATAATAAAAAAAATTGTGAAGCTGCAGTGTGTGGAGTTCTCCCTCATCCCAAATCACTGTGTTCATTAAGCCTCCACCTGTCCTCTGCTATCCCAGACCCCACTAGCATGGCTCAGCAGGGCTCAGCCTGGCTGCCAGGCAGAGCCCAAGCTCCTGTTCCAGCTTTCCTGCTGCCCCACTTGCAGGAACCTCTGCATTTCCATGCTACTTAATATATTATAGCACACCCACAGTCAACAAATAAAATTAATAAATAATTCAAGCCTTGTAAGACATGAAACGTAAACTGTTAAATCCCGTAAGTATTTACATTTGGATTACTCCATGGGCTTGTTTCCAGCATGAGCACTGCTTCATTACCAGAGGAACAAACAGGCCTCTGCTTGTGTGAGCAGCTCCATCCCAGTGCCTGGCTCCGGAGGTGTGCCTGTCTCTGCCCCAGCAGCCTTTGAGTTCATCTCTGAATTCAAACATGTGAGCTGCGCCACGATTTTATTTTACGTTTTTTCTCCATTAGGAGTTAAGTCACAAGACTTGTTGAGGGACAAATCAACCTTTCTCCACCTACCTATGGCACTGCGGGCAGCTGCTCTGCTGAAATGGGACACCCACATTCCTGCACTGGTCTCTGTCCCCAGGCAGCTTGGCAGCATTGTCCCAGCCTGGCAGACCTTGGCCTGTGCCTCAGACGACGCCCTGTGAGCACTGCTGTGGGCAAACCTTCCCTGGAGCAGCCATCCAGGCCCTCATGCCACGCTCTGTGCCCTAGCCCCTGCCCAGTGCCTGCCCCTGTAAGATGGTGAGGAGCTACCAGGGGCACCAGAAGAGGCCCCTCAGTGCAGGATTGTATCCATCTATCTCATGACAGTGGTCTGCTGGCCATTTGGTCCTGCCACCACAAACCACCTTGGTACCACTTGACCCAAGATCTTCTTTTAACACCTCAAGCTCAAAGATCTGCACTGGTTCTTGCTGCTTTCAGAACCTTCAGCTATGTTCTCAGTGTATACCTGGTTGCAGCTGGCCTGGACACACCTGATGCACAAACAGCTCACTGGCTGAACCAGCCTTGTGATCACACACAGTTTGTTTTCCATCTACAAGGGTAACAACCAACTCAGGTTTGAAATCTCTTCACACCTTTGTCAAGCTGACCCTCAGCCACCAAGCTTCAGGTAACTATTGCTTGTTTCTTACTCCTTCCTCTGCTTCGTTAAGATTAAAGGTAGCAAGCTGCTGGCATGGCAGGAATTGAGAGGAGGGTGATGCCATTTCCAGACCACTGGTTGTTGCTGGTTTTGTTGCCAGGCTAGGTCACCCCAAAGATCTCAACCCTAACAGAACTGAAGCACATAAACTGAAATACTGTTGCACCACGCAGACTGCCATCCACCAGGTTTTGCTTCTTCCCTTTAAAAGCCTTGATGGATAGAGACAGGCAGATCTCCAAAGGTACCTATTAGTTCCTTAAGATGTTTGGTGGGAAGTAGGCTCACAAATGCTCTTACACACACGGTCTTGGTGTGCCAGGAGCAAGCCTTCAGGTCTCTGGCCCCTATGCCTCCTTTCCCAGCTCTATCTGCCCCAGATCACTAAAAATGTCCAGAACTCTGGTTTGAAAGAGACTTCCAAAGAGGAGCAGGTCAGGGGGTGTCTACCTAAAAATGAGGCTGATAAAAGCAGAACTAAGTGCAAGGAGACTGACTCATACTTATTTACATTTTTGACAAAAAGCTCTGCAAATCATGCACATTATGACTTCTCAAACCTCATATGCACTGTCTTCTGTGCCAGAGTAATCCTTTTAGAAAAATGGTATTCTATACTGAATGTCCTGCTGCAAGTCAGAGCAGGACATTTGCCTCCTCTGATCCTTTCCAGGGCTTGCTCTGCTGTCCTTCATACCGCAGCAGGAAGAGCTGGCTGCTCTGTCACTGTATTCTCTGAAGCAGTCACTGCATTGGCCTCTCAGAACTGGCAGACGTCGTTCCAAAGACTTGATTTGCTTCATTTTGGCATTTCCACAGTCATCCTTTACATATAATTATTATTTCTTTTTTTAATTTAAAATTATTATTTTGTATTTTGCTGGTCACTTCCATATTGCTTCATTCAAAATCCAGAAAACAATTCAAATAAAATCAGAGGTTAAGTGCAAACTAACTTTCCAGTGAACTGCTATGTGCGTTTTCTCCAGTCCAGTGTCTGTCTTCCAGTTTAAAGGACCCTTCCCACCCCACCCCAAAGAACATCAGTGACCCCTATCAAACTCTTCAGTTCTGTGTCTTGTCCTCAGTGTTGCCTGACAGCATCCCCAGCTCCCTTCATGACCATGAAGAAGAAAAAGAGGGAAAAATTAGTGATGATCTTTTGAAGTGTTTATAGTCAGCAGGTATAAAACAGGAAAGCAAAGCTTTTGGCATACAAATCTTCATTTCTTGGCCTGTTTTTTAGCTTCAAAAGGAACATATTGGAGGTGTAGTTTTGTTACTCTCTTCTGAAAGGTATTTTGTGTTTAAAGTGTTTGTCGTGTTGGCACACATACAAAAATGGTCACGTCAGGGTACCAGAGCGGGAGTCTCTGTGGCTGGGAATTGGCACAAAATCATGGTGTGGCTCAGAAGAAGGGTTTAGCGGTATGTGAGAGTCACATCATCATTTCTTGGAAAGCCACAATGAAGATCTGAATGTTTTTGAAAAGCTACACTAGCCATTTTCAGTTGCTCGGATAGAAAGTGTTAGAGAAAGAAATTGGATTCTCAATCTCAATTACTACGCTATCACACAGGATATAAAAATTGTCCATTTTTCACCCTGATAGAAATTGCATGGAGATTTCCAGGGGTGCTGTACAGACTCTCATCAGTTCCTGCTGAAAGAACCAGCCTTTCTGTGGCTTTCCCTACAGTGTCTGGTTGAATCACTGAGAATGAGCTTGACAGCAGCACTGCCACTGGCCTTTCCTGGTACCAACTGGCTTCTCTGGGCATTCAACTCCCTGCATCTGTGCAAAGTGGGAAAGGCCAAGTCGTACACGCCTTCTTTCAGTCTCTTTCCTTCCTTCCTTCCAGGTTCCAAACCCAATCTGCAATCAACTCCAAGACATCTTTTCACTTAGAAATATCAAAAATGAGTGAACTGGCAAGAAAAGGAAGCTCATGGGAGAAAGAGAGGGAGGGAGGGAGGGAAGGAGGACAGACAACGGCAGGGAGAAAGGGAGAGCGAGAGAGTAAGAGTGAGGCAGCTAGAAGGGGTTGCCTTTCCACTTTTGTGAGAGCACAGCCACTACACCACGGTATTCCGGTGTCTGTAGGGCGGCGGGGGCAGCACAGTGCCAGGCTTCAGGGAGAACTCAGAGAGGTATTCAGGATTCTCTGCCACTATGGGCCGGATCCGTCCATTCTGTTTGTAAAAGTATTTTGTGCTGTACTCTTGCAGGTAGTCCGGGTGCTGGAGGGTGCTCCGTGGGGGCAGGCTGTGGTTCCAGTAGTCTGGGTTGTCAAAGGCCTTCTTGGCTTTCTCCGGCAAATTGTTCTTCAGGTACTCGGTGTTTTCCAAGGTGTTGGCGAAAGTGTTGAGGTACAATGGCTCATTCACGTACTCGTCCTCTGCTTTAGGCTGCCCGTTGGGAGCGTTGTGGTACTCTGGGTTGTCCACAGCTTGGAGATCTCCATTCTTTCGTCGGGAAACAAATGGGTTCTCTTCCACTGGGTTTAGGTAATCTAAGGAAAGAGAAAAAATAGGTCAGCCAGGAGTGGTAGTAACCTGTCTGTGTACCATCATGTGACCAGAAGCAGCACTTGGAGTAGCGCACCCTCCCCCTCAGCCATTCCTAGAACTCCAGATGGGATCAGGAGCCAACTATGTTGAATACACACTCATGAAAAATGAAGTACTTACAAGCTAAACAGACAATATGGGTTAAAACAGATACCTTTGAAGACTGACTTATCAAACACACTGGCCAACTAAACTACAGCTCTTACTGAGCCATAGCCCATGTGCTCCCCTGGACTTCATCTCACTGTATGATCTACAGAGCCAAACATGCTGCTAGACTCCTGCCTCTGCAACCTTGGACCTATTAGCAAACCCTCTGCTCTGCAGTCCTTCCATCCAGAAAATTCTATAGGAATCTTAGTTAAGCCTCTCTGCACAAGCCTATCCCCAAGGGCTAACTTTTAAGACAGCTTCCTTTCTAATGGAACAATATGCCTGATTAAAAACCTTCCATCCCTGAAGGACAAAGGGCCTTGAAGCATTATGAAAAAAAAGTTATACAAATGAGTCCTGGATAGGGAACAAGAGAGCCTTAGATCAGCTGCAAAACGGGACTTGGAGCAGGTTACAGTTGCCTCAAATCACTTGCTGTGGATTAACACCCCATTTCCAGCAGCAGGGTGCTGCTCAAGGGCTCCGCACGCACCTCCACAAAGTCCTGGTGCAAGGAAAAAGACCCTGCCTGCTCTCATGGCATCACCTGGTTTTATCCAGAATGGGGCCAAAACTATTAAAGGCAAAAGTTCAAGACCCAGTGAACGCCTTTGAACCTACAGCTAAGATGTCACTGAATATGAGCTGAATAGTGGGAACATTTTTTTTTAGTGATGACAGCCAAGCAGTGCTTTGATTGAACCCTGCAGCTGGCATGGAACACACAGTGTGTGGCCACACCATGACAGCGCTGTGTCTGTGCCCAGGGAGTCAGGAAGGAGCTGCTTTCTCCTGAGCTGCTACTGCTACATCCTTGAGGGCTCAGGTGGCTCCTGCAGAACTCTGAGGATCCCCAGAGGGCACTTTTATGGGTACATATATGTGGGCTCACACTGAAAGTAACTCACTGCATGGGAGACTCCCATGACTGCTACTGCCATGGGTCAAGCCCCAGGGCTCCCTCCATTCCTCCATCATGTAACACAAAGGACAAGTGGCTTAGCAAACACAGTAGTGACTTGTCGTTTACATTTGCATTTATTAATTTCTTTAAAGATAATGCAAAGCTTTGGATGCAAATTAATAATGACACATCCCCTTACGTCTAAATGACTGCTATCATTACTCAAAGATGAAGAAATGAATGAGGGCAAACTGGGAAGTGCAGCATTCTGAGCCGGCACAGATTTAGGCTATCTTCCCCTTGCAGTGATGCTCTCTTTAAAACACATCTTGTTCTTTCAATCCTAGACTTCTCTTGGGTATAAAATGCCAGCTGTGTGTATTAGTTCTGTGGTAGGTTCAACATGACATTTACCAAGCACAATGCCAAGAATAAGAAGATCAATAAGCAAAGCAAAGTTAGGACTATGGCTGGCTGAAGATAGATCCTTTCCTTGGAAATAACTAAAGATTTGTGTTTGGATAAGAAAGGGGCTTGGCTTTCTTTCATTCCTCTTGTTATTTCTCAAAAAAAAAAAACTAAAACGGAGAATTACCAGCTTTGACATACTGGCACATTTGAGCATTTCGAAGTAGAAAATTAAGGAGAGAAAACCAAATCCCCTTATAAAGGACTAGTCAGAATGCTTTAACCTTGATGGGTAACTAAATAAAGCCATTTTTGATGAAAAGCTGCTGATGTACAAAGAGAAAAAATGCAGTCAGGCTAGACCAGAAGCCTCTCTGGAAAGCCA
The DNA here is from genome assembly GCA_013397975.1 of Machaerirhynchus nigripectus. Taxonomy (NCBI): domain Eukaryota; kingdom Metazoa; phylum Chordata; class Aves; order Passeriformes; family Dicruridae; genus Machaerirhynchus; species Machaerirhynchus nigripectus. The sequence goes on from VZRQ01002155.1 coordinate 59,107, forward strand.
CTATTTTACCTGTTTTAGGTTTGTCTCGCATCGGTGTCATGTAGCCATCCTCATCCAGCTCTCCCCGCACGACCCGCTCGGGAATGAAGACGGTGGGGTCAGCGCTGTACCTCTGGGTGCTGCTGTCCTCTTTTGCCAGGGTTGCCACCTGTTTCCGCAATGTGCCATTGCAGCAAGTGTCTTCAAAGATCTCTGCCGTGGCCCCTTGAGCAGCTGGGGCTTCTGGAATGATGCAGCCCGGAGCCCTGTACGGCATCGGCACCTCCGCAGCGTAGCCACCATCCCGGTACACAAACTGGTTCTGTTGGAAGAAAGACACAGCATGGGAAAGGAGGCTCCCAAGGGGAGAAGCTTCAACAGCAAGTCATGGCTGTGCCTCCCGTGCCTGCCCTGCCACGCTGGGCAGGGGAAGCCCTGCCCATCCTGTGCTTCCAGGCTTTGGTGTGGACCCACAAAGCATCCATCTGCCCAGTGGTGCTCAGTGGGGATAGAAATGGGGCAGGAAAACTTGTCTCCTACTAGGCATGTGGAAGCTGGACACACACAGAGCTGCAAGAGATGAACGTCATATTTCCTCTTCTATTACTCTGGCAACCTCCCCTGATTTCTGATCAAACCCCTTAAACCTCATGTTTGGGAAATCTGCTGACTGGGGATAGAGGCCACTATCATCTCTGTTTATTCCTGGGGTGATATTTTTAGTCTGTCCTGTGGTGAGAATCATGGGGTCACCCACACCATGTGTAATTCCATCAGGAAGTGCATTTCAGGCTGGTGAACTGTGTATTGGCACCTCAACTCAGTGGTTCAACTCAACCTACCATGTTCCTTGTCAGGATAGGCATGCAAGGAAATTTCAAAATCATGACCTACGGATAGGAAGGAAAGATGTACAAATTCATCCAAGCCTTTTACCTAAATGCTTTTTTAAGAAAAGTTGTCAGAATTTTGGGTGTGGGTCCTTAGAGTTTGCACTAAAAAAACAGGCTCAGTCTGGAGATCTTAACTATTTGATTCCTTATAGATACACTTCATTACCTGTTGGCTTTTGGGTCATTTGTGCAGGAAAAAGGAGTTTGAAACAGAAAAAAGGTAGTGAAGAAAGGATGAAAGCCTAAAGGATGAAGGCTGAATGAGAAATACTTACTCCTGACATAGGGGTGTAGGCAGGAGGAGGGCTGTGTCCAATTTCACTCTAATAGGAAAGAAAAATGGATGATGGATACGTAACAAAAGGCCACATGAATGAAACAAGTCACATGAGCTGTATGAGCTAATTGGGAGAAACATGCACATCAGTCAGATTTCCTAACTGGACCCAAAATTCAAAGAATTCAGTCAGGGAAAATGCCTCACCCCCAACAGCAAGTTGTGTGTCTCACCAGTGTTAGACAGAGCCATTGATCTCACTTGGGCTCACTGCAAGTGAAGGCCGTAACTGAAGAGGGAATGTAACACATTTTACCAGATGTTACTTTTTTAAAGGGAACAGACACCAACACACACTGGATACAGACTTTGCAGCAAGCCTCCAACTTCACAGGCTTGTGCAAGAAGATTGTTTGGGACAATTAGGAAGGTCCCTTTAATCAGGGAACACCTTGAAAACCGGAGATGCTGTGATTGCCTCTGAACCCCTCCAGATTTACAGTCCACTTGTAATGACACATGGGCAACGACAGGTTACAATGCAGAATGTGTTAGACAAATGGATAAAAAACATCTCCTGAGCTTGCCGGATGCTACTTTAAAGCCCTACTGATGGCTCTGACACACTGCACTGCAGGAGACTTAACCTGCCTTGCCCTCTGATTTTGTATTTACTTGAATTCAGGCCAGCTTTCCATCTCCTCTGAAAAGATGGAGGAGACTGAAGATAGGAAAGTGGTAAACTGTGGTCCATGGAGGGTGGTGAAGTTTTAGGCAAACTCATGGTTAAATGTAGGATCCAGAGAAGGAATATAAATTGGTGACTAGAAACAACTCTCCCAACAGTGAGGAATCCAAAGCTCTGTTGGGAATCCTCTATCGTCCTTGTAAAGCTCGCAGCTTCCTTCCCCACACCTGCAAGCTGTGACACTGGCAAGAGGGTTTCCTGCTTTTGTTTTCCAAGGTGGCTGCAGCCTCCCAGCCTGCAGGAGTGGAAGGAGCTGTGGCAAGGCTGTGCTATCACTGGGTGGCAGGGCACAGTGTTTGGCTGCTGTCCAGGGTTACAGGCCCTAAACCAGGGACTGTCACCACTCCTTTTCTCTCCCGTGCCACACCGGGATGTACCACAGCCCTTTCATTTACATCTCCCCGTTTCCACACAGGCACTCCCATGAACTTCCAAAGCTGGTTCACTGATTCTGGGTGAAAAAGGGCAGAGCTGTCTTTGAAGTACTTTCAGTTCAGACATCTTTTAGTGATGTCTTAAAGACAACTTAGAAAAGCACATCTTTTGCCAATAGGCTTGACTTCAGCACACAGGGCTATACCCCTCTGGCAGTAAATGTTTAGAAGATTATCACCTTAAAAAAATACTGTTCTAGGATGGCCACATTATGCATCTGTGGGCTCTGCTCCACAGGCTAAACCCACCGTCCTATCTTTAGCTCTTCTTGGCTATGACTCTAATATTTAAATACATACTCTGCAACTATAACAACACAGTAACAGGCCCTCTTAGCACAGCCCTGTCTCAAGATGTCAGGAGACAAAGGACTGGCATTAATGCGTTTATTGCTATTTTTGCTGACAAGGTCTGTTCCAGTCAGGGGCCTGCCAACTAAGATCACTATAATTGTGTTTTTCCATGCCTCCCCTTCAGCGCTGTACTGAACATACGTGTTTTGCAACACCCCTTACCACAGAACCTTACACATGGCTCTTCTCCACCACTGCTGTCTGCACATTGTTTTACTTCTTTACTGTTTTTCCCCATGAGTTGATACCCTGTGGCCACTGTTCCATTAAAAAGAGGGAAAGAAAACAGTCGTGGTGCCAATTAAGTGGGCTTGAAAATTTAATGTAACTGTTAAAGTGTCCTTAAATTGACTGGTAATTGCAATGTGAGGTCACAATTTTGTAGGCTTCCAAGATTACCCTCAGATAACTCTTATTGGTCAGGACATGAATCACACTGTGAGAAGAAAATATATTTGGATTTTACCAGGTAAAACTTAAATAGCTTGTTTTTTATGTGAAATCCAATTTACTTTGTTGATTTTTGTGGGGGGTTGTTGTTTTTGCATCTTAAATACTATGTTGAAAAAATTACAGGGTGTTCCTTTACTGAAAAGCTCTAGATTTTTGGGTTTCTGATTGTGAAAGTCTCAACTGAATTATCATCTCTGTCTTTTTGAGATAGACAGAGACCTTAGCGGATGGTCGCTTGAAGACCTCACTACATAAGCCTACTTAAGAAGTCTCAGCTTGTATACTTAAAATAAAATAAAATAAAATAAAATAAAATAAAATAATATCAAGGCTGGCTCCCTTTTGATAGTGTAATGTGTGTTATAGCCATTAGCTGTGGAGTGCACACATCCATCGACAGGAGAACTCATCACACTCCAGAAGGAGACTCACTTTTCTAACTGCCCACAAGCAGCCCTCCTCAGAAATGCCCAAGATTTTATTCTGTACACGATTGAATTTTAGACAAAAACATGACAACGGGGAGAAAGGATAAAACCCAAGAAAATGTCTCCTTAAGACTTTTCCCAAGGCCCTCTGGTATGAAATACCAGTGACACATCATCAGCTGTTATAATAGCTAATGTTTGTGTAAAATGCGCCTTGATCAAAGAGTGGTAAATAACATTTCCGTGAATATTGGCTTGTGTTATTGCTTTCTATTCATTAATTCATTTTCCAATTCCTTGCTTCTAAAATCTCCCAAAGGTAAATATCTCCTCCTTTATAGCAGGGACATAATATTTTCTGGCTGCATCTTAAACTGTAATGAAATCAAAGCCTTGTTGGGTCCTGCCACTCATATTTATGTAGCTCTGTGAGTACGCCTCTGCCTTGTCTCCTCTTACTTGGGTCTAGTGTCATGCCCGAGCCCGGCACCCAGGGCTGTGCTTCTCCTGCTGCCCATGGCACAGCTCATCCCACTCCGGCTGAGCACTGCTGCCTTCATGGCTGCACCCAGAGCACATTTCATGGAAGAAATGCTGGAGGCACTCAGTGCTGCTGTGGGACTATGGGTGGTACAGAGCTGCCACCACACAGAAAATAAGCAACACTTTCTTTACAGCCTGAGCTGGTACCCCCATGCTTTGCTGCCAGCACAGACTCCCCAGAGCCCCCTTGCTGCTGCGGAGTTGGTTTTCCGGTTGACCCACAGAAATGTTGATAGGGTTGCAAATTCATTGCTGTTTCTTGCTCTTAAGCAGCGTGCTAAGCTCATGGGACTGAAAGATTTTTCTCTACTAAAGGCAGGACTTTGCCAGCATGAAGATACACACATGTTTGAACCTACTCTGATACTGCTCAAACTGCATTAAAACCCAACTCCCTCTTCCTCTCCTTCTGCTCTTGTACACAAAAAGCACCAAACATAGAGCAGGAGTAAAACACTCCTGCCTTCTCACTGGGATGCTGCTCCCAAGTCCTGCTCAGGGGCATCCTGTGGTCCATGCCTCAGGCAACTCAGTGATTATCTGTTTTGAGCAAGCTCTGGCAACACTTTTTTGTACCAGTTCCTCAGTCCTGGGCTGTGTGCCCCCAGAAACAAGTCACCCTCCTTCTTCCCCGAGAAACTCTTTACCTAATTTCAAGCCAAGGGAGTATCCAGGCTCGAGTCACCAAACCAAAGCATTGTAAGATATGAGATCTTGCTGCAAGCACCAAAATTTCAGCAGTTCTCCAGGAAGGACAGCTGATTTATGTGAGTGGATCTGAATAATGTTTGGGATGGTCTGGCAGGGCTGCAGGCAGAGCACACAACGCAGTGTCCCACCAGTCCCCAAGCAAACTCCAGCTACATTCCAAGGGAGCAGCCTGGTATTTACAACTGATCCGAACCGAAATTCAAATAGGAAAGACCATTCCAGGAGAACAGCCACCTCTGCTTGGCCACAGTCCTGCTTCCACAGAATTTGCAGATTACTCTGCCCTGCTCCAGACAGCAAACATTTCTGAGATGAAAATCAAAGGAAAAAACATGCACCATGAGATCGCTGTATAATGTTAAATAGAAATGAAATGCTGTTTGTATAGTAACTGCTAGAAAGCTTTTCAGACCTCTGGGGGTTTCTGGTCCCAGCCCCTGCTCAGAGAAGGGCCATATATAAAAACAAAGGATTAGACACCTCCCTGGCCTGTTAAGGTTCAAGCATACCCATCCTTACAGCTCACAAGGCCTGACACAAGTCTGTCATTCCTTGGCTGTAAAGTTCCACTGAGGACTGAGGAATCTTTATGGGAAATGATGACATCCCAGCCCCTTTTCCAGCAGTATCTTTTCTCAGAATGTGTCACATGTTTTAACTTAAATGTTGATCACAAGTATAAAAACAATGTAAGCATCAGTCTGTGTGAAGTGTTTGCTCCAGTCTCCAACAACTGCTTCTTCTACAATCGAGACAAAAACCATCCAGCTTGGATCAGCGAGGGAAAAATAAATAGAAGAAACAATGAGTAAGTCTTTTTCTACACCTAAGTTTTTTTCTGGTTGCTGGTGAGATTTGCAGGCAGCCTGAGCTTTAACTCAGTTCCCACAGGCTGCCTGTCTCAGTTGGATATGCCAGCCCATGTCCTGGCAGAATGGTGGGTTTAAGACATCCCTGAACCTGTCCAAAGTCAGTACGGATGTTTCACCGGCCCCCTGGGTTCAGGTCAGTACTGACCAACTTCTTAGCTTCAGATAGGTCATTACCACTTCCTCTTGCATAATTTTCTCTCTTAAAAGCTGTCTGTTTTCATACTTGTTAACTCTTTTAGAGCAGTCCATATGCATTGGGATACCCAAACTGCTTCCTAGGAGTAATTTATTTTGGACTTTGAACAGTAAATGGCATATATCACAAAAAAACATGCCTAATAGTCTTGGCATAGTGCTATGGGAAACAACATACCTATACACTGCACAGAGTATTTCTTGTGCTGTTACTGGAAAATACCAGATATAAACCAGAAATAATACCAGATATTTTCAGTCTAACACTTCACCAAGTAGAGAAGTCAAAGATGACAAGACCACCAATGACAATTCTCTCTTAAGAGATGTACAATTTGGGCACAAAATTCAGTATCCAGATACACTGACAGGGAAAGGTAGGTGAAATGCTTTTCTGTAGCTTTATCTCTTTCAGCCTGATACCTGGGCTGGAAATAAAAGCATTCTCCTGCTGTATGGCACCAAAGACTTGGAAACCCAAAGACTTGTTCTCTGGACCTCAGAAACCTTCATCCTTCCTACCTTCAGAGGGACTGGCAAACGTGTTTCAGCTGGCACAATGTGCACTTTGATCTAAGCATGACACAAGAATGAAGACGCAAGGATTCCCTTTGCCTGTTACTTTGTGTTAATGCACCTAAGTGTGAAACAGAGAGCAGAGCAGGAAGAGAGACAGCTGGCATTGCCTATCTTTTCCTTTCAACCTCCTCGATTCCCCCATCCCACCTGTCACCCATGACTAGATTTCCATCATTTTCTTTTTTAATACACTCTCCAAGACACTTTACAGTAAATGGCACCTTTTAATGCTGAGCCAATTCCCCACAATTTGAAAGGGACGAGGTACCATTTCCCACCTGTTCTAACAATTCCCTGTGGGACAGAGGGGTCAGCACTGCTCCTGCTCCTGTGCTGTCCAAAACACCGGAGCAGCAGCATCTCCTTTTCTGTACAAACCTCAAGCTTCAAATCCCAAAACAGGGAAAGGATGGAGAATAGGACCAAAACCACAACATGCCCATGATTTGTGACTGTGA
>VZRQ01002155.1:66061-306315 GCA_013397975.1 Machaerirhynchus nigripectus
AAAAAAAAGCACAAAAGAAAGTTGATGAGTGATCCTGGGAGCAGCAGCCCCCTCCTATGTGCACGCTGCACTGCCATCTTCCCCAGCCTGTTTTATACAGTAATCAAAGGATATTCTGAGCCTCTCAAAATGCCATCAACCCTCATTGAGAATGAAATAGAGCACATCTCCATCGAAGCCTTTACAGCAGTAATCATTGCCGCATGCTGGCCTGAACAGGGAGCTCTTACAGACAAAGATGGGTTTTAAAAATAAAATAAAAAAGCCTTCCTAAAATCTGAATAGAAACTTGATGATAATCTCCCAATTTTATTATGCAAGGGGGAAAAGAAACCCATAATTGTGCACTCTTGGTCTCTTATAGCAAAGAATAGGCTTCTTGATGAAATGCTGAGTTGATTTAGAGCAGGGCTGAGGTTCTGGTGGCAATAATAGTCTGAAAGAACTAACCATGCAGCTGATTTGGATAAAATAATCATTTTTCAACATTCTAAATCTACACTTCCTCTGTGCCCCCTCCCACTTCTCCCAACTGCATCTTTTGGAGAGTCTTTTTATAGCCTTGAAAATTATTTTCCCCTCCCGCAGCATTCAACAAGACAGACAGACTCTTTACTCTCACTAACAAAGGGCATTTTTTAGCATTTGTGTTGGCATTTAGCTCCATTGCATCTATGTTTAGAGAGTACAGTATTTAGTATTTAGTATTTATTTTACAAGATGCTGTGTACACCTCCTGCCACCCAGGAGTCCTCCCAAAGCATTATCCCAGGGGTCCCACTGCCCTGGGACACTGAGCACTCTCCCATTTTGGGGGCCAGACAGGTGTTTAAAGGGGCAACTCCCTGCAGCTCCACCTGGCGCACTTCCAAATCATGCCCCCTTGTATTTTTCAGGTGCTTTTATTATTTTAAGAAAACCACAAATAGTGTTCCTCACAAAAGGATATTTTCCACTAACAATTTCTGCTTCACATCTCGTCACAGAAGGAAAATTTTCTCCCAGCTCTCATAATTATTTCCTGACTCTCAGTCCACTTTTCCATCTACTGAATTATGTAGAGTTGTTTAGCTTGCTGTTTTCCAAGAATGCCTCATCAGTGCAGTGTAAAAATATTTATTACTTACTCTTTTTACATCTATTGACTTTTTCTTTTCAGGAGAGAAAAGAAAATGGATCAGCTGTGAGTTCTCTTCACTGTTAACACAGCCAGCAGCTATTCATGGATTAAGCAGGTGCTGCCTGATTTTAAACCAGTTTATATCAAAGCTCAATAATTTACATGCCACACATCAAGGATGGAAGCAATGTACAGCTACCATCTCTCCCACTGATTCCACCAAGCTTGCTTGATTTCCACCAAGAAAGAACTGTGAGGTGGTGATTTTATTTTTAAACCCATATTACAATTTGTAGAAGCCAACATGCCATCCAACACTTCAGGAAAGTCTCTAACTCTTTATGCCTGACTCCAAAGCCATATGGCTGATACAGAAGCCTGAATGTGACAGAAAATAGCTAATGCATTAAAAAAGCCCTGTTTTAAGGGACTTCCCTGCACAAAATCATAAGGCAATTTGACAAGCTGGTTCTGATAATCAGTTCAGGCTGAGAAGGTTTTACTCCATGAGAGATATCACTGATTTCAGCCTGCCTGGCTGCAAAGCAAGATACTAATTGCCATAAATCACTTTCAAAGAATTCTCTGTGAAGACCCAGGAATCATCTATTCCATTTGAGTCCTCCAAAGGAATTATCTTCCTTTCTCCTGTGGTAAACCTAGCACATTTTTAAAAGGTATTTAAATACACCTGTTCTAGATACATGTATTTTGTAGGAACCTTTCCTTTTTTATGTAAAGTATTAAGACCAAAATGATTTTTCAAGTAATACATTTTATACTGTATTTTTGCACGCTTCTTCTCACTACTTCTTCACCCTGAGCAATGAAATTAGGCTGACCGGTATTAGTCTGGGTTCACCTCCTGCTTTTCATGGACAAGGTTGGCCTGGTGCTACCCACACTTCTAACAAAGACTAGAAACAGACCCAGAAGAATTTTCCAGAAGAAAAAAGTAAATAGGTAAAACACTTGTGATGGTCTGCCAGACACCAGCTAAACACTAACAGCTCTTGGGAAGCGCTTAATGCAAAAGGCAGAGCAGAACAGACAGGAGCCTCCTACCACCAGAATGTTATTAAAACAGGAAAGCAGAAAATGGGAATTGGAGATCTTGAAAGGGGGCTTGTTGGACTTTCAGAATTACCCTAAAGGTCTGGCAGTAAATGCAGCCAGTTGCCTAGACTCTCCAAGGAAAACACATGAAATGTAGCGTTTAGCAAAAGACATACAGAAGGGCTTCATACAAACTTCTCAAAGTAATCATGCAGGTTTAAAGAAGCAAGAGAGCTAATATAGAGTTACTCAGTGTATTCATCTGAAATGCTACAAAATGCTTTGAATCAATGTCTAGCTTGTCTACAAGACACACCTGCATAAGGAAGTGACGGAGGCAAAAAAATTACTACTAAGATTTTCAGAAAGATTTTGATCACCTTTTAAGGAGCAGCAATTAAAGAAATGGGATAGAAATAACTAAAGAAGACTATAACCTGACAGACTGCCCTAAGAGGTATCAAATTTAGGGGAAGAGTTTGTCATATTATTTTTGGGAAGATACTGCAGAAGCAGAAAGGTGGCAAACACCACAAACAAACAAACAAAAAAGACATCTGTGTTGTCATCATTTAACAGCAAATACATACAAATGGTAATATCCTGTTTAGCCTTCTAAGCAGAAGAATCAGAGAATCACAGAATATCCTGAATTGGAAGGGACCCACAAGGATCATTGAGTCTAGCTCCTGGCCCAGCACAAGACACCCCAAGAATCATACCATGATAACCAGAGATTTCTAAGAGCTAGCAGGTCCTTAAATCTAGCACAAAAAAGTGTGCATGGCAGACAGGAACAGGATCCAAACCTGTTAAAGAGTCAGCATTAACTGCCCAGTGCGACTTTTCTCCACTGTGATGTATTTTCCATTCCACTTGATACAACCAAGACAATCATTCTAAAAGACAAACTCCACCTCAAACAGAATTTCTGCTCTTGATGCAGAAATTAAAAGACTCTGGTCTATGCTATGCCAGAAGGTTGGACAAAACACTTTTAATGGCCCCATGTTACCTGGAGATCTCTTCACATACATTTTGGATGAACTTCAGGATGAAGCAGTTTTACTGCCATCAGTCCCATGTGGCCAGGACACACCTGGAGAAATGACTTGGGCAGGAACACTTAATTGCCTTCTCTTACAGGAAAAGAAATGGGGACCAGGTGCTACTAAAGCCCTGGACACAAGAGGAATCATGGTCAAACCACAACCCCCTCCTGCTTTGCCAAGGGGCAAGGATGCTGCACTACCAGACCTAAAGACCACACCAGGACAGCTGCAGTGGCACACCAGATACGGCTCAGAGAACTGAAAACTGGCTTCCAGTGTCCCACAGTCTGCTTTAACCAAGCAGGATAGTCTCCATAGACATATACATTAGACATCTCTGAAAAAAAATTGCTTGATATTTAATTGCAGGGTTGGCAGGAGCTTCCATGACATACAGTGTATGGAATAAAATTACAGGGGCAGTATCAGTGAGTAATAAACAGTATAGACAGTTTTCAGCAGGAATTAGCCAAGGATTGAGAGCAAAAAGCATCGTGGGGCACAGAGTGCTTGCTGTATTAGCATTATCTCTGCACACACAGGACAGCACTCGTTACAAATACCTCAATCAATCACCTAATGGATGTGAATGCAGGACACTCGAGCACTAGCTGGGGTCCTGTGCTCATGGAAACACTGCTGAGGATTCAGCTTATCTCTCAGAAGCACAGAGCTTCTAAAACTCTATTTTTCTGGAGTATCTCTAGACGGTGGAAAATAAAAAGTGGAAAAAGCCAAAGAGACAGAATTGCAACTGAAGAGTTTCAGATCAAATGAAAGAATTCAATTTAGCTTAGGATGTTAATTTTTATTTAAAAGCTGCAGCAGTCTCAGAGTGCACTTCACAACAGAGGCCACGGTTAAGGGTCAGAGCCTGTGCGGGGCTCTGCTGCCAGCAGCACAGGTAGGTCCCAAGGACATCCTAGCAGGGAGTCAGTGTGGATGTGATGGAAATGCTGAAGCTGTGTCTGAACCCTGCAGCTTCATAAATCTGTGTAACCCCTGAAGGAAGAAGGATGTGAGACTTCCCAGGGAGCTGGCAACTCCCCAGAAGCCTGCCCTCTCTCCAGTCTTCTATCCATGGGCTGCAGCACTGCGGTGTTAATGCACATCCAAATGGCTTTTTCCTCCCATGGGCGGCAGTGTTTTGCACAAACCTCATCCTGTGGTGCCTCTCCCAGGCAAGAAGTGGCAAGGATTTAGACTTGAGACCACTGCAGAGAAACTTCAGGGCTTTCCTGATAAAGTAAATGCTCCTGTTCTTCCTTCATTCCTTGACTTCAACGCCTACATGTGAGAAGGTTCATGATCTCCTTGCTTTCTTGCTGCCCACTTCTGTCCCCATGGAGAAGGGGTTCTGCTGCTGGAACATTCAACCAACATTGTCAGCACAGAGAAGGAGCACAGTGCCCTGACTGACTCCTTGGCCACTAAAACTGCCATTGGAACAGCTAAGGTGGGAAATACAGTATCCTTCATGCTTCTTATCCCTGAAAATGACATGGAGATCATGTAGCTCGTCTGTGTGTTTTCCTTCACCAAAGTGCCTCACATTCTCCCCATAAAATGCAACTGGCCAGACACAGTGAACACAAACTACCTAAATTGTTTCCATTCATTCGGCGTCCATGGCTGCAGCAGCACCATAATGAGTTTGTGCAATATCAATATGCACTATGCTAAACAAGCATAAATCAGAGACTATCCAAAGGAGACACCAAGACAGAATCAGACAAGTACAGATAGAGAGCTCTGACAGCATTTCAATTCCATGTGATTCCTGTACTGAACTATGCACAGCAATTGCACTATTACCTTAAAGAGCAACTGTGTTTTGTTTAAATCAATCTTCACCAAAGAATAGTTAACACACCAAGAAACTGAGTGCTTCACAAAGGCAACGGGGATGTATGTGGCTTTCTGCACACATGTATTACCTCCAGGAAAGACCTCTCTGCAAAGGAATTCAGGAGTGCTACGGTGATGCAGGGCTTCCAGTTTGGCCCTCTCTGACCTCTCTGTCTGATCTGGATCAGACAATTTGGCTCAAAAACTGAAAACTTTTGGCAAAGGATTTATCCAGGTTTGTACAATGCCAGAGAAAAATTCCCAGCAACAAGAGTTAACTGAAAGGAGGACACAGTCTTGCTACTGTCATGAAACTGAATTGCAAAGCAAAGCTCCCACTGTCTTTAGTGGTACAAGATCACAGTTTCAAACCAAGATGAGAAATTGTGAGCTGAGGAAAGGAGATGTCACGTCAAGAATGTGATGGAGTCTCTCTGTATGGCAAAAATAAGGCCCGTGGTCTCTTTCTGCAGCTCTCCTGACTTCAGGGGGATCACGTGTGCAAACAGCTGCAACAGTGTGCTTTGATGTTGGGAAAAGGCTTTGTGAAAGTTATTTGAATATTCATATAATAACAACACCAATAATAATAATAATAACACCACCACCACCACCACTAATGATAATAATAAAAATAAATGTCCGTGTTTTCATTCCATGAATATCCCAGTGACCATGTTGGTTGTCCAAATAACATGTTGTAAATAAATTTTTCAGAATATTAACTCTATGATTTTTATTGGAATTCCCTCAGCTCTAGTGGGCTCCTCAGCTGGGCTGGTATGAAAGACAGATGGCAAAAGGAACAGTTGAAAAAGCAAGTACATTTTTCTAGTGCGCCTTTCTCCTTTAAATATGTCCCAGTGTTTCCAGCAAATATGGAAGTGAGATGACTCTAACAAAGCCAGTACATCAGACTCTGCCCTCTCAGCCCTGTGCTGGTATACATGGCAGTACCACACTGTGTCAAACTAAGCTCCACTGATTTACATCCCTGTGACAGTGAGTACCTTCCAAAGGTAATTGCCGGTTTTCCCTTCTTTCCTCAGAAGTTGGCAGGAAAGGAAACAGAACCTCTCCAGAGACAGCTAGTAGTAAACCTGACTTATTTCACATCACCATCAATTAACTCTTACAGCCATAAAAAGAAAGTTTCTCACTTATTGCTAAATCATGCATCATCCCCACTTCACTGGCTTTCAGTAATGGAGGAGAAATGCTACATGAATCCAGACATCTCCCGTTTCCTTGCCTTTAAAACAGCAGCAATTTCCTTCCAAACTGACTATTAAGATCAGATTTTGTCTTATTCCCAGAAAGAACTGATTTCCTCAGGAAAGGGTAAGGAGCTTCCTGCAGGGTATGGTCAGAGCATGGATATTGGCTCAGATTATACACTCTTGGCTCTTTCCTGTATCACATGGTGCACTCAATTCACACCTGGGTATGAATTTGGAACTATCTCAGCTAAGGATAAATGTCCAAAAGGTGTCTAAACCATGAGAAATAAACACTAGCATTTCAAAGACAGTATACTTAGTATTTAAACTGTGACTTTTGACCAAAAGAGAAAACAAGTCCCTAATTAAAACACACCTGATGCCCCTGTGAATGCCCTCACATTAGTAATGCATTTCAACATCTCTTAGTTACGTGAGAAGGGGTGGCAACTGAACTGTTAAAAGGCTGGAGCCAAGCACAGGAACAGGCAGAGGTCAGACCTATTGAGGAGGGAAAACAGATTCCAGACATCTGACTTAGCTCCTCACCTGCAGCAGGGCACAGACATGTAGCACAGGATTCAACATACCACAGCTCCCACAGCAGGTCTGAGACTGCTCTGCAGCTGTCAGGAGTTAGCAGATAGAGAAGGACAGCTCCAGAAAGTAACTTATCCTACTGGAAATGCCCAAGGCAGGCAGCAATGTTCACCCATGCTACTCCAGTGACATGCAATGAAGTCTGGGGGAAGAGCTTAGATTGTATCCCTATCCCTTAGATGGTTGGAGTTCTGTGAGCTGAATTCCCCCCGAACACTCTCTGTGCCTCAGGTCCCCATGTACAATGAAGAGCATTTCCTCCCCTGGCAGGGAGGCTGCAAAGATCAGCCTGCCAGTATCTGCCGTGTGCTCAGCACAAACACGTTTGGGAATGGGGCCGTGAAAGCATCGCGTGCAAACAGGAAAAGGGGCTGGCTTGGGAATCTGGCTCCACACACAAAAGCAACATTATCTGTATATTCCAGCTGCCCTCAGTTACATCAGTGCCAACCCTGCCAAGACAACAGGATGGCAGGGATGGGAGCACCAGGGCTGTGCACCTCCTGGCCACGTCACAGTGCAGAAGCAACACTGCTTGACTTCAGGAGCCTCAGCTGTGCTTTCAGGACAGGCAGCTCAAGTTGAGCCTTTGTTCACTCAAGACTGGGCTATTAATTTAGAATTCACTGAGGCACAATGAACAGGCAGCCCAGTGACAACATTTTTATGGCCATTCTCCTTACCAATAGGAGCTTGGCGGTGCTGAGCCCAAGGCAGTGCTGGCTTGTGTTTGACTGGTGTACTTAAATCTCCACCTGTGCTTTTATAATAACCAGTACTTTCTGTCAGAGCTTGCTCTTACCCTGTTGGAATCAATTCTTGTCCTGGAGGTGTAGATGGGAGGAGGAATGTTGAAGGCTTGAGGAACAAGATACTCTTCAGCATCCATCATATCTTCAAGGTCTTCCTCATCAAGAAGATTTTGGAAGAACTTGCTGTCATTTGGGCTTGGGAGCTTCATACGATCATCTCCCTAAACAGATTGTATTGAGAGAGGAAAAACGTTAAAAGATGGATTAATTTCCCAAAGAGAGAATTTCAGCCTTCCTAATGCCTTGGCAGCCAGGCTGCAGGGACCACACATGCTGCTTTCTTTGTTCAAAAGCACTATCCACGTAATTTGTGGGTTTGTTGTGTTGTTTTGTTTTGTTTTGTTTTGTTTTGTTTTTTTTACTGGGAATATGATGACAAAAAGGGAGTAACTGCATGAATCAAGCAAAACCACTTTTTGGCATTCTTGTGATTGAGCTTTTATTCTTTCTTCTCTCTTTTTCCCATACAAGATCAGTTTCTGACCCAAGTTCTGACGTATCTTGTGAAATATCTCAGCTATTAGGCTCAAATAGGAGGGGTGGGGAATAACAAGGAAACTGTTGTGTCTGGATGTTTGCTTTATTTTAATTTGTACTTGAAGGGACTTAGAGGGTAAATTTCTCTCCCATCTGTATGGAAAGTTCTGCAGAGTGTAAGGGAGCTGAAAACAAAAATCAAACCAGGGAAACAACAGTGCCTTGAAATAACACCTACGAGCTGGACAGGCAAATCTGGGCTGCACTTTGTTCGTGCCACAAAACATGGCAAAAGACAGCCCACGCCACAAAAACCTATCAGCCTATAGAAACAATGCTACACTCCACTGGCTGGCTGGAGAGTGGCTTCCCACTCCTCAAGAATTATTATGCCACACGTGGAATCCAGCAGGGAATGATGGCTGTGGTGTGGGGTGCACACAGACCCATTTAAAAGCTCAACAGCAAGTTTGTCATTGTTGATCGCACCTGGGAGGGATGGGGAGTGGTGATGGCAGAGGCACCAGTGCAATGCAGTGACCCTGGTTTCTTCTCCAGGAGCTCATATTGTCTGCAAGGAGCACTGGAGAGAAGCCTCACAGGATGAAACACACACCAGACCATGCAACAGGGGAAGGAAGGGCAGGGGGGAGAAGTGGAGAAAAGAGGTATTTGGAATAAGGAAACATGTCCTATCTAACAGAGTCATTTAATCAGACTGATTTTTCCAGAATCAGATGAATTTACAATTTACCATGGTGGGGAATACTGCAAGAGGAATTTCACATTCAGCACCAAAAATCCTCTTGACTAGTATTACACTTTCCAACCACATTTTCCTTGTGCTGAAGCTGAAGGAGAGCAGGGTGATGCAGTGTGCAGGAACACATCACAAGGTACCTGGCAGCTCTACCCAGTGAAATCAAACATCTCACTCTGGGACAGGCACTAGACCCACTCAGGAGACATGAAGTGGCACTGGCTGTACTCCTGGAGGCTCTTCCACTAGGAATTCTTATGTCAGTATGAAGCTGAGGATCAGCACCTCTGCCCTGTGCTCCATGATGTGGAGCAGATACACCATGAAATAGAGCATGAGAATCATTACCTGGATCAAACTGTTCCCATGCTCTGGTCTCTGGTGTTCCAACATCACCTCACTTTTCAGTTTTCATTCTCCTTTGAACCGCTCACACACTGGGCCCTTACCTAAGAACCTTACGCTTTCTGTGGCTTGAGTCTGAGTTGTAATAAACACATGCACAGGTCTAGGCTGCCACAGAACTAGGGAAGGACACATGCCTGTACTCAGGCACACACAGCTCCAGCCACCTGTACCCACCAGGTATCGCCCTGCTGCCATAGGGCAGGTTCATGCGATGAACCCGTGAAGGATGAACCCTTCACAACCCTGTCACAGGGATGTGAAGCCTCCAGAGCCCCAGAGCTTAAGGAGACCAGAGAGGGAAGCTCCTCCCTAGCATTAGAGGTACCAGTGTGACACAACTCCCTGTCTTCTAAGAAACTTTCATGTATAGGCTGTGAAAAGAAACTTGCTTGTGATCTCAGCAGTGCAGGGAAAAGTTTCAGCCTAATCAGTTTTAGAACGAAGCAAGTCCTTGGTCTTGCTTCGTTCTTGGTCAAATACAGATCCACTGTCCATCTATGGACAAAACGTGTCCCCAGTTTCACAAGGGAATGCAGAGCACTGAGCAGCGTGCAAAGCCAGAGATTGTATATGTGCTCATAAACATGAGTTCAAGAAATGAATTTCAGATTGTTTTATTATTAATATTATTATTTTTGAGATACTGACACTGCCCATTCTACTTCATGCTTGTATAACACTGTGGTCACTGTTTGCATTAGGTTCAAGAGCACCTTGAACTTCAAAAGATTCAAAGGCAATGCCCCTAACAGTTGGGTGGAATTCTTTTTCCCACCCCTGTGATGCTGCAGGGTTGCTTACCTGAATTACCAGGTATCTCTGAGGGTCTCGAGCCATTCTAGAGAATTCAGCAGCCAGCTCCTTGAATTTTGGCCGACTGTCAGCATCAATCATCCAGCCTGGATGAAAGACGAGAAAGAAAATGGTTAAGTGTCAAGGGAGGAAATCAGTCGGTTTTTTAAAATGCACAAGTTTAAAGTCTTTGATAACTCTGGCCCAAAGAAAAGTTGCAATAAGAACCCGGAAGAATGGAAAGTTAGAATTCTGTGATGCATAAAATGGAAAACACCTGGTTTTGGCCAGACTAGATTGTTCCTTACTGCATGGAATTTTTCTTAATTTGCTGGGCTTCTCTCTGCCCCAGAGACAGCAACACCACCTTGCAATTTTCTTATCTTGCACATTTAGATATCAGCACTGACTGTCTTTTATTAAGGATGTGTCCTACCAGATGGGACATTTTTGCACTCAGCAAAGCCCTTGCATGATTTAATTTCCACACCTCCACGCACAGTACAACTGTTTTCAGAAGATACTTAATTTACTTCTTCTAGCTTTCCTTTCTTTTTTTTTTTCAGGGCTTTTGTGTACAAAGCAAAAGGGAAAGGAGTATATATGATGGATGAGATGTCTGTATGTTAATCTCACTTAAATTAAGCCAGAAATATCAGAGAGATATTTCTAATTCTTTTTAAATTAGAAGCATAACCTTGGAGGATACTGTCATTAGTGGGAGTATCTTGGAGATAAAAAAGTTGGAAGAAACCATGTGCAGACTGTTTTCTTTTTTTTACTAAAGTAAAAATAATTACAGATTTTTGTACTGGACTATGAATGATAAAAAGTAATCCTCTCTGTAGCATTTCTTCTATTAATTTTACTTTTTATTATTACTATTGCAATCATCATTCTTGCTACTAACAATAAAACATTTGTGATTTTTTTCCTCAATGTTTGGAAATTTCTCCCTACAACCTTCACTGGCTGGGTATCCATGTGCCATAATTATGTTTAATACTATCTTTTTTACATCAGAATCAATTGTCATGGAAATGACAAGCGTTTACAATAACAATCATACAATTTTGACTTCACAGCAAGTATATGAGATAACATCTGACAGTAATAAGAAGCTGAGCTAACTCGGCCCTTCATGGCTAGCAATTGTAAAATTGCAAAAGATGTGCAGGCAGTATTTAAATGGATTTTACAGTATATTGGGAAGCTTTTGTTTTGCAGCAGCAGCAGCAGCTTGCCCTGTTTTCCAGCTCTGTCAGAGACTACATATGCAAATGTTGTACACCAGTGTCCCTCTTGCAGCGAGCACAGGGGTATCAAAAGTGACAATTCCTTACACTTCACCATCACCATATAAACATCAATAGTGCAGATTGGGGGCTGCGGCAGCCGCTCCCCCTTCTCCAAGAGGTCGGGGATCTCTCGAGTTGGGATTCCATCATATGGCTTCCCACCAAAGGTCATCAGCTCCCAGATGGTGACTCCTAGGCAGAAGAAAGAGTGTCAGTGTTTGAGGTCACACTACTCAGATTACCTCACAATCTCTCACAGCAGAGTATTCTGGCCCAGTTCTGGACTGCAATCTCGTCTTCTCCTTCACCAGGGCCTGGAAAAACACTGAGGTTTGGACTACGGGGACCAGGAGGAGGTGAGCAAGTGGCTACACAGTGCTTAGCTGCCATCTGGGCTTAAACCATGACAGTCTGCCACTTAAAAATTCTGGGAAATGGTGAAACAGCACTTTGTGGTAATCTTCAAAAGCAGCTTCCCTCATTTTTATTGGTGTAAGAAATGGCCTGATAGACCTGAGGCACACAAGAAAGGTCTGAGACAAATGAAGGGTGGTAAAGTAAATGGGTGCAATAACAAAACTATGCACCATTCTCTTTTATCAAAAAGGGAAATGAATGGCTGATGTACTCTATTATTGTAAGGGGGAAAAGTGATGATGTTCCCTAACTTGGAGCATCAATTTCCCCCAAAGGTACAGCACTGAGTTACATTAGGTCGTTGGCTTTGCCTTGTAAGTCATTCACAGCCACTGCTATTATTTTTTCCCTTAAATCACCTTATGGATTTGAGTTTATTATAGTGCTGTGCTACAAACCCAAGATTCTCTTTTTGAAAATCCATGGGATTTGTTTTGGCTTCGGAGCTGGAAATAGAGATCATATATCATAAGTAAAAGAATTTGTGCCCAAACAGAATCTTAAATATTGAAAATGCTGCTCTCACACCATTTTCTTTAACTTTTATTTGTATTGCAAAGGTCATTTTAAGCACGCCTCCAGATCAGTACCATATTTTGACAACTGTCATGCTAATGTGAAAAGTGATGGGCAAAATTACCACATCAGTAAACCACATTTATTTCACCCTAATTCATCTCCTTGTTGATATTAAATAAATATAACTCGTCAATAGTTTATGGACTTTTCCTTTCTGCTTATAGATGTTCTGGGCTTCCTGCATTTAAACTGAATTTCATAAATGAAGGCATATTTTTTCCTGAGTGATCCAGGGTATACAGAATTTGAAGAGAAAGAGCAGCTTTACAAGATCAATTGAACTCTCTTAGGCTTTTCTCAGCTGACTAGAAGAGGGCAGCTACCCAGCCACAGCAAACAGTGTCTTTTGCTGCTACCCACAGGTAAAAGTGAGTAATGAATAGAGCTGTACACCCTTTTGGTTCAAATGCAAAATAGGAAATGCAAATAGGACTCCATAGCCCCAGATACTGCTGAAAATTTCCATTTACAAAGGTATACATGATTTTATTAGTAATAGCTATACCAGATAAACAGGCAGAGACCTCAGCAGATGTGGCAAACAGCTTGTCTGAATAACGATTACCAACACTGAAGGAACACCTCATTTCTCAAATACGACTTTTTCTCTGTGTGTGTAGCTCACCAATTCCCAAGTTATCTGTGAAATTAAATAGATGCTTGTTCTAGTTAGTTTGGAGAGCTTGTCTCTTCCTTTTCTTTCTCTTGCCATATTTGCTCTGTATTATGACAAATTCCCTTTTATCTGACTCTAGGTAGAGAAAGTCCCATAAGCCTGAAAATGTTTCTTGACATTCATGGCTTTTAGAGTTGAGCTTTTCAAAGACTGCTGAAAATTGTGACCTGCAGCTGTATTTTTATGAATCTGTGGCTAAGCTGAAAGAGGTCTTCTTCTGTCATAATAATCAGCCAAGCTGCTACCAGACCAGACCTTGCAGCACTCACCCCGGTGGGGAACATCATGATAATATATTTCAGTGAGCAGGGAAGTAACACAGGAGACAGTAACAACTGCTGCTTAGAGTTACACATTTAAAGGAAAAAAAAAAAAAAACCTGAAGAGCAAATGCCTCTGGAATTAACTCCTTTGGGAAAAGGGGATATCTTTAACATACTAATACAGCTTGGTTTAATGCTTTAAAAGAGACACAATTTTTTAAACTAATCACAAGAAGATTTACCGTAGCTCCACACATCACTCTGATGGGTAAATTTCCTGTAGTGTATGCACTCCAGAGCCATCCACTTAATTGGCATCTAGGGAAGGACAAGAGAAATGTAACCTTAAAAATACATTATTAAAACAATACAAACAGATCCTGTATGAAGACATCAGCTTTCTCCTTGCCTCCTTCAACGGCAAGCTTGAAAAAAAGCAGCACCATCCCACAGAGGAAATGGCTGTTCCTACCCTCTAGAATGGGGCTGTGCCTCACAAAACTTGTAGGTGAGAAAGATGAACCAGTCACCTGCAGAACTCCTGATATTTACTGATTCAGAAGTAGTGGAACAACTCCTGTTTTCATCGAAGATGTGTAAAGAGGGACCAACGTAGAAATTGAATATAATTCCCCCAGATCTGAAGTGCAGCAGAGAAGGTGGAATGCAGACGCTTTTTCCTTAACAGTTTGCAATCTCGGCAGTATTGCTATCTCAACTGTTCTCTAATGAGGCCAGGTTACAATGCAGCAACCATAACACTTCACAGTCCCCATCATCATCACTGTCATCAGGGTAAACAGGCAATGAGGAGAATTTGCAGTACTTTATTGTTAACTCCTAATATTTGTTAGGAACTTAGCCATCCCACTTCTCTGTATCAGCACTGCAGTGAGAAAAGTTGCTCCCCAAACTAAGTCAGCTGCCCCATGTTCCTGGGTCAGTGAATTACCCTTGGGGTGAGCTCATCTCTGACAGAGAAGGGTGTGCAGGCAAACCAAACCTCGTTCCTGCATTAGGGCCCACCCCCTTGAGTTTGTGTTAAAGTGGGATTCATGGTGTTTCCCATTCCTGAGCTGGGCCCGTCAGGCACAGCCTTGCAGTCTGTGAACTTCTGATGGACAAACATTTAGGAGACTTTTACCTGGCAGGGACTTGTATGGGTTGCCTCTAATTTGGAACTATGGAAGAGGTACTGCAATAAACCAAAGGGATGCGTAACTGCAGGCAAAATCTGAAGGGTTGGTGGGTGTAAAAGCAGAGGATGTGTCTTCATTCAAACCATTATGAAACTACCTTCCATGAAGTTCACTAATGAACCTAACCTACAGAGTTATGGCAAAAATAGCACCTTGTAATAAAGGCTGCCTTAACTTTTGCAAAGACAGTTCATCCTCCCCCACTAAACTCTGCAGAAGTGCATTGCTTTCATTCCCATTTTATACGGCTGGGTCATTCCAGACGTGAACAGTTGCTGAAGGAGCAAAGTTGCCTTGTTCATGATGGGATAACTCAGGCTGGAGGTGATTCAGGAAGCCTCTAGTCCCCCCTCAAGTTCACAGCAAGTTCAGCTACCTAGGAGATTAGGCCAAGTTACTCAGGGATTTGTCCCATCTGGATTTGAAAACCTTCAAGGATGGAAACTGCACCACCTCTGTTCACAACCAGTTGATTATCCAGTCTGAACCTCCCATAGCATGCTCTCAATACAACTTGACGCTGCAACAATGTCCTCTGGAGCTCACAGGATGCTTCTCTGGACCTAGGAAGTGATACATCTGATGTAAATCCTGCTCCACAGCTCTCAGTCAGGGTAACGAGTCCAAGACACAGCTGCCAGGGAACAGCTGGTTTGCAAGGATCAACTCATTTTCTGTCACTCACGGTCTGATGGAGGGAAGAGGCTGAGGGGTTACCGAGAAGAGAATTACAGAAATGAAGGAATCGGGGAAAGCTGCCAAAACCCCACCTTCCCTAACAGGAGGTATCTTTCCATGGGGAAATGAGAAAGCACTGGTGGCTCCTCTCAAGTTCTTCACCTCCTTGACTGACCTGCCCAGGTGATCCAAGGGCAGCAGCCACACAAGAATCATCCCAGAGAACAGCACACACTGGCAACAGCTGTTTGTCCCAGACAAGGGCACATTTGAGTGAGCACAAAAAACCACAGAGAGCAAGGGGACAGAAAGCAAACAGAACATCCAGGAAAAGGAACGACAGGTGAAGCAGAATCCTTTGGGATTCTGTGACAGATTGAAATTGAGAATTTCAAGATATTTAGAGAGCAGCCAGAACCACAACATACTTACTGCCTTCTGAATTTTATCATGCATTGATCTGAAATTAGCAGAAATGAGGTAAGGCACTACATGGCTATGGTGTGGTTTGCTGGAAAGTAATAGGGGAAAATGTCTGGTTTCAAAATTATCCTCTAGCTGGCTTTTAGTGGCCTGGCAGTCAGCATAGTATTGGAGAGGTGGATACAAGACATAACATACACAGGCTCTTCCACTGTGATAGAAGAGCTAAATTCTCACGTTCTGTGGCCTTCCCTTTTGTTTTCACAAAAATTACTTGTCTGGAAAAATGGAACTGCACATTATGAGGTGTATACTAGCCAGAGAAAGAGGTTGGGCAGGAATGCTCCAGAATATCCATCACTCATTGAACCAAAGTATTCAAAACAAGACACAAACTGGAGCACGTGAACAAAACCTAATTCTGAGTGTGAAAACTGCTCGTGCAATTGTATGTCAGTGCCTGGATAAGCCCCATATGCAAAAAAATGAGCAGCTTTTATGTGTGCTTTCACAACACAGTTCTGCAAGGGCTTTGCTCAGTCACTGACAGACTCTCTTACGCAGATAACAGTCCCGCAGGGACACACTGACCTAAGGAGTAACTTCAGGAGGTTTGTCACAGCATGATAGTTTACTTCCAGACATGTTCAGTACTCACCTTCCCCCCATCAGCATTATACTCCTTTTCATCCCCTTCCAAAAGCCTGGCCAAGCCAAAGTCAGTGATTTTCACATGGTTTGGTGATTTCACCAGGACATTACGGGCTGCCAAGTCCCGGTGGACGAGTCTCCTCTCTTCCAGGTACATCATTCCCTGAAGGAATAAGAACAGTACAATAATCCTAATAAGTCTTACATGTTTTTTGAGAACTAACTTTCACTGGTGACATACAAAATGTCTGGTTCAATTATGAGTATTTATAATGAGAAAATGGCCTAGAGGGCAGAAGTTCAAAATTGCTCTTGCTCTGAGCAGGAGACAGGATTAGATGACCTTGAGTTACTCCAGTATGAATGATTCTACAAGATTCAATTACCAAAAGGAAAAAAACACAACAAAATAACACATAGGTAACTCCTTTGCTTCAGCAAGCTTAAAATCTGGAAATGTGAGACAAAGAAAAGAAATATTATGGCCATTGTTCTTCAGACAGGAAATCTGATGACCATAAAAACGAATCAATTTAGCCAAAGCCCCCCAGAAATTAGACCACACTGGGAAACAATCTGAGCTCTGTTACATTCCAGAAAAGTGTCTTCAATTCAAGATGAAGATTCTTGTCCATCTTCAAATGGTTTTTATGTTAGTCACAAATTTTCACTACCCTCAGTGGATTAGAAGGAAAACAATTCTTTATTCCAAGTGCTGCAACTCCCTTACCATTTCACTCCCTTAAAATATTGCCTGTAGTATTATAATAAGACATTAGATCAATGGCCCTTTTTTTTATGAGCATATATATTCTGTTAGAAGTACTTTTGTTAACAAGTCCATCCAGCTGCCTTTAAAGATAAGGTAACATATACTCAAACTGCCTGGCCTTAACCTTATTCTTATTCTGATGGGAGACTAACCATCTACCATCAGTATGGAAATTTGCACAATGCTTTGTGACACTGAGATCAACACCAAAGCTTGGTCTTATTAATTATATGACACATAAAGGATAGCTGGGCAGGGTTACAAGCCTATAATTTCATTAAAAGGCATTTATGACATTAACCACCATTATTAGAACCTACAGATGAAATCACACACTTGTTAATTGCCTTTAAGGTATCTCTTAATATATTAGCTCTGTATAATATGTATGATAATTTTTAAAAAGTCATTGCTGAATACCAAAGAGATCATATTATCCCATAATACAGACAATAATTCAGGGAGTCACATGTAGTGATTAAAATAACCAGATTCTTCAGTGCCACGGGCCAGATTTTATTATCCTTTCACAGCCTGAGGAGCTCACAGGTACCTGTCCTTATACAAGCTGCCCCCCATGGTCTCTGGACCCAGCCCTGGCACAGGTTGCCCAGAGAAGCTGTGGCTGTCCCATCCCTTAAAGTGTCCAAGGCCAGGCTGGACAGGGCTTGGAGCAACCTGGTCTGGTGGAGGGTGTCCTTGCCCGAGGCAGGGGCTGGAACTGGATGGGCTTTAAGGTGTCTTCCACCTCTAGAATTCTATGAAAGTGGATGTCTATACAAAAAGCTTCAAATGGAGCCCTAAACTGGTTTTAGGTGAAAAATATCAGTGCAAACACCAGTAAAAGCTTTTAAAATATGTGGGAGAATGTTTGGCATAAACACTATTTCATGCAGTCAGCATGAAGGGGGTTTGAAAGAGGACACAGGGACTCTCTAGCATAAAGCAACTGAAGTTATTCTTTAGAAGCACTGCTAGTTGAAACAAACACACCCTCCTGCCAATTGCAAATCAATACTTTTAGCTTTTGACCATCAGAATTCTAAGTCTTTAAAAGAATAATGTTTTTTGACATCAAAGTTTTTTGACATCAAATTAAAACCCCTAGAAAAAAAGACACATCTCATGGGCTAAACAATTGTGAGTCACACAAGAATCACACCGTGATACCAGTTGATGAGAGATTTCTGCTGGCATCTGAATATATCAGGCCCAAATACAATTATAATTTTTAATAGATTAACTTGTACCTACCAGCCCTGAAACAATATGAAAATATTGCAGATTTCTTTTGGCCAAAATGAAAATACAGAATTTGTTTTGTCAAAATCAAAACAGATGACCTGTATCAAGGCTTTAGCCTCCTGATTCTAGTTAATGATGACAGGAATGGATGGTAAGATGTACAAAAACATCCTTCGTTGAAAGAGTTACACAATCAAATTCGTAACCATGCCTCTTTGGTCTTATTTTACTGTCTCTAATTTCAATCATTTTTTAACTTGTAGGCTAACACTTTAGGATATTTCACTGCTCATTGTATTCATTCACTTCCATTTACTCCAATTTTGTGCTATTATTTGGTATCATTTTAGTAAGATTCTATTTTATTCATCCTAACCTCACACTCTCTCAAGAACTAGAAAATGGGTAATCACCAACAACTCGTATTGCTCCTCAGCAGTACCACAGCTGGTTTTATTTTCTATCCAGAAAGAGGGCAGAAATAACTGCCTGTGTATCATTGTACTTCAGTTTGCTTCACCTCTGTCAAACAACCTTCTCGGGGCTTTCTCCCACCTGTGTTATCTAAAAGCTAAAACCAGACCCTGGAGGGTTGGTTGGCAGCTACAAAATCCTCTGCAAAGCCCATGGTCTGCAGAAATGTAAATCCTTTTTGGGAATACATGTAAACATGTTCGATTTTCCTGATACCCTATCAACAAGCTTTAAATGTAGGTGGCAGAAGTATAAATGAAAAGGTATATATGTATATGTTTTCAATAAACAAGACTATCAAAGTGGAAGGAAAAGAATCTAAAAAAGGGAATCCTATAGTATTCACTGCAGCAATACTGTGTAAACATATATTATGCAGAGAACCACCATCTGAAGATATTTTTGAACTTGGCAGGAAAAAAAGCTCTATATGAACCTTTAATCTTTTAACATGATACAGAAGTATGATAAAACATACACAGCTGGTGGCATCCTCACCCTAAAAGCCCATGAGAGAATACCAGGAGGACATTTTATGAGTTGAATAGTCTAAAAGTTATTCGTTAAGAGCTCTGAAAAAAAGATCTTTTGCAATTTTATTAAGGAGTGTTTATAAATTCTCTGTCATTGTGACAGCTTTGGAATGGTCACTTCGGGTACAGTCAGGTTTGCTCTTTTCACAAGAAAAATATCAGACCTGAAAATGAGATTATTTGCTGGCAGTAAACTGAAGTGGGGCAGTGGAAAGGAGACTTTATGTCAAAAAATCCATGGGACAAGAGAAGACAATGATCTTGGACAGCTTTCTGATCTTTCCAAGTGCTGAACTTCAGTGTAGAAAACATCAAATTAGGTACATAAAGTATTAGGATTTCCAGTGCTGTGGAAGTATCACCAAAGCTAGGCTGGTGGAGGAAATAGGAGCAAAAAGGGTTTTTTAAAAAAAGGAAAAAAAAAGGAAGTTTTTCTGGCAAATGACAGGTTTGTCCCCTGAGAGCTGCCTTGAAGTTGTGGTCATAATTTGTTGTTTCCTTACTTTATTATAACCAGTGTTAGTCTCTGCTGCTGCTGTAATTTGCCTCCCAGTTTCTGGGGGAAGCTTTTGAGCACAGCCTCCATTTGTACAGGTCAGGGTGTAAGAGGTATGAGCACAGACTATTTCACATGCTGTAATTTGATTTCCTTCACTTTTCTGGACTTTTCGGAGTCCCACCTCCCTGCTGAGGATGCTTCTGGATTTGTTTCAAAAGTGGCAGCTGCTGTGCAGGGAATGCCCATCTCTGAACTGCATGAGTCTTGCCTGAAAGCTCTTTCCCTCAGGTGCCTGGATTCCATCTCCAGAACAAAGGTATTCATTACTCAGGATAGAATTCAAACAGGTATGTAAGCCATTAAATGCAAAGTCCTTTTAGGATAATTGCTGAAGATCATCTGAAGTGTGTTGAATCACTACCTAAAGTTTAACATATGTCTTCTGTCTTGCAAGATGCAAGACATCATTTTGCAAGAACAAATCCAATTTAAAAAGTAAGTATAGAGACCTTCACCTGCCCCAAGATCTTCAGCAATACCAGCCCACAGAAAACCCCCTATAAATATTTTTTTTTCAGTGTGGCTTTTGGTTGTTTTATACAGCCAAATATTCTGTTAAATATAATTGTTTCCCTAAATTGAGGGCATGTGGATCTTATCTCACCCAGAAATTAAGAGCAGCCTGTCTTTCTTCGATGATAATAACTTCCACCTACCAAAGCCAGCACACATGGCAGATGCATCAAATTCATTCTTTAGGTATATGAAGGAAGAAAATTTCATGTCCAACTCAAGTCTCATGGACATTAATCTGGAGCTTTGGAGACTGCTCTCTTAACATCCTAATAACTTGAGGCTTGCTTAATAATGTGAATCACTGCAGAAAGCCTCAAATGGTCATCTTTTCCCCTGCATACCCCATGGAAAAAGTGTAATTTTGCCTGGGGCTAAATACATTTTCAAGGAAAACACTGTGCCCTTTGTTGTCAGGAGCAACCAGACTCATCCAGGTAGCTGTTCCTCCAGAGAGAGCTGTGGGAGAGAAAGACTGACACTGCTCTGAAATCCACTGACTCAGCTGCAGAGGTGTGATGTCCTGTGTAGGTCGGCTTGAGAGCTGGCACTGGAGGTCACCTTCACAGCCAAGGGGAGGGAAGAGGGATGCTACCAGCCCGAGCTGGGGACTCACACCTCGTGCTAAGCCCACCTCCACCAGGTCACCTGCCATTTCTGAAAACGTCTGCAGTTCTGCCAGCCCTGGTGAAGCTGGCAAGGGAGAACCACTCCAGCATCCTGTGCTGTGCTATAAGCCCAAGTATTTAGGAGTTCAATTCGATTTTAGGGGGTAAGTTAATATCTTTCTCTTTGGTAAAGGGTGGACAAAGAAAGCTTATGTGATAGTAATGTATTTCTTCCCATCTCCTGCTCACTTGACAAGCTGTCTCAAGGTTTCACTTCACTTCAGTTTAAGTGTGAAGCAACGTGCTATTAATGTGTAGCAAACTGCATCTCAGGGTAAAAGTGCTTTTATCTCAAGCTGGCCATCTTCAGATGCACTTAGGATACAAAGTTGATATAACTATCTGGATTTTCCTACATTTGCTTTGGTCCTGTCCACCTGAGCAGGACCAAATGATGGAAACTTTGCCAGACCTGCCATCTGAGCAGGTGGACACGAGCAGAGGGGACACTGCTGATAACAGCACTTTCCTCACAGTCCTGCTGTGACTTTGCTAAAAGTTTTCAGACTAAACAGTTCAGAGTAAACAGAAGCAAGACCAAGACTATCTGTACTTGACTCAAGAGATGGGATCCCAGTGCAGCTGGATTATTATCCCCCTGGAAAGACAACCAGTGAAAATCCAACTCCTGCACAGGTAACTTGAGCTAGTTCTGGTGTGAAAAGAACAGTGATGTTTTGAACATAGGTCAGTCTTACATCTCTCCACTTGTGGCTCACCCAGAAGTACAAATTCTGTCTGCTCACATGTGGGCTGGCTCAGCTGAAGCACAAAACTGGGGTGAGTTGGCTTCATACCAACCACAGGAGGGCACACACTACCTGTGGCAATATAAAAGTGCCAGTTGCACATAAAAAGAACAAGTCTGAATAAAAAGAAGTCAGCATCAGATATTTGCTTTGCACCATGTGGCAGCTGCAGTTTATTTGTTCCAGAAACAGGAGTCCAAAAGCCTGATTTACTACACTGCTAAACTCTATCCCAGGACACAAAATAAAGATGATGCTAAAGCACAACAAGTCGAAACAAACTCAAGAAGCAAAAGTGAGGGGAAAGAGGCTATGAGGCTGATTAGATGAGAATTACAGGAAAAATGCAGTCTGTTCCAAAATGACAGGTGATTCATAAAGGGAGAAAGAGTGGAAAGAAATGAGAGGAGAAGCAATTTCATAAGCGTATGACATTTCAATAGTTAATTGACTGGACTGAGGAGACATTTTGATGGGCCCAGACCCACTCCAATCCTAAATTAACATCTCAGAAAGTCATCTCACTCCTGCTGAATTGACTGGTTCTCAGATCTGGCTTGTGGGGCCCTTAAAATGAAGCTCTCTATCCTGGGTAGGTGCTGAATCTCCTCGGGCAACACCAGAAGGAGCATTAGTTCTGCTGCATCATCAAACATGTCCTTTCAACTCCTGTGGAAAGATGCGTTGTCTCCCAGGCTCCCTCAAATTGTGCAGCTTTCTGGATTAGGTGGTGCTGAATATAAAGTCTGTGAAGCACTTCATGCTCCTCTGATGAAAGATGCTACATAAATATATTAAGTAGCATAAGCAATGAGATGCAGACCAGGTATTTGTTTCAATACTGGCCATACTGGATGTGGCTCTGAGTTCTGGTCCCACCTACAGCCACATCTGTGCAGCTGCTGCGAAGTTCATTCCCAAGCATGAGATTCCTGAGGGAGGGAGCTATGGAGCTGTATATAATCTCTATTTTGCAATTAACTCAAGTGCTTTCTTAAGACAGCTGGGCGCAAGGTGCTCTCCTATGCCAGCTCCATTCTCCATTCAGTGGGCAAACTGGGTCATACTGGCTGCGTTACCCCCTCACCTGGACCAGGTGTCCCAGCCTCCTGGGCTGTGTGGACAGACTACGTTACTCTCCACTATTCCCGAAGAGCTCAAAAGGACAGGGATGTTCTCCCATTAGCTCTGAAGAAAACCACAGCTCAGGAGCCTGCAGCCCAAAGGGGAGAGCGAAATTGCAGCTTGTAGCTGTCCTTACAATAAGTTTATCACCAGTGCACTTTGTGCAGTTCTGGCTGCAACCACACCAACAACACCTTTTTCTGTGAAAAAGGCCTTTAAACAAGAACTGCCTCAACAACAAACTTACTACTGCAAAACTCTCCTTGCCGGGCAGTAACTCTCACTGCAAAGTAACTACAGTTTAGAGGCTGGCAGGATCACAGCCCTTATGACAAAGGCTGTTTCAAATTGCTGTTTCAAAAGAAACTGTGTTACACATGCCAGCAGAAGGAACATAACTGTCCACTGATTTGGGGAGTGCTCAGAGACTTCAGATTTCAGCTCCCAGTGGATCGCATACTCCTGGAAAGTGTTTGATACTTTTCAAAGTGGCAGCCAAAGAGAGGTATCAGTTTGAACAGGCTTTTTGAATGCTATTCTTCTCCCTTACATTAATTGCTTCAGTTAGACCAGCTCCTTCCTCTGAAGAGGCAGGAAGGCTAAAAGCAGCCTGTAAAGGAGTTCCCAGTGCAACTGTAATGGGGGAGTTGTGACCAGTGCTTTCCTGATCCTGTAGTTACAAACTGCCCACCTTCCTGGAAGGAAGCCCACAGCAGCAAACTCGAACAATGGGCTTCGTCTCCCCCACCCAGCCACTGACCTCTTGCCAGTGCAATTACAGTCGGGAGAGTGTACTGTGCAGTGCATTCAGTCTCTCCAAGAAAGTGTATTTAAAATGGATTACTTCTGCTCCTTAGGCAGGCAATCAATAGAGATGTGGACTGCAATAAGTACAGAGACGTCTGTGGGCTGCAGCACTTATCCTCTGTGTCTCTTCAGAAATTAATTAAAAATCAATGAAGTGTGCAGCCTATTAATAAGGAACCTCCAGATTAACAGATACAAGCACTGCCTTCCATCAGGTTCCGAAGAAGCACAGCCCCAGTGCAAACACACTGGAAGCTCTCCAGCACTCCAAACCATACTCTGACCTTTCATGGCCATGCCCTGCACCTGACTGAACTGCAATATCCCCAACTTTGTGCACCCTTAACAAATTACATGTTGTGCATTTCAACTGGACTAAACAGGAGGAATTGGGGGAAGCATTTAGAGCCTTCAGAATTTCTCTGCTGGCCTACTAGAAAATGAACTTAGGGCAAAGCAAAACCACCTGTGTGAAGGTGGGATCCAGCAAACATCTAACAGAGGGTTGAGTCCAGTGATTTCTCTTAATTACAAACTTTTTTTTAGACAGCTTTCTTGGGAAATGACTCCCCTGTAGCAGATAATTTTCCTCTGGAAGTGTACGGATAAACTGGCATGTCATGCACTGGATGCAAGGTTTTCCAGTATTCATCTTATGTAGTTGCATGTTATGATAATAAAATATGTGACAAACCAGGTCTTTCCTGCACCCTGTGTACTTGGCTGGTTTGGTTGAGATGGTGTTTTTGGACAGCTGAAATTACTCTTCCCTTCTCTTGGGCAGTGCCCACGGAGCAGACAGGGAACACTGTGGTGGCACTATATTGTGTGTTCAGACAAAAATCCCACAGGAAGAGCCCACAACAGCTCCCTGCTTTGCAAAAGGCAAATATATACAGAATTCTACTGATCCCCCTAAAACACTTGAGAGGTGAAATTTTTGACCTTGAGATGTATCTCATAGGGCACTTTCAGTCCAGTTAAAAGCTGTTAGCACTATCCTGTGTCCTCATTTAATTAAGCATGGAGGATTTTATTTTCTTTTCTGAGCAAACAGTATGATTGGGGCTGAATTTCTGAGGTAGGCACCTGTATTTGAAAGATGTCCCTGAAGCTTGCGCAGCTTCAGGGCTCTGTATTTTCACCATTTTTTAAATCACCGTTTCAGGGTAAATAGGGAAACAACAGGACAATGGAAGCACTACTTCCAGAAACCACCACTTTCACAAGCTATGCCAGTGCCAGGGCTACTGGGCTCTGCAAGAGAAAAGTGGAACAAGGGCATATTTACCCTCTCCCTCTCCTATTTTCTTCTCACGTGAGCAGAGCAAGCAGTCAGTCTGTACAACAGCTTCTGCTTAGGACTGCAACACTGTTTCACAAAAGGAAATGTTCTGAATCTATTCTAAATGCTTTTGATACTCTGATTCAAGAGAGTTCTTGAATAAATTACAGCTTTGAACTTCCAAACTCTGTTGCCACTAGGTTTTTGAGCGCTTCTTAAAAACCCGCATCACAGGTAACCATAGTTACCTATTACATACATTTTTTTTCCCTTTTTCTAATTGAGTAGCTTATGACACTGACAGAACAGGAGAGGCCAGCCACACAGACAGAGTGTGCTCTCTGATAATGGCTGGAGAAACCTGCTAAATAATCCATTAACCTTATTCAATAAATACAGATGAGTGCTGGAATGGGGTGCGTGGAAGGCAGAAACGTGGCTTCAAGAGACACTTATTCTCCCCCAGCTAAAACATCACATTATTATTAATGGTTCAGAGCATTGCTGTGTTGACAGTGAGAGCCCACAGAGTGTGAGTCAAGCTGCCACTGTGCCCCACAAGCTCCCTGCCTTCAGACTGAACCTTCTTCCAAGCCTGCGTGGGGATCATTAAACACAGCCTGCCACCTTTACCTGGCCATCTCACAATGCTGGGAATGCAAACCACAGCCAGAGACTCTGCAGTGGCAAAGTAAAGGACAGCTGAGCACTAGGGTGCATGGTCTGTCCCCTCCCCTGCTCCTCTGTCCCTCAGCTCAGCCCTATCCAGACACGGACCCCATGGAGATGTGGGGGCAACACACCCAAGGCAATTCAAACCCTCACATTACTGTGTTACAGGATACTTGTCGCCCTGAGTTTTGCAGTCTTTCTATGTTTGCATTCCTGTAGTAGACTTTCTCAGGCACTTTTCTGTAAACATAAGGCATGTTTACCTACTGGTCTTTATTATTATCATTCCTTTTTGTTAGGCGGAGAATTATGATAGACTTTTGGTCTCACCAGTGTCATGGAGAGGTGGTAGCCCCATCCTCCAATCCATGGTTATCTCTAAAAAGATACATAACTGACTGAATAAAGAGCCGGGCCGCTTCTTCCTTCTTCTTTGCCCCTTCTTTGCCCTTCCTTGGCCCTTCTTTACTCTCTCTTTTGGCCCTGGCTCCTAACCTGACAGAACGGTGTCTGCATGGTTCTTTCGTGTCTGAGTACGACAGATACCCACAGAAAATAAAGTATAATTCCACCCCTCAGGTATGTGCACTCAGATAATTATGGAGCACTGACTGCAGGGTCATTTTGTGCCATAGATTGGTTCACTCTTCGTGTAAAGTGGTTCTGCAGATCTACCAAGGGACCACAATCCTTCGCAGGGGAGAAACTACTCCTAAAGTAGTAAATATCTAAAAAGAAACTTTCATCATGGCTTCTAAACAAAACTGATGTCTTCTTTTTTTTTTTTTTCCTAGATCCCAGAAAGACCTGAATGAGGTTTGGCTCAAGCTTTTGAAATTCATTTATTTTGAGGTGAATCCCAGCACTGCAGGTTTTAGTTCCCAAATCTGAGAAACTTCTCAGCTAGCATGAGCTGACTGTTTTAATTGATCTCTGTACAGTTCCCAGCTACAACAAATACTTCAGTTACAGCTACTTTTTTGTTAGGCTGTCTCCAGAGCCGGGGATGCCATGACTTATTTGAAAAGAAAGAAAAGAACTCATGACTTTGACATCTTGAGATCTGAGCACGTGGGTGGTGAATACACTGGAAATTTTGAGAGCTTCTGAGCTGAAACATGTGACCTGAGTGGAACACAGCACTCAGAGCAGGTGTATTTCCAGTGATAGTAGTGTTTCAAGTGTCTTAAGACTCAATTACTGATTTTCTGACTTTAAAGGGAGTTTTTCCATTAATTACAACTGAGACAGGTTCAAGCCTTGGGTCACTTGTGCTACCACTGCACAGCACCCAGATGGAACACACAAATCAGGTTGAAATGGTTTTTAACCACTGGCAAAGTAATTCACTGGGGAAGCAGAGGAAACCCAGCAGCCCTGGGCTCCTCTAAAATCCCGAATCTTCTTTGAGAAGACTCATACTTGAGCTTTCTCCCCAGCTATGACCCCATCACCTTTTGCCTCTCACTCTAATCTATTGACATGATTTTATTCTATGATTTTTCTATGATTACAATGTCAAACTGCTAGCCCTGGCTATGGAATTCACATAGGACATGGCCTGGAGTAGCCAAAGACCTTTTAAGAGGATTCAACCTCTTCCTCTAACCTGTGACCAAGACCTTCTGGGGATCAGCCACCAACACCCTGGCTAAGAAGCTGTCCCTGCTCTTCCTGCGATTCTCCAGCAGCATTTCCATGCTCCAGTCTGTTGCTCCAGCACTGCCAACGTGCCAAAACTGTTTTTGACAAATTGCCACATAGACACAGGAACCATCTTCTTCTTAGTATTGAAATGAGAAGATACCTAAAAGGGTCTGCTAACAGTAAAATCATTGCAGTGAGTAGAAAAGTCTCACACTGCTTTTGGTTCATTTGGATTAGATCCAAACATGAGAAATCTCTGAGCACAGTTCCCTCACTCTCTTGGCTGGCGCTCTTCAGCTCTTCCTCCATCTCTTGGCTCCTTCATTCACAGTTCTTGTGTCTCTCTTTAAAACTGCTGAGATCTTTCAAAGGATCAGCTGTAGAAATTCACCATTTCCCCAATGACCCAATCATGCTGCGTTTTTTCTCCTCTTCAATTAAAACTAACAGGCACCAGGCTCAAAATATTTCTCTACCTTGACTGAACCACACTGATTAAAACACAGGCAGAGGCACAAGATGACCCCCCAACAGAAATACCTTTAAGAAGGCATTTACAGTAAGGGTAAATTAGGAGCAAAGCAGGGAGAATCAAGTTGTCTCTGAGGACAGGATAGAACAATCTGGTCAACAAAAGCTGCCCATCAGTCACCAGGTGTTATGGACTGTGATGGAAAGAGCTTTTCTACAGGCACTGAGGTGGATGAGCATGCCTGGGATCACACATGGACTCCTGTGAATTTATAATGACTGGATCATAACACACCCATATGTAATTCTGGCTCCTCCTCTCCAGAAAACTTGCACAACCTCTCCAAACCTCACCATAATAAAATTACTTCTGGCACATAAGGACACACTGCATTTCCAAACACTGATTCCAGAAATATTAATTGATAATTCCTAGCCAAGCACAGACAGAATGAATGGTAGTGAGAGCTTCTCAGAAGCTGTACTTCATCTGCTCACACATGACCATTACTGTTTTCATTGGAATTGACATTTACTTTTTTTTGCCACTCCATTGTCATGCTTGGCTTACTAAGAAATCAGGCAGATGCAGTTGTGACATGCATATTTATTTTTCTGTCTCTGAGAGTTCATGAGTGTTTTTAATCTGATTTGGCACTACACTTGCCTCAAAAGTTTTGTGTTCTTACAAGTTTCCTGAAAGCAGGTAGGCAAGGATAGGAGTAAGGCTGTAATATTTTCCTGCTGTTGTGATCACAGTCTTTCTTGGGCACAAGAGACTCCACGCAAGAGAGAGACATTATTGAGGATACTTTAACTAGCACTAGGAACATATTAAATTCCAGATAACCTAATCACGAGACATAAATCATAGGCAACCAGCTCTCAGCAGCTCTACTGCTCACAGAACTGCTTTTCCAAAGAGCTCCAGGGGGCCTCACTGATCACAAATTCATGAAATTCTACTGGAAGAAAGAATGCAGCCCTATTTACATACACTTATCCTGACAAAAATTAGGGCTTCCTGTACCTACTCTGGGGAGCTGCAGACCAGCACACCACTACCCATGAGATGCTGGATCATCTTTTCTTGAATTGCTGAATGACGCTAAAGGGCAGCTACCGTGGTGCTGGAAAAGGGGTCAGAGAGACTCTGTCTTCAGGAAAACTACTGAGAGATTTGTCCTTCATGTGGGAATTTCTGTGACATTGCCTCACTTGTCTTTGCCCACAACAGGCTGAAGATCACCTGGCCTCAAGCTCACAATAGCCATGGTCCTCTATGGACAGAAGATGCTCAGTAATGGGAAACATTTGGTGTGTGCTAGGCCAGCTGCCTATTGTGATGTACCTGTTCAACACATACCAAGGCTCAGCTGTTTGGGTGTTGGAAATGTAAACACAAATATTAATATTGGTCTGGGGTTCTGTCTTCCTTGGCGGATGAAGGAGGCCTGGCACTGTGGGGCCATGAGATAGAAATTATCAATTGACACTGTGAATTCTGTGGCAGACATTAGAATAGATTTAAAAGATGAACTAAACTTCTAGATCTTTCAGGAGGAAGTTTGAGAGTCAGATGTTTGGGGAATGTCTTTCTCTAAATCTTCTTGCACCTTCACCCTGTTGCCCATGGTTGTTTTATAAACCCCTGTTCCTCAGGGGAATTCTGAAGTCTCCAGCTCCATGAACTCTTCTGATTTCATTTAAGCAAAACCAGGGAAGTTTTCCCTCACTAACTCTGAGGCTGGAAGTGCAGGGTGGGTCATGCATCTTAGGAAAGCCTAAGCTGCCTACAAAGCAAAGCCTAGGCTGGCTACAAAGCAAAGGCCAAGGCTGGATGCAGCACAGGTACTTTAGCCTCCTATGTAGCTATGGAGGCAGCCCAGGTCTCCTTAGTCTGGAAATACCACAGCAGCAAGCCAGGACACTGAATCTGTACCCAGCTGGTCAGTCCTGTTTAGGGCACTGCAGAGTCCCACAGCCAGGTCACAGGTTCTCTGGACATTCCTGCATCCCCATTCATCTGCAATGGTCATGGACCTGTAGAACTTACCTTGTAGCAATGATGACATCCCCAGCCACAAAAAGGTTGCCTAAAGCTTATCATAGACTAACTTACTCCTCTTCAAGGATCTCTACCAAAACCAACCAAAAGTCCCCTGTGAACTGTGGAGGGCTGGAGAACAGCTGGTTTTGGGGGATTTAGATCTCTTTCCAACACTGAGTCCTCTCTGAATGCTCTGATGTGTCACGCTGTTGCTGCAGGTGCACTGCTATCCTGCTCTAAATCCTACTGCAGATACATCCAGGATAAAAGGCACAGGCTCATTTTACTTTGCTGCTCTCAGCACTGGGATGCTGGGCAATCTGTGTGGCAAAAGGAACGGAAACAGAAGCAGCCAGACTCTCCGCCACAGCCCGAAGGCAGGTTTTCCCTGGCAGTCTCCCGCATGGACTCTCAGCTGTTTATTAATGTCTTGAGCCTACAGTGCCTTTTTTTCCTTTAGTGGGAGTACTAATCACAGTCTCATCTATCTAGATGCCTGTTTTTATGAAACTCATACAAAGGTAATATCTTTGAGACCTTTTCTCCCCTGTCAAATCTGAATAAATTCAACCAACATTTTGAAAAGCTATTGCAAGGGAAACTGAAGAGAGACACACAGATTGCAATGAGGGTAATTTCCATAGAAAACCAGCCTAAGTCCAGAAAGTTCTAAGACAACTCAAGTCCTTACACCTATCTTTCTTTTACAGGAAAATAGCTTCCCTTCCATTTTTGAAAGATTTAAGTAACCATCCAGCCCTGTCCTGAGGGGGAATAACCCTGCACTACATAAATACACTTTGGGCCTTATTTTATGGATGGAAAACCTCATATAGTTCTGATAGGTGCCTTCTGCTTCTGCTGAGGTGTGAGCTACTGCTCAGGAGAGAGACTATACTGGAGCACCTTCATACCACAAACTGGACCACTCTGGCACATCCAGGACAGCAAGCCTGGCATATTTTTCTGATCTTTTCTGTAAGAGCAGCAATACTGTAACCCCCCAGAAGGCAGACTGCCACAGATGTAAGTCCCTCAGTACTCCAGAAGGTTCACCTTTACACTGAACATACAGCTACATTTCATGTATTGGTATGAACTGGGATTACAGCCAACATAACAGACATGATAATGCCAATGTTAAACATTGAAAAATCAAGGCCAAAGTCTCTTCCTTAAAAAAAAAAAAAAAAGGAAAAAAAAGTTAGAAATACTGACTGGGTTCTGTTCTTATTTGCGTTTTGGCCTTCCAGACATCAGGATATATTTTAACTCTGTGTGCATGCTCACCCATTCTTTGATTTTGCTTTAAATGAAATCAGAAGAGCTCATGGAGCTAGAGACTTTGGAATACCTTGAGGAATGGGGGTTTACAGTACAACTGTGGACAACAGGGTGGAGGTGCAAGATTTAGAGAAAGGCATTCCCCAAACATCTGACTCAAACTTCCTCCTGAAAGATCTAGAATTTAGTTCATCATTTATATCTATTCTAATGTCTGCTACAGAATTCAGTGTCAATGGCCTCCTTCATCTGCCAAGGAAAACAGGATCCCAGACCAGTATTAATATTTGTGTTTACATTTTCAACACCCAAACAGCAGAGTCTTGGTATGTGTTGAACAAACAGGTACATACAATAAGCAGCTGGCCTAGCACGCACCAAATGTTTTGGAAACATCCCAGTGCGTGTATTTTAAGTAGGAATTTGGTTTGAACATTTCTGATGAAAGAATTAACAGCGGCAAAGGAGAATGAATAATATTATTCCAGGAGCTATGTGAAACAACAAGGGACCAGATGGGAGTGAAAACCAGCTTTCATTCAGCAGGAGAGTAAGAAGACATTCAGTCTGCCAAATGGATTAGGTGGCTGAGGAAGGGAGGGATTTCACTCCCAGGAGGTCAGCCAGGAAGCCCAGATGTCTGCTGTGGGGTGAAAACGCAGCCATGCAAAAGGAGAAGGACATAAAGCCAACTGGATGTCTGTATGACACTGCATGATGACATGCAGGAGGGACAAAGTTAGAACAGGACTTTTAGTCTGACTTGTAGGAAAACCTCAGAAATGATGGATGCTGCATTGAATCCAAGGCAGAGGAAAGTTAGGATCTGTCTCCAAGGAAGAAGGACTTTTCCATATGTTCTTAAATTAACTACAAATCATTAAGGAAAAATTTGTAGCACATTATCCCTCTGCTAAGCTCATGAAAACATTAGAAAGCATAAGAAATCTCAATTTCTGGCTGATCATGTAAGTCAGAAGTTACTGACTCTCCACCTTTCCATGTCCCTGGGCTTCCAAGGCACCTTGACACAATAAGAGACATTGTTCTTGGGAGAGTGAGACAGGAATACTTTTCAGAAACAGAAGAGCCAAACATTAAATACAAACAGCCCGAGCTGCCAACATTTATGGGGTTTCTCAAACACAAACGCAGACTCTCAGCGAGCTGCTATTCCCTGATGACACGAGCAGGGCAAACACTGTCCCTTTCCCCAGCTTCTCTTCTCTCCTCTCCTACCCTGGGCACCCAGAACCCTGGTTCTGCCATAACTGCTGGGCTTTCTCCTGCAGCCCTCAGCTGATCCCTGAGAGGTGCCTCAGCCCCACCGAGAATGGTGAGAGCTGAAGAACTGCAAACGAAAGGCAGGGAAGGGCAGAATGTGCTGGTTTGGGCAGAGGGATGTGGTTCAGCAAAGCCAGCAGAAGTGACTGTAACTTNGGAGAGACAAATTTTGAAAGAAATTATCGTATTTTCTCTTGTAATTAGCTGAGCATTAGAATCAAAGCTATACTACTTAGTTCCAATGTATTTACTGTTCCAGGCTGTGATTTTTTACGTCTTATACAACTTTAGTACTTCTATCTTTTACAAAAGGACTTCGTTTAGACCAAAATAATCACTGTATTAACTTTTTTTCTTAGCCACTGAAAGCAGTCCACTTCATTACTGCAGAAACAGCAAGCCTCCCCAGTCCATCATTAATTCTTACTGTTTTAATTACCAGAAAGAAAAAAAAACATTCTCTCTGGAAGAGTTTGTGCATAATGACACTGTAAATACAAATCTTAACACAAAGCTACAAGGTACAAACCAGACAAGTCAGCTGCTAAAGGCAGGTTCTGGTAAAGATCAGATTTGGTAGGAAATTAATTCTTCCCTCTGCCAAGCTGGTCTTATGCTGCTCTAAAACCACTGAAATTCACTGCATCACATCTGTCTGCAGAAGAATGAAGCCCTTAAAACTATCCTAACAATGAGTACAAACCACATCCCCATATCTTAATTTGAAAAAGTTCAGGGAAGTGTCAGCTCTGAACGTGTAGAAAAGAACTATTTCTATAATGAGCATGAACTAGGATTCTAATCCGAAACAGCTCTTCAACATGGGAAAAGTTTTGATGAAGATGCGAACTTGTCTCATTTCTAGTTTGGGCTGGTTTCTTCAGCTACTTTCACAACAGAAGCTGAATCAATAAACCCAGAGCACATCTATAACAATACAGACCTAAGATGGATGGGATTTTCAAAGATATGAACAGCCTTAATTAAGAACACTTCGACCCAATGGCTTTTGGATCTCAAACTGAAGCATGAGACAAGTGCTACGACATAGAAACTGCATGTCCACATTCCCAAAATGGAATATTTAAAGTCCAGCCTGTGCATATGTGGCACCTCAGAGATAACAAGTTTGCATGTAAACTAGGAAATTTATGAAGCTTAAGGTGATGCGGATGAATGCACTCCATATATATGTATATGACTGAAAGGCTGGAGCTTTTCTTGTTTGTTTTGATTTTAAGGATCAGTGATATAAACTGTGATACTTCACATTTCAAAGTGGTGAGAATTAGCCAAAAGGAGATAAAGTGAGGGAAAAAAATCTAAATGTAAACCACAACCTTACAGTGAAATCTAAGAATTCCTCCAGGCTGAGATTTTGGTAAATA
Organism: Machaerirhynchus nigripectus; assembly: GCA_013397975.1. Taxonomy (NCBI): domain Eukaryota; kingdom Metazoa; phylum Chordata; class Aves; order Passeriformes; family Dicruridae; genus Machaerirhynchus; species Machaerirhynchus nigripectus. Next base: position 99,917 of record VZRQ01002155.1, read on the forward strand.
CTGTTCTCTCTTTGAATCTGGAAGAGGCAACACAAATGACCACAGTCAGCACCCAGGTCCAAGAGATACAGATGCAAACTGAGAGGATTGTGTCAGTTCCTAATCCAGTTCCTAATCCAGCCCCAAAACTTTCTGTCTGAGAGCTGCATCTGACTCAAATTCATGTGCTTCCAACCACTAAGTCTTCCAATACCGGGAAATAGATGTGATTAGACAAATAGATAAGAAACTCCAGGGATCTTGTCAATGGTCCAAGTTTCCTGCTTACTCAGGACTATTTTAAAAGAGTAGTAACAGAGGCAAAGAAGACAACAAGAAAACCTAGCATTCATGCTAATAATAATGAAAGCAAAATCAATTCACAAGTTAAAGCAAAACCAGAACCAGAGAAATAGATTCTTCTACTAAAAGAAATAACTTTTTCTTCTATTATCAATTTTTACAACAAATGACTACTTGTACCAGGACATTTTATTTGTTCACATCCTGGTTACATTGCATTCAGTTCAACTACTGAAAGATCTAGCAGGCATATTAGATGTAGGACAATCTTGTAGAGAACACAGAAAGGGAGAAGCTTCTTGAATGTATCTTCCCTGACTAACAGATTCTAACAGTAGTATCTGGGGCAAAAGTGGTCAATCCAAACAACTCACTGAATAATTATTTTCACATACTCACACACACACACACACATACATGCAAAAGAAGCAAATGAAATGGTTACTCTGATACAGAAAATTTCTTGAGAACTTGGCCTGTGAGCAATGAAATCTTTTTAACTTCTATGGCCTTTGAATTAAAGAGAGTAAAGTGAGAAAGAGAGCTGCTGAGAGGAAGCATAATGTACCTTCGCACGCTGCATAACTTCAAATACTGCATAATTATCAGGTTCAGCTTTACCCTCCACCCTGATCCCCATTCTGTGTACTGGTACTATGATCAAGAGGCCGATCAGACCCAACTCCCGAGACTCAAAGAGAAGACATGCAACTGCATTTCTAGCATGGATAGAACACCAATTGAAATCATGGAACAAAATCCATCCCCCTACTGGACAGAAAACAAAATTTTGCAGCCCAGACTTACTTTTCATGGACGATGGATGATAGAGTTGCTATAGAGACTTACTCCAGAAAAAGCAAGAGTTTGTACATTGAGGCCACCTCACTAGGTGAGAAATAATTTTTTTAAAGAAATAACCTTGTTCTGGCCTTCAGCTGTCTCTGCCTGCTCGCCTGTATTTCGAGCAGCTGCTCACCTCTTTCCATGGGCACCCTGTTTCACAAAATCCAGGGAGGCTGCTCACAAATAAGCAGAGACTGGGAAAGCTAGCAGGGAATAAAACTTAAAAGGGGCTACTTCAGAAACCCTGAAGCCTGAGGTATCAAAAGAAAAGGACTTATTTCAGAGACGTAGTTACAGACAGCCCTCAGTTTTGCAGCCACTGAGAAAATTAGCAGAAGAGCCTTCCATGACCTTATTTATGCTATATTTATTAAAGTACAACATGTTAGGAAAAAATGTAGACTTTCTTTTCACCTTTCTCCAATAAAGTAGGTTTTTCTTTCTTATTTTGTATTTAGCATCTCAGGGCTCATGACCAGTTTTCAGCAACACAAAGAATACTGGTCGGGGCTTTTTGGTGTTCCTTTTTTTTTTGTTTTGTTTTGTTTTTTGGTGCTTCTTTTTGTTTTGTTTTGTTTTGTTTTGTTTTTGAGCTGCCAATGAGCATGGAAATGAAGAATTTAAAGGCTGAGCAAACGTAATGTATCAGGAATTACTCACTCATCTCAAACAGCTTCCTCTTCTCCCCTTGCCTCACTTCTCATCAGGACCATGGTAATTGCCATATTTAGTGGGAAGGGGTCCTCAGGAGCCCCAGGAGCTTTCTCAGGGTGACTGGCAGAAGTAACCACTTTAGATACTAGGCAAACAAAACCAGCTACCAGTTCTCACAGGGCTTGTGAGACCCACATGAGCTCCTCTGTCCCCTTCCTTTGCTTAAGTTATTTGCTGACTGGCTGGCAGAAGAATGCTGTCAGTGTTTGCTCACTGCTTATAAAACATATTTCCAAGGTGGAAAAGCGTGGTCCCTTCACCTCTCCCCTGCCAGCCCAGACTCTGAGCCAAACCCAGCTCTCCTGCCTGCTCTCTTCTCTTCCACCCCTCTGTCTGCCTCTCTTGGACTGTTTTAAAAATCCCCTCCAGTGTGTTTCCTTAATGCACTGTCTCACGTTCTAATGTCAGTTCTTAGTCTGTCATCAATGAAATCTGCCAGCTCAACAGAGCCGAAACTGCTTGCAGTTGGCAGCAAAGATCTATTGACGTGCAGGGTAACAGTTTTTCAATAGCAGCCTTTCATGTAAAATACTAAACTCTAGTGCAGTCTTTCTGCTACAGGCTGCGATTAAACTGTAATTCCCTGATAGACTTACAACCATGATTTCCTACCAGCTGGCCTGGGAAATTATTTCAGTACTTCACCTGGCAGAGCTGTTCGTCAGACGGCACACAGAGATTTCAGTCCCCGGCTGGGAAGGCAGGAATGCTGCGGCTCCAGCCGGGGGCAGGTTTCCACAGTAGATGGCAGCAGCCAGAGCTCTGAAACTTTCCAGCTAGCCAAGCTATTTCAGAGGCTCCCAGCTTCTGCGGTCTTACTTCATTTCCACTCATTACCCACAGTGGGGACATCCTCCTCCTTCCCTGCCCTATCCCTGGTTGCAATAACCTCAGTTCCCTTCCAAAAGTCTTTCCCTATGCCCCACCATTCCAGAGCAGGTGATGCTCAGCTTGTTTTGCTAAAAAGATTTTCAGGGTGAGTGAGAAATGAGAAACTGGGTCTTTGCTGGCTCTTATTTAACAGCGTTATTTCATCCCATAAAAAGAAAACAATATGACATATTCATCAGTGCATGAAACTTTGTAGCTCACCTGCAGCATCTGTGGAGTGAAAACAGAGGAGCAGTAACAGGTAATGCTTGCACAGATTACAGGCCAAAGGAAATGAGATGTGGAGAGAGAATGAGCTCCAAGAAACCATTCTTGCCTTTGAAAACTGAGAGCACAGCATATGTTGTCTTTATTATTCTCCCGCTCTGGCAGAGAGATGTCCCACCACTCACGTACAGCAGGGAACAGGGCATGTTTCCCTCCGTACCAACTCCATGTCTCCTCAGAATCATAGAATGGTTTGGATTGGAAGAAGATTGTAGGGGCAACCCCTGCCACGGGCAGGGACACCTTCCACTAGACTGGGTTGCTCCAAGCCCCATCCAACCTGACCTTGGACACTTCCAGGGATGGGGCATCCACAGCATTTCTGGGGAACCTGTGCCAGGGCCTAATCTAATCTAAACCTCCTCTCTGTCCTGCCTGAAAAGTCTCAATTCTCTCAGCCTTTCCACATGCTTCCTTCCAGCTGCTGGCTGTGTCTCCAGCCTGCCTTCAGTGACCTGTTACACCTGTGTAACTCACACAAATGCTCCTGAATTTCTCTCAGGTCCAAGGAACAGTAACCACCACCTTCCTAAACTGTTCCAACCACCTGGGCTCATTTAGCCTAAACACAGCACAAGCAGCAGTGACAGCCCCATGGGCAGGGAGCTCTCCAAAGAGCACAAGCACAGCCAAAGGGGACTGTGTCCCCAATAACAAGGTCCTCAGAAATAGAAAAGGATGCAAGAAAAGGCTGCAGAAGACATGAAGATGAGCTCTCCTTGCAATGACAGAGAAATGACAATGTGCTGCCGCACAGCATTGTCTGTTGGATGCCTCTGCACAAAACAGAGGGCTGTTCGTCCAAACCCCAAACCACCATGGCATGGCTAACAGACCAACATGACACGGCCATTTTGGGAGGCAGACCTAGTTTTAACCAAAGAATAAAAAGACTCAAATCTACAATTAAAAAAAAAAATATAGCACTTTATTTGGTACTTTTCCTAGTACTGCCTTTTTAAACCTCATTGCTTTAGTTCATGCTGATTTGGCAACAAACATGTTATGGAGATCTGCAGTGGCCCTGATACGTGTGTGAAGCAACACAGGCTGTTTTTTTCTTCCTCCAGATTTCTCTGGCAGCGTAACGCACTTCAGGAAAGTACCGTGAGATAAATATGAGTGGGGAGGCTAAGTACTACCTCTAGTACTACCCTGCAATCACATTTTAGTGTGTATAAGCTGATTTCTTAGTGCAAATGCAGAAGCCATTGCTCCTGCAAATAAAGACCTGGGATTGTTTTTCTGTTATGCACAGAGTATCTGTTATGATAATTTAATTTTAGGCCTTAATTTTTCAGGGGGTGCATTTCTAAACCTTGTTTTAAGTGCCCAAACCCCTCTGTTTTGCCTCCTGCATTCAGAGGTTTTAGTGACCAAGGACAGGGAAGAAAGGAAAGGTAGCACTGTTTGCTGTGCCTCTCATTCTGCTCCATTCCCTTTCCCAGATGAATGCAATAACTTTCACTGCCACTTTGTCAGCAAGACAGAAATATGCAGCATCAAACATGCCATGTTAAAGTGCTGTCTGGGATATGAGCTGAGGGAGCTTGAGCCTTTGCTTGTGTCAACAGCATCTTTCACATCTCACAGGCATGGGGAGATGAAGGTCACTGAGGAAGAGCACTTGAATTAACACAAACGCAACTGACAGTGGTAAGCTGGAAAGGAAAAAATTGCTCCCTATTTCTTTTTCTCATTTTTGACCAAAAGTAATAGGAAGAAGGTATCTATTTTAAAATATCACACTGCTAAAAGCCACTCACCCCCAGACCACCTGCACTTCTAAGATAACTATAGCACTGTGCGCCCCAGCACCAGCAATGGGAACCCTCCTAACACTCTCCACATCCCTGCCTTTGTGCAGGACTGGGACTGGAATGTGCTTTTCCTACTCTTTAGAGCCACCTTGCCAGCCAGACTTTGGATGCCACTGGGAAAACTCTCTGTATCAAATACCAAGTGGATCAGCAGAAAGTGACAGAATGGGACAGAAATGCACATTCAAGTCTGACCTGTGCACCAATTCAACAGCATGGTGCAATCTGAATGAAAGGACAGCAGACAATTTAACCTGGCAGCAACACTCTATTCCTATATTGTCTTCCACAAATGAATTCAGAGAAAGTGAAAAAACTCAAGCCATGAATCACTTTCATTATGCTTATATACTAATTAGGTTAGGACTTCCACTGGCACTGCACAGCAGGGAATATGAAATGCAGGAGGAATTAAGAGGCCTGCAAAAGGTGGGACAGAAAGTCCATGGGTTTATCATAAACATTGCCCCCAGTCTTGTGCTGTTATCACTGTCTGAAGACATCCCACACTTCCCTGCTCTTGATATAGCGTGATGTTAACAACATCAAATCAACAGCAGGGATATTGGTCTTCCAAGTGACTGGGAGTTTAGTCCCTCCCTTCAACAATCAACACAACAGCCACTCGAATGCAGCTGCAGGCCCACTCAAAAGATGGCAAATCTACCACACTATTTCAGGAGATGGCGAGATCAAGGCTAATAAAGAAACAACCCAGGACATCGAGTTTTCAGGTTTACAAGATGTTTCAGACAGACCTGGCTCTGTGGCATTTGGCATCTTGTCAGAGTTTAGCATGGAAATAAATAATACGTGATCCCTGCTGTATACTCAACTTCAGTACCCGTGGTAATTTTTTATAATGGGACTGAGTTTTTCATTATGCAATTCTTCAGAAAACATAAGCTCTGTACAGTGCTGCTCACAGAGCTGGCAATTTCCTTCTTGTCCTACACTGCATTCTCCTGAGATCTGTGCTGACTGGGATTCTGATGCTGGACAAGGCATCTGGACTGGACAGACAGACAGGGATTACCAGCCAGAATCACAGGCACTCCTGTACCACTAGAGAGAGGAACATCCAGAGCATGGCCCTCAGGTGTGTGACTACCATGGAGTGAGGAAAGAACCTGTCCCTCATTTCTGGGCCTAGCTGTGCATATTTGTCATCCATAGTAAGTGCAAGGTACAGCACAGTGCTGCTAACCTGCAGAAGAGCCCTGAGAGGGATTCTTCTTACCTGCAGGGCTATCTATTATTAACAAGTTTTTCAGGTGATTTAAAATAAGGTATTCCTATGCCTCCCCAAACCTTTCTGTTTGCAATTTAAGCCATCATGGACATTTTCTCTGGAAAGCATCCCTGGCTGTTCTGGCTGTCAAACATGGAGGCTGACAGCTGTCATGAACAAGGAATCATGCAGGCTTCTTTGTGCTTAAACCCACCCCAGTATTCTGTGTTTACTCACCAGCTGCCATTAGAACCAGAACATCATCCTTAGGCTGAAGCAAGAAATCGACTTTGGTATCACTTGAATTACAAAAAGAGAAATACCGCAATGCCCAAGTAATTGCAAGTGAGGAAACTGCAGATAAACAATAGCTTCTGACACAGAGAGGTGATCATCAACAAGAACCTCTAAAAGCATCAGCTTATCATCCTTATTATCAACCAAACACCCACCTTCCACTTTTATGTAGCATGCTACTATCAAAAATGAACACAAGGATTACATTTAAATCAGTAAACAGTAATGAAATACTTCACAGAGAGAACCTGTTAGAAAGCTGGACCTGTTAAAGAGTTACTGGTGTGGTCAGATGATGGCCTATTCCAAGAAGACTTGAACTCTGCAGTGCACTTCAGCTTTCTGCATCTGAGGAAGAACATTTCTTTGATATGTGAATATTCTAAGGAGCAATGGGGATCTCCAAAAAACAACATCAAATGAAGGTTCTGTCATGACAGTTTTAGACTTTACTGTTCACAAATCCAGCTTCAGACAGTAAAGGATGATCCCGTTTTCCTGGGAACCCTGCCCTGCACAAGTACTGACCTGTGCAAAAATGCTTTTCATGACATTTGTCTAAAGACTGAAAGCTGCAAGTCATGTGCAAGAGGATGGGAAATTGTGGAAGTGTGTGTGGGTTACTTCCAGTCTTTCCATGAACAAAAAAAAGGACCAACCCAGCATTACAGCAAGGCAGGTTTAGCAGCCCTTGAGAAAGGTTTTATAAAACCTTTACACAGAATTGTTTTCCCTTTGTAAGTCAGCACTGTTGATCAACACAATGGCCTTCACTTAAGAATGAGCTGAGGGTCAGCAGCCCTCCTGTGAGAGATAAAAAAGGTGCCCCCCAGCACTGCGAGGAGCTAAGTAGATAAAACATTTTAGCTAAAAGAGAAAATACCTGCCTGCAATGACACGAGTGGTTTTACGTGCTGCACTTCATGTGCAGCTGCAATGCAACTCTGAGGGCTCTGAACAAACTCACTCAGAGCTTGAGGAGGGAAATGCTGTATCTGGAGCTCCCTTGACTCCAGGAGCTCATCTCAGCTGGGGCTGAGGATGCTGAGGCAGAGAATAGTGACTGTGGCTGCAGCCAGCTTCTCCTCTTGCCTGCCCCTGCACTGGCTGGGCATTAAGTCATCATCTCCTTGTCAGTGAGAGACATTTAACAAGGTCTTGATTGAACACCTTCTCGTGCTCAGCAATTTAAGTTTTGTTCTGTTTCTACTTTAAAAATCCTTCAATTTGCAGAATCAGGAAAGGAGGAGGCTGAAATCTTCAGGCCCTTATCCCATTTACACTCTGAGGGAGAAGAGTGCACTTTTAGCTGATATCCCCCTATACAAATTTTCAGTAAAAATGTGGTAATGCGTTTCAATAGCATTGTAATGGCTATAACATTATAATAGCTTGTCCTTTTTCTAGGAAGAAGTTGGTCTATTAACAGGCTTTCTGAACAGGTGACTAACCTTTAACCGTTTCTGAGTTTTGCTTCTAGAAATCCGAGTAATTTAAGTAATTAGTTCTGCAAAGCTACAGTGTAGACAGCATCTACATTTCAGCATTTTGCCTTCCCCTCTCTTCTTAATTCTTGTACCCCAGTCCCATGCACATGAACTTTTGCAATCACCCACAGATTATCTTGCCTAGTAAAGAGTTTGCTTAAACTACATAAATGTCTGTTAGCAGCTCAGGTGATGCACAGCAGACAAGACTTCCCAAAGAGAGACAAAGGGCTATTAATTCTACTTAGCTGCACATATGAAATATGCAGCAAACAACAAATATTCACAGGAACATACACAGCCGTCCCAGAGGACAAAACTCAGAAGTAAAAACCAGGAATGACAAAAAAAACCACCCTGCAGTATTGCTGAAAAACATTCAGCTTTAGAAGTGGAGATCAAATGTTTGCCTGTGAGAATAGACAAAAAAATGACAACAGGATCAGAGAACACCCTGTTGTGAGTGGGATTCCTGCCATGATGTGGAGCAGGGAGAAGATGTTCAAATAATAAGGTTATTTTGACAATAAGAAGTATTGTGTTGGTAGGCGTTTTGTATGAAAAGCAGAAAGTACTCCCCAAATAATAATAATAATAACAACAACAACTTCAGGTGTCTGGTTGCCAGCACTAGCTTTTCCCAGGTGTGAGGGAGCATAAGGGTGTCTGCTTCTATGGTTATTTGTTGGACAGAAGGGGTATCTACAATACTCATAGATAAAAGAAGTATCCTGTAAGAAGTTATCGTTATACACCAAATGTCTAGGAAGGTCAGTGCTAGTGGCTGACTGATTAAAAATGAGCTTTATAAAAAAGAATCAGGTGAATAGCTTGTATACATGATATATTGCAAACAACAGATAATGCAACAGGGGATTTATTAGTAAAACCAATTTGATTTTGTAAGCCTTAGGTAATTTACAACCTGCAACTGAATAAGAAAAAGGCTGTTCTCCTTAGAAAACAATTCTCTTGCAAAAAAATAGAAAAAAAAAAAAACAACCAGAGAGGGAAAGACGAAAAACCCACAACCCTTAAGGTGGCAGAGCTCTGTGCTCCACAACTTCATGTGCTGCATTGTCAACCAGCCTGGCAGAGAGGAGAAAGCTGACAGCTCTCCAGGGGAGCTGTGCAGGAGTCTGGAACGGCACAGACTTGATCCTGCATGTAATGAGAGAGAGAGAGCGGAGCTGGAAGGCAAAATGCCTCCCTGGCCGCAGGGAAGGCACAGCCCGGCTGCTGCCGAGCCCCTGGCACACACACAGCCTGGCTGTGCTGGGGGGAGCAGGGGAACCAAAACCCCCGGGTTCTGCTTGCCAGAAATGCACTGCAAAAAGGCATTCAGTTATATTACATTAAAAAACCCCAACCTGCACTCACAGTGTCTTACTCGAAAATCCGAGACTAGACAGCCAAATCAAGGAAATACTGACATATCTGTGCTCCTCTTTTATGCCTCAGGTTAAGCACACTGGAAAATCCTCATTAGCTGACAGTTCTAGCTGAAGGTCTTGTGCACCAGGCTAGCTGAGAATATTAGGCCTCATTAATTAAAAAAAAAGGAAAAGAAAAAAGGAACAAATATAGCTGCTGTAATACTCCATTCAGTTTGTCTAATTCTGCATTATTTGGTACCCCTGTAACAGATCTCTTGCATTCCTTGTGGAACTACACCAGACACAGGCACTTAACACAACTGAACACAGCAAACACAATCAATCCTGTATTTTACTACTGCCAATGCTGTCCCAAAAAGGCTCTGGAGGAAGACATAAACTTTTCATGACCTCCCAGCAGTTGAGACAACCCAGAAAATGTGGCTGTGGTGGCAACTTCGACTGGAGCATCTCCCTAACAAGTAAAGACTGAGGGAGCTGGAGCTCTTCAGCCTCAAGAGGAGCCCCAGCTGAGAGAGGCCCTCATCCCTGTCTGTCCCTGTCTGCAGGGAGGGCTCAGAACAGGAACCAGGCTCTGCTCTGTGGGGCCCAGCAATGGCACAAGAGGAATGAATGGGCAGGAACTGATGCTCAGGAAGTTACACATGGACAGGAGGAAGAACTTTTCCTGTGCAGTGACTGAGCACTGAAACAGAGACCAGAGAGGGTGTGCAGTCTCTCTCACTGGAGACGTTCCAGACCCATCTGGATACAATCCTGTGCTGTGTGCTCTGGGTTGACCCTGCTTGAGCAGGGAGGTGGGACCACATGAGCCAATGGGGTCCCTTCCAGCCTGACCCATCCTGGGATTCCATGAACCTGGAAACTTCACCCTCCTTTCTGGCAGCAATGCAGAAGAGGATGTTTTGCAGGATGGTTGTACCACCTCCACATTGATGGCATTCATAAACATGGAGTTGTATATTAAAACACACACGTATGTATCTGCATAGACCTAGAGAGCATCAACATGAGACAGAGAAAGAGAAGGAGCAGAGTTTATTCTTTGCATAATATTCACAGATGTGATTTTGGGTTGTATCTGCTCTGACATGTGACCTCTCCCATGGCGTTGCAAAGTAGTGATATAAAAACACCACTTGAAGGCACATGAAATCCTTAGGAAAGACAGTTGTGCCAGTCAGCATTGAGTGGAGATGCTGCTGGTGTGCAGATTTTAGAGGAAGGTATCTCATTGGCATTCCTTAGTGTCCAGTGTGCCTCAATTAAAATCAGTCACTGTGTAAAATAGAAAAAAAGAGAAATACCAACAGAAAAGTAAAGAATGATTTTATAGCCTCATGCTTGTGGTGAGTAGGATCTGTGTGAGGATTATGATAATTCTGACAAAATTAATAGGTATTATCAAATGCTGTAATTTGGGGAAAGACAGTGTACTAGAACAGAAAGAAGATAATGGCCAGGTCTCTGCTTCTCCATCAAAGCCCCAGGCTTGTGCTACAGGACACTCACACTGATCCTGCTCCAAAGCCTTCTCACCCCCGGCACCTCTTCATGAAGTTCCTCTGTCCAAAGTCTTTAAAGGCAGTAGGATGAAGAGTCACCAAGAGCTTAGGCTAGAAAATGCTTGAGAAAGGGAAAGGATGCAGAGCTTCACTTTTCAAAGTGCTGAGTGAGATCATTTTATTTCTATTAGCAGCATTGCAAAACAACTTGAAATAGGGGAGGGAACAGGAATTTTCACTCTTTGCTCAACCTGAAAGACTTAACTAAGTTAGGTGACCTAGCACGTGCTTTTTACCGCACATCATGAAACTAAACCCCTTAGTTGCCATTCTCATGTCCATTCTGGCTCTGCTTATTTCTGCTAATGTGCCATGTTCTCTCTGCCCTATTCTACTGTAGTGTTGTTTCCTTTCCCTGGATATAATTAATTCATTCACGAACTACAACAAAACTAAGCTATCAGAATGCAAACCAAAAATGAACACTGCACTGGAAAGATGAGTTACTCCTTTTAAACATCAAACTGCATGCCAATTTAACTTTCCCAGTCCAGAACCGGTTTGGCCACCAGAACTTGGTTCAAGAGGACACTTCTCTAGGGCAGATGTTCCCTGGAGTGCTCTGCATGGGAAAATCTGCCAGTGGTGATGATGTTTTGACAAAAACACCACTTCCATGCTGTCACCATGCCCCACGGTCAAGGGATATTTGACACTCACCCTCAGCATCCTCCAAACAGATCACACAAGCTGTAATATGCTCATTCCTGTTCTCACATCCATGGCATCCAACCAGATCACCTCTTCCATACAGGAGTGTCTGGGCCATTTTGAGAGACATTCCCAGCCTGTGGAGATCATGGCTTATTCCTCACTACCACATGGTTTTCTGCATTCTCTTGACTTAGCAGGTCACTCACTGACAATATCTTAAAGTGATTTCTGTCTCTTTGCTCTCCTCAAAACCACAAGAGACAGGCATTACTCAGAGCTCTCCTCTGTTTCCTTCCTGCCCCTCTGGAGTTAACTAAACAGGAGCAAGAGAGCTAAAGGCCTCCGCTTGAATTACCTTTTCTGACACCTCCTGGAATCTTTGGGAACTTGCACAGCTTTGAACGCCTCGGTGCAACTCTCCATTCTCCACTGCCCCATACTCAGGTGTGCAGACACAGACACACATCCAAGCATTTCAAGGGCTTCATTCCTGCACTTTTGGCTGAAGAAAAGAGCAGCTTTATGAAAACCCCCTCTGAGACCAACTGTACATTCTGTAAAATGGCCTCTAGAGCAAGTAAATACCAAATAACGTGATCCCTGTTTTTGATTTAGACTGTAGATTCCTCTTTAGTAACATTAGTAACTCCTAGTAACTTTACTTTTTAGTTACTTTTTACTAACTTTTTAGTATGCTTTCACAGCATATTCACTGATTCAACAGTATTTAATAGGAGGCTTATATACTATTTTCAGGGGACTTTGATTATGAATTAAACTGTAAACTTGCCTCTTTGTTTTTTAGTTCCTGTAACTCTTTACTAAGTGACAGTGTATTCAAATTCCTCTTCAAACAGATGTACTGCTTCAAATTTTTACATTAGGAAATAGGGCTATACTCTTACTACTGCTCTCCTCATGGCATCAGAATAAAACCAAACCAAACCGAACAAAATAATGTGCTAAAAAAAGCCCAGGCACCAAATAAACACTGACCGAGATGAATCCTGAGCTTCAATTATTCAATGTTCCTTCATCTTGCTACATACAGCATATTTAGTTGAAATAAATAGAAACACTTATATCTCACAGTCACCTCTGTCCATTTAAATGGCAAAACACATTTGACTCTGTTATGGACTGCAGAGCTGTTTATACAGCTCCATGTTTTGGAATTAAGCAATAGGCCACATGAAATCACTCATTACCACCAAGCCTGCTGATTAGAGCCTCAGGCAAGTGTAGGGGCAGTTAACTCTCTAACACCACAATTTCCAAGCCCAGTAATGACTTATTCCCAGGTCTTTCTTCTGTTAGACATGCTATCCCTTCCAGCACAGAGCTTTTACAAAAATGCCTTAAAATTCACATCTCTGACAGATCATTCATTAATAAATGTAAAAAGTAAATACACAGGATACAGGCTGTCTCCTAGATCAGCCAAACAACAGGACAATCTTCACTTAGAGTCCCAATCTCTAGGCCAGTAACAAGAAGCCTGACAGGCCTGCAAAACTGTACCCAGAACACACTGAATATATCAAATGTCATCTGCCTGTGTTTAATAGATCTGACTGACCTGTGAATGCAACACCTCAATACATTAGGAGAGGGGGGCATGTCCTGCTCTGCTGAACTCCAAAGGGGAGAGCTGGGGTGCCATTCCCATCTTCAAGAATGGCAGGAGAGAGACTGATCACTTAATTGTAAAGCAAACTTCTGCACCCCAGATTTACAAGATTACCTTCAGAAAAGGATCACAGGCTACTTAAACATGGTTCTAAGCAGTGAATACATTCAATAAACCATTTTGCTCATTTTATGTTCAGTTTGTAAGTGTACATATATAATTACAGCCAGTTATGTAAATATTTGAGTATGTATATCCTATGCGTATTTTGTTTACAAATCTGTTACAAAAACACCCCAACTGTAGTTTATTTAAACCAGGAAGACTGACTTGCTTTTTTACGTACATTCAAATTTGTTTTTTCTATTAATATAACGTCTGATGGACTCTGATGGTGGATGTCACACCTGCCAAGTTCTTAAGACTTTGGTATTGTGTCTGCAACTACCAGCTGTTAAGGCTGTGGCTCAAAGCAAGTCTATTTTCAGTTTTTCTGGTGTACACCCAGAATCAACCATATTTCACACAGAGCTGATACTAGTGTTCAGACTTATCAACTGCAAGTTTAATATCACACGATAACATCACAGTGTGCTGTCAGTGGAGTCAAAATATGAATTCACTGCTAGACAGCAGTAGGATTTATTTTCATGCTTTCTAACCAAACACAGCCACAGAAATGTATATCTGTGGGACAGGGAGGGAGGGAGGGAAGTGAGCTTTTTCAAAGGTACAAAGACAATTTAGTTGCTCATTAGATAATATATAATTATATATTCTATATGGTGAAAACATATCTATGCACTTAAATGTTTTAGAGAAAAATAGACACATAATTGAATAAAAAGATATCTGTAACACTTGCACTTTCTAGCACGTTCAAACTCTTCTGCTTGGAAATGAAGCTGAGGTAGTGAGGAGTTGAAAAACATTGCCTGTTCTTGCTCTACTCCTGACATGGAGAAGAACATCCGAGACGAGAAACAAACCCAGGTGTGTTCTGTGCGTTTTAAGGCCGAGATAGAAACAAAATTCCTTGAAGATCTCCTTTTGGGACGTGGCAGCTCCAAGGAGTCCCCAGCATTATCTGATACTCACGTCCTTTCCCCAGCTCAGAGCACAGGTTGCCTCCCACTCCAAGGCTGTTGTTCTGGCAGCCAAGCCTGACAGGAGAATGACGGCAGCTCGGGAGCAGCTCTGTTGCTGTAAATTACCCTGACAGCCAAGGGCTGCTGGGGGAGAGGGGATAAGCCACGCTGCTCAGCCACCGGGAGCTGAAGTAATTAGCTGGTGTAATGAAGAGCGAGGGAAGGAGAGGAGCGGTGGATGGTGCAGCGCTGTACTGTCAGCAATATCATCCTCCAAGGCTCGCAGAACAATGCCCCGCTGAGCCCCCAGTAATCTCTACACATGGCTACCCATGAAGAGAGTAATTAAGAAATGTCATTGCCTCCTTGGGAAAATACCACTGTGTCTCAAAAGAATGATGATAATCTCCATAACAGCCCTGCTCTCTCTCTCTCTCCTCTTTGTTTTGGTAGGGAGTAAAACGCGTCACAACGCGAGGCTTTTGTTCTTCCCTTTGTCACACGCCAACCCAAACAAAGCTCTGCCAGCTGAGCCGAGACAAAGCTGTGTTTAGAAGCGAGTGCAGGCACTCCCAAAGTCTGTATTACTGGGGAAGCCACATCTGCATCAGGCATCCCTACTAAGAAAAGTATTTGAAAGTCAAGCGCCAGGCACAAGGCAGGTAAAATCTTCTTATAAAGTCAGGTCTGCAAAGAGCAAGCTTTTAGAGGAACTTCTGGATCCAGCAAGCATCCAATGATTTGGTGAAAGAGGCAGCGCTACAGCCCTCATCCAAGGGCCAGGGAAGTCCATGCAGGACTGCTGCTTCAGGTATGACTCCCGAAGAGCAGCATTCCTGCAGAGGTGTGCAGTTGTGCCACCTGGGAAAAAGACCAATACTTCCAGGCCAAGGTAAACAAGACAAGGGCTATTTTTCCAGCACTGGGCCAGACTTGTGTCATCCCTCACTGGGTGACCTTTGTATCATACTCATTCTTTATCAGTCAGACTAAAAGTCTGTCGCCCTTAATTGACACCGTGCCTGAAAACGTGTATCTAAAACTGATCTTAGTGGTTGTGACCCGCAGCTTTCTTATAGATAAACAGACAGACAGACAGACAGACAGATAGTTTTTTCAGAGAACTCCATACTGCTGGGGAGCAAAGGGTACGTACTGTTAGAGAGCAGTGCCAGAAGTCCCTGAGGAAGCTGGAAACATCTCTGCCATTCTTTCTCTCCCTGCCTCCTTGATGTCTACCACTGGAAATGCATGAGAGCCAAAAAATATCTTGCTTGTCACAGCTGTACCTGTATAAATACCAGCAATCCCCTCACACAAGGTGTGATTAATTACACAGCAAAAATTTCAGAGAAAAAAGGGTTATTGCAGCAGTCTGCTAATGAGGCTGATCAATTTAAATACTTTCTTCCTTCCCCAAGATTTCATTCCAGGTTGTTTAATCTGTTCTCTGAAATTAAGCAGTCGTGTCTACACAGCTAACACACCTTTGATTTTCCAATTCACTGCACATTTGGATTGTACTGGAGGTAAATATTTGCAGCTGGAGAGTAGACAGTTGAGAGTTTAAACATAACTATTGCTATTTCTATTTATTCCAGCCTGTTTTTCTGCCATAATGGAAGGGATAAGATGAGAAACGTTCATCTAAAAGGTGGTTTTTGGGTTGCTAAATGCTAAAGGCCCAGGTTCCCTACTGAGGGTTTGCAGCTGCCAGCACAACTCCTAGTCACTACCACATGTTTTATTCTGGAAACCTTTTGGCAGAAACACAGCATGCATTCGTGTGTTCTGAGATTCTGAGCAATTTTTTCTTCAAGTGCCATTACATAAAGAATGTTGATGCCACAACAAAGTCATACATGAGGGTAAAATAAAAATAGTAATAATAAAACCCCCCATTTTCCAGCCTCCACCAATTCTGGTGACTGTCATTCTCCAAAGGAGCCTGATGGGTCCCTGTTAACTATGTCTAGCTTCCCAATTTCCAGACATTATCTAGTGACACTGCTGGTTTTAGTCTGGCATTCCCCTGCAGTATATAGCTGAAACCAGTCAGGTAAGTAATTAGGCAAAAGATGATCACGGTGAGGTTAAAAATATAATGGAAAAATGAATATTTAAAAAGAGCTGAATACACAGTTTGGAGAAAATGGAATTGATGGAAAATGACAACTCCTCATGGGCAGAAAGAAGGGTGGAAAAAGTACGGCTTTTTTTAATGGCTTTTGGAAGAAGGACAAAGTATTTTTAATTTTTACACTGAACTATTGAAAAAATACTAAAAAAAGATTAAAGTCTGTTAAAAGTCCAAATGGAGAACTACCTCTGCAGTAGACATATAACCTACCCTGATAAAGTTGTGATCCTTGCAAAGGTTATATTAAAAATTTTGGCTTCCTCTGTATCTCTTCTTTGCCTCTTTCTACAACAAATCCATTTTTCTTCAGCTAGGGATTGGTGGGTTTGTACAAATACAAAGGGCATTTTCTATGTGAGTCCTAAACTTTCAGTAATGAGGTCTCTGAGTCTTTTATTCTGAGTGAAAGTTGCAGAAAACTAGAAGTATTACAGGGACATGTGTAATGGATACAGCCTGCAAAAGCTGCAAGGATCCTGAATCTCCTTTTGATTCCAGGTACAGAACCGATTCTGAAGCAGTGGGCTATGCCCCTTCCTGCCCATTTATATTACTCTTGTGTACAAGGGTCCTGAACCAGGTGTTGCCAACAAGCTCAGATAATCTGGATAACTACTTATCAAGTATGGCTGGCCAGGAATCCTTTTCAAAAGCGGTGTCCTTCGTAATAAAAAAATGATGTAACACCATTGCTACGGCTGACCTCCCATATTATTTTTATTTAGCTTGAACAAATTCCCACAGGTGCTTTGACTCCAATGGATTTTTTTGCAGCTAGAGGGGATTTGCTCACCTATTTTCACAGGGATTTAAAATAAAACATGAAGCTTTGGGTCTATACTATTTTAACTAAATGCCTGACTGAATGGGGAGATACAGCTTCGTCAAAAAAACACTCCATGTTCTAACAGGACTCCCGAGGAGAAAAAACCACAGAGTTTCAAAGCACTGGAGAAACACTTGTCTGAGCACTCCAGGCCCCAGTAAAACACTTACTTTGTGGGCTCCTTTGCTATGAAGCTGCAAAATGGAAAAAGAGAAAAGGGTAAAAAATGGATGTGGTGGAGAAGGGGGGAGATTATATTTAATAGGGATATAAAATTTCACCTGACTCAGATCAAATGCTTCTGTCATTGCTGTCAGGCAAAATTATGGCATCAGTATTAACAGTGCATTCCTTTGAATCTGCAGTCCTACTTTTCATACTGATTTGTGGCAAAGGGTCAATATAGAATCCCTAAAAAAGTACATATATGTATAGGTTTGGATACATGAGTGGCAGGCAGCAATGCTAAGTCTGTGTGTGCAACCATGTGCACATTCTGTTTCATTTTTCTCTCATTTGCCACATGAACATCTTTTCAAACACATTCATTATTGCGACAACAGGTTGAATCTGCAATTCGCCATCTGCCTAAACAACATTAACCTTCATGCAACCTTACATTATTATTGTTTGGCTTTGTCTGAAATTCAAAATACCCCTAATATAAGGTGGAGGGACAACCCCTGCACTTGGCATCATCTGTTCTATGATACACACATCCACCTGGAAGCTTGCATTTGAGATGGATTTCCAGCTCAAATTTCTTAATGTCATTTGGGCACAGTGTCTCAAACATAGCCACAGAAGGTACAATAAAAGAAGCCCATTAACCACTTCAAGGTTCATTTCATGGTTTCACTCATGAAACTGCTAACAGGAAAGTGAAGCAGTTCTTCTCAGATTTTTGCAGATTCTGAGATGAATATTTCTGCAATATTAAAGATATCTTAATATAAAACGTAAACTTTTTAAAGTTAAATTCTTGCTTAGATAGTGGCAGTAATTTGAATTGCTTCTCACTACATTCTCAGCATACTTGGATCCAGAAAGGAGAAATCTAGGAGTGCTTTCAAAACCATTTTCAGAGATAATACTTGGCTTATTTTTCTTATTGCTATGAAGAACATGCTGGGCCTTGGGTTTCCACAAATGTACAGCCTTTACCTTCTTCTATTCCCTCTCCTTACAGACCACACTGCTCCATGCTGTCAGTCCTCTGCTCAGTTCCAAACAGACCTTTCCACTGCCCCTACCAACGTGCGTTAGCAAAATATTTTCATAAATACTATACAATTCACTTCCACCATCCACTACCACTCTGCACTTAACATTCAGAAATCAAGTTGTCAGTGACTGGTCTCTGCCCCAAACACCTCTGAAATCTAACCTTGTAGGAAGGAGTTTTTTTGTACTGATGAGGCATGAGCCCACTTGCTCTTATTTTACCCTTTTTTCCCCCCCTGTGTAATTGCACTGGCACAGGATGAACTGGTACGGAATTAAGATACAAGGTGGCCACTATAACTGAGCCCCCAAACATGCTTGATCTCTAGGAAGGCTGGATCTGGGTCTGAATTCTGAAATTTCTGCTTCTCTCTGGTCATGACTGAGGATGTGAGCCATCAGACCTACTAGTAGAAAGTGCTGCCCTGGGAATGTCGGAGTCCCAGTCCCGCAGAGGCTGAATGAGGAATCTGAGGACTTAGACACCAGTGATGGCAAAGATGTGTCACTTTGAAAATAAACATCTTTGTTTTGTTTCTGCACGCTTGTTTGCTCTAAATGCTTTAGCTAAGCCTCAATAGCAATATTTCACTGTGAGAACATTATCTCCTGACAATTATGCAATTCTATTAACATCATTGCCTTTTTAATCTATGAAAGGTTACATTAAACAGAAAGAAGACACACAGGAGACTAGAGAAAGGAAAGTACCCAGCCTTTCAGGAAAAAAACCAGGAAGATTATTAAAATGATTATCCTTACATTTATTGTTGTATGATGGAAAATAGAACAAGAAACATAACAGTGTTTGGGTGACCTGAATGCCAGCATAAAGTAAATTAAAACTCACAAAATAAATGCAAACAACTGGACAGATTCTTCCCTCTGTTCAGATATGTTTACAAGGGTGGGGTGAGTAAGATGAAATGGGAAATGGCTATTCTGTGGACCTGTCTGCAGCAGCCATTACTGAACTGTCTGACAAAGGAGATGGAAGAGGATGATGCTACCTTATAGAGACCCTCCGCTGCCTAAAGAGTCAAGGAAAACCAAAAGCAACCACTACTTTTGAAATATTAGCAGTGTAACAGCCTTCAGTGCCATAGGGTGAAAAACATCTACCAACTGATATTTATGAACTGCCCAGTACTGGATGAATATTCCAGCAAATTTTCCAGCAGCCAAGCCCTTCCCACAGTACCGCCCCAGGAACACGCATTCCGAATCCATACACCCAAGAGAGTTGCCTGGAGCAAAGAGGAGCTCCAGGCTTTCTCTGCACCTGGAGGTGCAGCATCACAGTGCTGATGAAAACACGACAGCTGGACAGAATTTGTTTATTTTTCTTAATTCACAAAGCTGGGGGAAAAAGGCCCTAATTAATCTAATAGGTTATACATTGAATTCTTTGCTCAGTTCTCCCCAGAAGGCTCCTTCTAATCTTGGCTACAATTCAAAATCGTCTCAGTGTCCAAACATCCCACTGCTTTAGTTCCTCCCAAAGTGCCACTTTCCAAAGCTGGGGTCAGTGGCCAGCAGCACATGAAGCTCTGGAAGCTGGTAAATGCTCCTCTGACTCCCCAAGTACTTCTGGCTTGTGGTCGTAAAATAACTC
The DNA here is from genome assembly GCA_013397975.1 of Machaerirhynchus nigripectus. Taxonomy (NCBI): domain Eukaryota; kingdom Metazoa; phylum Chordata; class Aves; order Passeriformes; family Dicruridae; genus Machaerirhynchus; species Machaerirhynchus nigripectus. The sequence goes on from VZRQ01002155.1 coordinate 119,891, forward strand.
TGGGAGAAGGTAGGCAAATGCATGGAAAAAAGGAATTGCGCATTTTTCTTTCTAAAGCTGAAATGAATGTGCACATGTGTTTTTTATCAAGAATGGGCAAAAGACAATTGAGACAGCAGAGAATTTGCTGATGCTCAGGACACTGCAATGGACTGGCTTTCCTATCTCAGAGATCCCATTACTTATTAGTTAGGAGGATTCAGAAAAATCTGTTTATGGCCATTATTTGTTCAAGTACACCGGGAACGGCTTATGACCTGTACTTAACTGGCTCTTTGCATTGCTTGAGGACTCTTTACCCTCCCCTTCAGTGCTATCCTGCCTTTGTAAAGTGTTGGAGGGATCTGCAACCACAATCCCACAAGCACAGACAAGGGGGGGTTACTTTCCCTGTGTTCTGTCACTGCTTGAGAGGTTGTACAGTGAATGGAGGAGGCACCAGAAGCAGGAGAGAAACAGGAGAGCATCTTGCTTGGGAGCTGGTATTGTGTTCTGCAAAAGTTGAAAACATTTCAAAAAAAATTGCTAAAGAATTCTAGAAACTGCACCCCAATTTGCCACTGGGGCAAAACCACTAACAGCCAGATTAGGACACACTGCACATGTATGAGTAGAGGTGTTATGAGCTGGTCCTTGGAATTCAAACTGCTACCAAGAAAATCCTATTTCCTTTGAAACTGTGTACATTCAGCCCTTTAAATTTTTTCACTGTTCCTCACCTCACACTTGCTCCTTTCCTAATTTTCACTTTGAGATTTGTGCTCTGCACATGGCTGCTGTCAGACAAAAGTAAAGCAATATTAGTAGTTCAGTATACAGGGCCAGCATAAGGCATGAAAGTACAAGAGTACTTTTTAGACTTTATTTGTAGTTCTGATAATGTGCCTCATCATTTCCATGAACTGGAAATTTCTAATTTTTATTTCTCATGGTGCTCCTCACAGAAGTATTTGCTTGCTCTTTACTAAACAGTCAGAATTACTCAGGCTGAACTCCACTTTCTTACCTTCCTTTACTTCACCTACAATGACTGTATTTATAATAGAAGTAGAGGGTAATGCCTGTCACAAGTCATAATCAACAAAGACCTAACACTTAGAAAAATCCTGTATAGAATCTTACTTTGGTTGTTATTGGACATTACTTGGGTTTGGAACACAGAAATCAGACAACAGAGAAACATACCAACCCACATGTTCTCTGTGAAGAGCTGTGAACAGACACAGAAATGTTAGAAAGACCTCTCAAGGTCCTTACTCCCACCTCCTTCTCAAAGCAAGACTATCAGCAGTTCTGAGTCTACTATTTAAATATTTAGTCTGTTTTCAAAACAAACTAGCAACTGGCAAACATTGTGTTTTCTAAACAAATAATTTCTTCATAGGCAATGAGTAAAAGATCTATGAATAAAACCATCCCTGGAGGTACAAAGAGATCACACATCTCTCTCTAGCTGTAAGAAGGCCTTTCACTGGATCTGCGAGGTGACCAGTTGTTATTTTAACTTACACTGAGCTGAAACCATGAAAAAAACAACATTCCCCCTTATAGTCATTTTATTCCTACCAAAGTCTGCTCGAAATAAAACTGAACACTGAAATAACTGGTTGCACCAAAACAACAGGGCAACATTTGGGAACATCACATTTTCTCCTACTCCGGGCTGAGGTTTTTACAAAAGTCTGAGCTATTTAGGCACTAAAACTTTGTTGATATTCCAACAACTATGTTACAGAAGTGTCACTCACTCACTAGCATCACCTACACACACCAATGGCCAATAATGACACATTTGGGCAATATTAATACAGCCTGTTACTGGAGAAAACATAAATAAGTCCCTGTGGGGAGCAGTATTATGGGCTGTAATTTCAGCTCAAGCTTCTATGACAATACAAGCCAAGAGACTGCAGTCTGAATCACACTGAACCTAATGAGACACGGCAGCTTTGGAAAGACATCTATAGTTTTCCTTGTAAATGGCATGCTGTCCTAATAAATGAAATGGTTTTACATGCCTTTTACCAGTTTCCACTAAGGCTAGTCCAATTTCAGAACTCATTCTTTAATTGTGATGTTATCTGAGAAGAAGCCTTTCCAAATGCCAAGGTAAATGATCATCAACAAGGTGATGGATGAAAAAAGCAATGTACTCTGCAGGCAGACGTCAGAATATTGAGACAGATTCAATTACATAACATTTACCTGGGCTCTTATGTTCCAGTCCTCCTATTAGGTCACCACGCTTAAGCCCAGACACTTTCAAAAGATTGTAGCTGGCCAGGAAAATCTGCTTCCTGGAATGGGAAAAGCTTTGGGTATGTAAACATTCAGAGGAAGTTTTCCTCTGACTGCTAATTAGAATGAAGAGAAGTGCCATCCAGCTCCATATGGTACCCGAGTACATTTGCACCCTCGAGGCAGAATTACCTGACTCATTATACGGCTAAGCAAAAAGTGTGACTCTTCTGGAGATTCCTGATGTTCCATGTGAAGGGCTGGCTTTCCTTTGGGTTTTCACATAGGTTTTTTTTTTTTGCTTTCTTCCTAAAGAATCACAGGAGGTACTTGGCAATAAGCCAGGGATTCTGTTTTAGAAACTGTACAGAAAACACCTACGGAGCTGTTTTTTCTGTTATTGAACTTGTACTGACTATTAGAAACGTTAGAAAAAGTAGTGTTTTACAGATCTGCTGAAGTTAAAATACCTGCTGTGTCTAACAATGTCTAATTGCTGCTGGGCTCAAAATACCCATTAGCTGTCTCTCTTCAGGGTAGTGGAAGCTTAATAATGTTATCAATTATAAAAAGAAGACTGCTTGTAGGTCTCTACTATCTATTTCTGATAATTTTTGGCTTCATGAACCAACTATGGGCCATAAATGATGTGATGTCTTGTGTTAACTGAATCTGGAAAGCCAAAGATTTAAATTACCCAGTGCAAGTCCACAGACACATACCTGTGTTCCTAATCATTCTTATTCACGGTATTTGTGACTATTTTAACTGGCTCAAACACTTTTGACTTTGCCAAGTTATGTTCCTCCTGGTGTGAACAGAGAGATCGTGAAACTTTTAAAAATGGTTGAGGTTGAAATAAAAGTATGCCCATGTAATTTGAGAATACTAGCTACGTGGAGTATTCCAGACAAAGATTTCATCCTGACTTTTGTGCATATTCCACATTTATTTAGACAGGCATTGTCACATCTCAGACTTGCCACCTGCCAGCTCTGGTTGGATAAAACCCTGCTTGTGCTTGCTACAACCCCTGTGAATGCACAGGAGAACTGGTTAATATAAAGCACCTCCATCTAAAAAGTTTACCTAAAAGGGAGCTCACATCACCACCCTGTTGGTGCAAGGCAAGAAAGCTGTAAAACACAGCTGAATTTGCACACTCTCAGGTAACCACCAAGCTGAATGCTTTGTCTGGAAATTTGAATCTGACTCCTGCACTTCAAGATGACGTAAATAAACAAACCTGTGACAGGTCTGGAATACATAATCTTATGAAATTCAATTAGAAGCAGCTGAGCAGTAACACTTGGCATGTGTACAGTGCCTTTCATTAGATCCTCCAAATGCTTTATTTAATTAAGAGCTGCAAGCCCATTTGCTGAAAAGAGTTCAACTGATGTGTTAAAACCTCATTTAAAAAAAAAAAAAAGAAGAAGAAAGAAAAAATTCTATGAAACAGCCAGGAATAAAATCCAGCCCTTTCTAACCTTGTATCTTGTATTTTACCATAAAGACAGAGAGTCCCATTTGAATCACTGCCTTCTGAACTAACACTGGGTGCGGATGCCACAGAAGAAGGCATGTTATTTTCAGGTAGGTTTGAGCTTAGGAATCAATGGCATTTTGTTTTGTACTGCTTTAAAATGTAAGTGATCTTTTCTTCACCTTAATTTGTTCTGGGGCAAAAACTCAAGATTAAAAATTGTGTCTCTTCTCCCTGTGTGCAGCCCAGATGGAGCAAAGGGCCATCAGTTCATGGATACGATGAGGAACCAGAAGACAGGCAGCTCCCGACAGGTCCTGCACGCAAACAGACTGTGAAATGAAAAACCCTCCGAGATTACCTCTAGTGAAAGTGCCAGGTGACTTCACAAGCTTCACCTTTTAGCTACAAACCACTACCCACCTGCTTTAGCACAATTCCTGCACTGCCTGAGCAGGAGACAGGCACTGGGTACTCCTGCAATATTCCCCGCAATGCATCTGCTGTTCCGCTTCTCATTTTGTGGATTCCCAGTTTAGGTACATTCATCACAGGAAGAAACACAACATTGAACCTTACCAAGAAAATAAATTCAAGAAGGCTGTGTATAGTTTCTGTGTTTTGTTTGCTGGGCAAAACACTGAGAGCCCTATACAAAAGCATGCATGTGCATGCACTAAGAAAAGGGCTATTTTTTAAAAAATTTCTCTCCCTTTCCTCAAGGAACTGTACCTTATTTTATATTGTTATGACATGTGACATCCTGTAATCATTCTGTAATCATAATGTGACACCATATCATAATAAAATACATAGTGGTAGTATTAGTTTCTTTTGTGTAAAATTTTACAATATTAACAAGCATTAGGAGCATCTATTACTTAAAGAAAACTGACACATCTTACTCTTTGTTGAAAGTATCTCCCTGTCTGTGTTGCAATGAAACAGGCACTAATAAGGAGTATCTTCAAAAGCTTTTAAATTTTATTTTACTATATATTCTGTCAGAAACAGGTATGTTATCATATGATCCACCTGACATTCCATAGTACACCTTTCAGGAAATAAGGCAAAAATTATGGATGTGTTTAAAACTAACTTGCTTGAGTTTACTTCTAGATGAAATATGCCAAGTGCATTTCTGCAGCTTCTTTTGGGAAGTATAATCTTGTTTACTATTCAAATGTTAAAATTCTGATCAGTGGCCAGCTCTGTCAGGCAAAAGGAAGCTTCCTCATATGTTTTTCATCAGGCTTTTTTAATCCCATTCATGCAGCAGCCAACGTAAAGACTGGCAGCCAAGCTGAAACCTGCTCCAAGGAAGGTCAAACAATATGCAAACAACCCTAAAGATTTGTACAAAAGCACAAATCACCAGGCAAATTGGGCTAAACCACAATTTACTTAAAAACACCCAGAATCTTAGACATGATCTGCCCCATAGAAGAAGCCTTTCTAACTCATTTGGAGGAGACAGAGAACACAGAAAATGAGCATCATGTTAGACTGCACACAGAAAGGGCCAAAAGCCTGCTCATTTTACAGATCATTTATTTATTATAATTTTCTGCAAATTAACCCTAAAATAAGTGTGTTTCATGCAATCCCTGGCTGACCACCACTTAGTTCTGCCATGGTCCTTGAGGAAGCACAGTTCTAAACCAAACCCAAAGACCTTTGCAATTTTCTGTGAACAAAATAAAATGCCACAAATTAAGTCTATGCTTATCCCCATTGGGAGGCAAAGCAAAAAAAGCCCACAACACAGTCCTAATATAGAGCTGTCAAAACCAAGTTTTCCTACCATTTCTATGATTAAACTTCTTTTCTTTCTGACATTCATGGTTTAAAAATGAGATGTAAAAAGATTTATTATTAGTCTTAGTCTTGTATTTCAAGATACACAGAACTGTACAGAGCATAACACCATTATTAACATTTTAGTCTCAGAAAGACAGAACAGTGTATGGGAAAGAAAGTCAAGAGCAAAATTGGAAAGATTACAGAGAAGGAGGTAACAAGCTGTACTTGTACAAAGCAGAGTAGAAGAGAATTCATAACTAATGGGAGGGATGCAACAATGGTGACAGACAAAATGAGACATTATCCTGTGAATACTGGTAATCCAAAAAGATGTGTAGGTCTGAACATCTCAGCAGAAACAGTGAGAGTTGGAAGGCAAGATAGATAGGAAAAAGGCTGGGAAAACATAGAATAAATTCCCTCTTCACTAAAATATTGTCCAGGTGGGCGAGCTCTGAACTATAATGAAGTGTTTTTAAATGTAGCCAAAATCGGAGACGCTGTTATTTCATCTCTTCTCTGAACTGCCAGATTTGCAGAGTGTTTTGAGTCATTGTCTCCAACACAAACTAGAACCCTTATGTTGAAACGTAATAAAGTCTTCGTTAAATAATTTCATTATGTGTTTTTTCCACCTACTGTACACATACTTATGAATTACTGATAGCAAGCCCTAGGCAAAGGCAAGGGGAAAAAAGAGAGATTAAGTGAAAGCTTCATTTTTTTTCTTAGGGTGAAGCCTGCTGAACATACAAGATTGATTCTGATGTGTTTACTCACAAGAAGAGCATCATCACTGCATGAACAGCCTGGCTGATTTCAATGAAAACTGAGTGATGCATTATTCAGTTCAGCTAATGGAATGAGAATCTGATTAAATTTGGATTAAGACAGAGTAAGGTGAGCAAGTAAGAAACAGAAAAACAAGCAACAATCCAAAATGCAAACCACAGCTTGATGCCTATCTCCTGGAGCTCCAAATTTCAGACCTGGGCTGTCTCTGAGCCAAGTGTGGGTACACATTCTTTCATTGTTTATTCTTGTCCTGTCACTACTCAGCTTTAAAACAGGGAACTAAAAGCAACTGTGTCATCAAATTGTGCCCCTTGAAAGCAACTTTGCCATTCAGTCCACACTTATCTCATAAATTTATCAACCTCCATCCTAAAAGTCATTAATTACCTTACGTTATTTCTACTGGGTTTGAGACCCTTACCACTTACAGTGGCTAATAACCTTCTTCTAATCTCCACTCCAAATTTATTCATAGCCAGTTAAGACTCATTCATTCTCATGCCACTGCTGTTTTTTACCTTACACACTTGGTTTTCCTCTTGGGTATTACACCATGCTAAATTTATAGCTAACACTCAGCATACAAAACTGCATTTAGCTCAACTAAATACACCCAAGCATTTAAACTCTCTTCTGATGAACCTCACATACCCCCTGCACCTTTTACAACTGGACTTTATTTTTTGAGTATAAGTGGATGCTTTTCACTGTTATCTAGAGGAGGTAAAGTCAGAGCTTTATATAGTGACGACAACACACCTGGTCTACATCAAAAGTGACCTGGCTGGTGTATTTAAACTTATACTTACCTCTGTGTGAGATTACAAAGTTTGTATTTAAACTTTATTTATTTATGTATTTAAGTCCAAAAATATGTAAAAAAAAACCAACAAACAAACGCCAACCCAACCCAAACACCAAAAAAAACCAACAAAACAAAACAAAACAAAAAACCCAAACAACAACAACAGAAAAAAAAAAAAAAACCAAAAAAGAAACCCACCACCAAAAAAACAACCCCAAAGTCATTGAAAAAAAGAGTCACTCTCCAGTTCAGAAACACCAAATTCTCTATTTGTCTTGTGTGTAGGAATAACATTTATGCCTCGTGGAAAGAAAAAATTGTTCAAAGGCTAGGAAATGAACCCTAAATTTTGGAAAATAAAGTTGCCTTCTCTAAAACTGACTTGGTTTATTCATATGAAACAACCTGACAAAATACCATTTTGGAAAAAATAGCTCAAAAATGCTTCTGAAAGACAGCTGTATTTATTTCAAGACTTTTCAAAGGTCTTGAAAAAAAATCTTCATTTGGAAAACTCAGAACTGCTCAGAACTGTTTCAGTTCAGGGTAATGCATTCTTTTAATGCTTGGTATTTTCCAAGGAACACATAACCCAGTTTTATTTCCCCTCTAATCAGAAGATATTAATGTGTTGCAGGAGTGTGGAATATGATCCCCTCTGCTAACACAGTAAATAAAAACGGAAGCAGCGAGGATTGTATTTTGGCCCATGGACTATATATACAAAATAAAATAACACATGTTATATTAGTATTATACAATAATACCTATTGTATAGAATAACACATTATATATAATAATTATATTTAATAATTATTATTATTATTATGATATAACACNGTAAGTTTTCTTATAAAATACAATGTTGAAAGAAAGGCACTCACTAGGGAAAATGCATTTTAATTTACGGAGATATAGAGAGAATAATCCAGCTTTTGTTTCTGAACTTCTGCAACTTAAAAAATAGCCAAATATATGTATTTCTGGAATAATAATAAAAGCTTTGGGCTGAGACATTTTATGCCAAGTCATAGTCCTGCAGAATTTTATGGTTGAGTTATAAACCTGAAAAATATGTGCTTATAATGGAAATCCTGACAGACCCTGGTAGGGTTTCCTATAATATCTTGAATTTGATTTAAGAGTGGTTTTCAATAATGCTTTCCCAAGCCAGTCTATTGGGGGCTGCTAGGGAAAATCTAATGTTGAGTGTGTCCCATGTCCCCAAATGCAGCTCAGTGTGCTTGATGAGAACACTGGGGCATCAAGGCAAAGCCTCCAGAGCTTCTGTAGCCCGGGGCTGTCAGGTCTCTAATATCAGAAACCCCATAAATGTCAGGGCTAAGTGCACCTTTCATTTAACAAAACAATAAATTGTCTATCTCTGGGCAATAAATCGCTTATTTCTGTGCCTCCACAAGGGCTGATGTGATTTGTAAATGACTGGATATTCTGCTTTGTTTTTTTTTCCCTAACAATCATGAACCACCCTGTTGGGAACACTGGATTTTTAGGGAGAAGGGAAGACAGAACCTAGATAATCCAGGAGTCAAACTAAGATAGGAGAAAGTAGCATTATAACCCACTATAAACCCATCCTGGTCAGTGCCAAGCTGAATTAATATCCCTGCTCCCAGGACCTTGGGCAGCACAAAGGGCACAGCTCACTTCCAGGATGTGCCACACTGTGCAGGGGTGAAATCCAGCCACACCTGGGTTAGTGGTTCTGACCTCATCTTAGTCCTTCAGTACCTGCTTTGTCCCAGACTCCCTTTGTGCCCTTGCCATCACCCTCACCCTTCACATTTATCCCCCTGCAAACTGATCTGTCAGAGAGCTTCAAGGTTTGCTTACACTTGTCTTCACCACATTGTCACAGAGAGAGGGAGTCACCCTTCCAAGGCTGAGCCAGTCCACCCAGCTCTGGACGAACCTAGCTAATGACAAACACATACAACACACACACAGTGGAGGCCATAAAGAACTCAAATTCTGTCACACTGAGGTTAGCAGCACACACAAAACAGCCTTACAGAATCAGAGGTCAGAGCACAGAGCTGGGGGTAAGGTACCTCTATAATTTTTATTTATAGTTTTCATATATGGCAATCTTCCATTTTTGTTCCTGTGGTTCTGATGCAATCTTCCAGCCTCCAATAGCTGTCCCCCACAAACTAGAATGGCACATGGGGTTCATGCAGCCATCAGTTAGCTGGTATTTAAACCTTCAAAACCCAGTGCTTTATTATTTATGATTATGACACAAATAAAGGAACAGAGTCCTTTCCAAACTCTGGAGTGAGACAGGACAATGTAAGAACTCTGATGGGTGGCAGACACGATGCTGCTGTGCTCCTTCAGAGCACGGAGCAGGTACCACTGAAAGGGAGCCAAGCAGCCAGGGAATGAGAGTGAAGGAGAAATGGTGACACTGGAGAAGAAGCAGGAAAGAGGCACTAACACAGAGCACTGTGAAAGTAGGGGAAAGACAAAAGTAAAGAAAGTAAAAGAAAATTACAGCAAAATAAAGACTTGGAATTTAGTGAGTGGGTAGTCTGTCTGAGATGAAAGGAGAAAGGGAAATGAGAAGAACTTGTACAGCATTTAAGCTGATGAATTTTCTTGTGCTGGCCTTCATTTTAATCCTTTCCATAGGAAACCTCTATGGACTACTGGGTTTGGTAGAAAAGTTACTAAACCAGTTCAGTACTCCAGAAGAAATGACTGGTGAACAAAGAGTAAGAAAACTATGCGGAATGCTCTCTTAAAAGGCACAGTTGTGCAGAAAAACATGGAATACTGTGCAGGTCAAGGAAACACACAAGTGCACAAATGCTGCAATTGTTTTTAATAGGATCAATTCTCTGATTTATTTGGAGAATTATTTCCAGCCTTCGAGGGAAGGGCACCAGGGTTGGATGCTCTGTCTCAGCCTACTCGCAATGGCTGCACTCAAGGTGCTCACATCAATCTGAGCACGGCAGATCAGACATGAAGACCGAAGTCCTAACATTTACTTACTGCTCTGCCTTGCATGGAAAGAAAAATACATCTGAGAGGATCAAAAGAAACTTCCTCATTGTCTCACATAAGCCCAAGACAGCCCAGTTCATCACAGCAAGAAAGAAATCTGAACCCTTACACCACTTAGAAATTAAAAGCTGGGATGAAGAACTCTGCAACATCCACTTGAATTTTGCTGCAGGGGCTTCTCAAGTTTGTATGAACTTTCGGGAGCCACCCAGCAGGGTACCAAAAGGTCCCTGGGTATGGGCAACCTTGGGTAATGCCACTCTGAGACTTGACGGCATAATGTTTTCTGAGAGTGAGAGCTCTCCAACGATACCAGAAAAGGATCCTTCCTTTCCATCTGTGAATATCCAAGCTTTCCAGCTGAGTGAGAAAAATAGTCATGACGAATGGGAATAGAAAAAGGAAATTGTAGAGGGATTCAAGAGAGGAAAATGACACTTTCCCCTATGTATTTTGATTCTGCTCCTCCACAAAATTAAAGCCTTGTTTCAATATGGTTTTAATTTCATAGCCCTTGGTTTAGATCCTACTCTTCTGTACACTGTACTTCCTCATGGAGCAGCCCCATTAGCAAACTACATTTATGCTAATGGACCAGCTTGCAGCAATAATTATCACAGCCCTTGGCCCTGGTCCTGGCCAGTGTCAGCACATCAGGAGGGGCTGGAATGGCATTATGATTGTACAATTAGCCTTGTCATAGCAAGGAGCTCTGGGAACAGTGACATCTTGAAGCTTAAAATGTGGACAGCTGATAGATGACTGTCATTAAGCTCCTTTGCTCACTCCAGGATGGAATTGCCACTAAGCTGTAGGTTGGCTTTTTTAATGAAAAAGAAAGACCTTGAACCACAGCCATTGTCCTCCACCTCTTCCCAACCTGTCCAGTTACCCCTGATTCCTCTCATTTCTCACAGCTTCTCTCTCATCCCATCTGTAGCAAAGCAACAAAAGCTGTCTCTAACAAGTTGCTCCTAATCCATCAAGTCTTGGAGGGAGAAGAAAGGCTCCTCACCTCACAGTTCAACCTCACTTGCCCCTGCCCCTCCCTGCTCAGAGCCTCCCTCTCTCCAGACATGAGGAGTGCAGGCCCAAACCCACTGGATTTAGGATGCTTCTGGATCAGCTTCTCCGCTGCAGAAAACAACATCAATCCTTTGAGCTTCACACAGCCTGTGAGTTTACACAGAGTGGAGAAGTGCAGTAATAAATATGCCTTCCCAAAAAGCTTGGCATGGAGAGAGGCCTCCTCAGGACAAGCCCTCCTTGGCCAAGAGAACTGCAGGAGGGCACAGAGCCCTGGGACCCATACCAGCTAAACAGGACAGGTAACAGGGCGGCAGAAAGAAGCAGCAAGGAGGCTTTGCAAGAGCCTTTGGCTTCGTGGCTCCTGGAGGCTTCCAGCTGCAGCTCTGTACCTCTGGAAGGGAATCCTTAGAGGCAACAATGACTCCAAGCGTGCTGAAATAACACTCAGCAGACTTGAAGGCGTGCATCTGCTTCATTAAAATTTGATCCCCATGTTCCTCTCTCTTTTTCTTTCCTAGAGTGTTTTCAAACATTGTTTTCCTGCATACCTGGATAATGGATGCTGTGCAGGGCTTTAGTTAAGGTAATTTGAGAATTCTTTTATATTGAAAAGGTATAAAAAGTAATCCCCTGCAGTACTTGATTTTCCTTCCACGACATTCCATTGTAACCACCTACTTCTGCTTTACCTTGTTAGTATTCTGAGGGGTTATAAAAGAATTATTATAGTTCGGAACACAAAAACCAGGTCTGGCAGCCCCTGGGGGACACAGGGCAGAACAGAAGTATGGGGCCCCAGCTAAGATCCAGGAGAGCTGAGCTCTCCTCTACAGGCTAAGTGAGCATAGGCAAGCTGCCTCATGTTAGGAAGTTTGCTTCCTGACTGACTCTTCTTCTGCCTTCTTTGGGGCAGGAAAAGTTCCTCTGCCCTTGAACACCGCTCAGCAAAATGAGTGCAGATCTAATGCAAATCAACAGCAGCAGAACAAAACCGTAATTGTAACAGAAAAAAAAAACCCAGTAAAAGAGGAGATGGGACTGCCTAGGTCTATATTGAAGTTAGCATTTGTTGTATGCAACATTACAGAAGCAAAATTGCATTTCTGTAAGGCCCTGGGAGAGGCAGAGAGAGTTAAGCACAGCACAAAGGCCCGCTATCGTAATTACAACAGAACTCCAGCTTATTTTCCGCTAGAGTAACAGAGAGAGGGTACAGCCTCAAATGCAGATTCCTTAGGTAACCTCATCCAGTGGCAGAGTGTAAACAGCTTTTCCTGACTAAAACCCTCTAGATTTGTCTTCCCTCCTTGAAGGCATTTCCGTAAGAATGCCCTCACCCTCACACCTCCCAGTTGTGTGTGTGAGTGTGTTGGGACAGCCCTTGCTGAGAGAAACTGTATTAAACACACTGAAATATCAATGCACACAGCACTTTTTTTCTGTTTGTTTGTGGAATCTTCCTGACTTACATGTACCTGTCACACCCTGGCTGAGAAGGATGAGATTCACCCACTGAGAATTCACGTCCAGGCTTGTGCCATCCTTACAGATTTTGAGTCTCAATCCATTTCTCAAGTAGCCAGCACCATGGGTGTTCATGAAGTATTATTCCATCCTTCCATACCCTACGGTCACCAAGGTGGACACTCTTGCTCCCACTACAAAGTATCTTGATACATGAGCACAGTTCACTGCTTCACTGGACAGCAAACTCCACAAAAAATTGCTTTGCTGATCTCAGAGCTAAAAGGTTAAACATTCATTTAACTAAAAGGTTAAACATTTAGATGGGGAAGACAGTCCCCATCTAAGTGAGACACCAGGAGATGCCTTGTGTATCTGCAAAGCAGAAGGGAAGAGCCCCCTTGGACACAGCTGCTGTCTAGGGGCTACTCTATTTTTATAGCTTTCATCTATAAAATAAGTAGCTAAAGCTTCTGGAAGGAGAACACAATTACCCCATAATGATGTAACATCAGAATAAATTCAACACAATCTGTATAAGCAAAGAGAAAAGGCACCCAAGCTTTTTCTGATTGGCAGTAGATAATACTTTATAACTGCCCTGTCATCAACCTTCAGAAGCTATCTCCAGAGCCATATGTGGGTTGGCAACCAGGCATTGTGCCTAACTAGTTTGCATCTAGTTGTACAGAAGTAGAGACATATGGAAATGAACAGCCTGGCAGAACAAGTGAACTCTGAAGCAATGACTTCAGTAAGTGCCTGCACACTGGCAGATGGAGAAAAGCGCAGTTAGGGAGGGACTGTGTTGCAGCAGCAACTTGATTTTAAAGAATTTGTAAAAATCAGCCTGAACTCCACATCTGAGGCATTTCCAGTGCCTTCAGTCCTCTTGTTGTTGGGGAAAATCCTCTCCATAAAAACAGGGAAGGTGAAGATAGAACAGCGCATCTAGCAAAAGATACCAGGAGCTGCTTCAGGAGAACACGACTGGGAAGTCACTGACGATTTTTGCCTCTTACTACTCTGCTAATCATACTTTTGTTACCTTTCAGAAAGACACAATGAGTGATTCCCCATAGCCTAGGAAAGCAACATGTGGAGAGACATTCTCAAGCTGTACGGCAGCACCCAAAACATGGGCACGGTGGGTACACAGTGAATGTGGGATAAAAGCATACACCTTTCCTGCAGTGAATGGGAATTTGTGCCTGTTGCTGCCTTCTGCACTCATTCCCCTGGAGATCAGTCTATTTCAACGCAAACTGAACGTTTCCTGTTGGCAGGCAGACTAATTCCTAGTCACTGTTATATGTGACAGATTATTTGAAAACGAGTATTACTTTTATTCCACTTTTTGGGACAACGGGACTCCTTGTCTGGTGATCTCAAAAATTTTTCTTCTTACCATCTCTGAAATAATTTTTTGTGTACACCCTCTAACCCCAATTGACATGAGTATTGTGATGTGAAAGAAGATAAATTTAATTAAATATGAACTAGCTGAACTTTACTAAACTGTCTCAATAATAGGCCACCTTTTATTATAAAGGAACTCCTTTTCTCTTCCTGACTTTATCAGTTGGTATTACATGTATGATCTCACTTCTTTGCATTACTTGGTTACCACCTCAGATCTCACGTATCTGTGATACCTCATCTTCTCCTCCCACATCACAGGGGTGATCAAGAAAAGCAGCAGGCAACAATTTTCCAGGGAACATCCCTAAATCCAAATGCTGCATTAAGCTGAAACCATTTATAATGGCAGTTTAGAAGCTGCTTCACTTTGGTAAGAATCACCATGGGAAAGCCATGACCTGCCTTCCACAGGCCCTCCCACGATCTGTCAGCTCTGTAAGCTGTGGATCAGGCTGTCTACTCCACTACAGGGCCCACAGCAAAGCAGCACAGCCATCGGTCCAAGGAGTCGAGGGCCATATGCGCACACAAAGTGAAAATGATGGAGGATTAACTCTGCATGGATGCCTGTGTAAATGTTTTGCATTAAATAATAACAGCCACTATCAATCAAAACAGTGGAGAACAGATGGGAAGGGGGCTGTGTTGAGAAACAGGACTCAAACAGAAATACGGATTTTCTCTCCCACCTTCCCTGGTCTGGTATCAGCTCTAAATAAAACTTTGCACATCTCCATACAGGCAATCCCCACTGGTGTGTTCCAGTACTCCCCAGCAACTCTGGCTGATTTACCACCACAGCACAAGATATTAACACATCTACAAAATGCTGCAATGTCAGATTGTGGGGTTTGGATTCTCCCCACCTCCTCTATGGACCAACCCCTCTACGGTCACTTCATCTACTATCTCCTTCAGGAAGGCTTAACAACAGATCTGATTCTGTAAAGAAAACAGTCCCTATTCATGATGCTTCTCAAACTTCTGCTCTTCTTGAAGAACAATGCAGGGCTAGCCAAATTTCTACATTTTCTTACTTTTGTAAGAACATCTTTTGTATTTAAATTTTTAAAAGAGGCCAATGTTTACTTGTTGTTTGGTCCAGCAAAACAATTGCTGAATCTCCACGTTTCTCTTCAGTGCTGAAAGATTAACACTACAACTTGAAGTAAGATTTTGTAAAAGATGTAGGAAATTCACTTAAGGCTGCAGATTTAATGTAAGATAGCAGTCTGTGGCATGTGTTTATAACAAGCATTTTCACCAAAATAATCTAAAACTTTAAAACACTTCCAAATAACTCAATGCAAAAAGCAGGCTCCAGATTGTCACTTGTAGTAACATCATTGTAAACAACCCTTGTTGTTCAAAAGAGCCTTTAAAATGGATAAGTTACGGCCTTCTACACTGTCAGATCTTGTTATTCTTTGCAACTGATTTTCTTAGCACTGAGTACTTGTTCTTAGTACAACACTGAATACCTAAACATACCTAAAATCAGCTGTGAAACATTGTGCCAAGGATAGTTTGTGACCCAAACATAGTGGGATCACCACCCAAGGAGCGACATGAAGGAGGCAGCCTGGGGGCAGACAATTGATGGCGTATCAGAATTTAACTGGCAATGCAGATCCAGAAGGGCTGAAAACCAGTATATATGAACAGAAAACAACAGAATAGGCTGAAAAATCACCCTGTGTCCAGTCCCAGATTTCACACAGGGGCTTCTTCCCTCACTCAACCCCCCAAAAAACAACTCCCATCCCTCATTAACACTGAGTTGGAAAGACAAGAAAAACACTTTGGTTCACATATTGACAAGTCATCTAAAATCCTGTAAGCAGCAAAAATAGTGTGTATTTCAAGAACCACCCAACCTTCTTGAAAACAAAAACAGGCCTGAAAAAACCCAACACAAACAAAACTCAAAGTCATGTTTTAAAGTTAGTTATGAAAATGATAAGAAATTATTAAAAAACCCCAATATGAACTACATACCTTAGCTATTTGGACACACCAGTTCAGCAGGAGCTGGGAGCCAATATTATCCTTATGTTCATGGACATAATCCAGGAGGCAGCCATGAGGCATCAGCTGAGTGACCAGCTGAATGGTCGGGCTCAAGCAGACGCCCAGGAGTCTCACCAGGTGTGGGTGGTCCATGCTGGCCATGATGAGAGCTTCCTGTAACAATAAAAGTGACCCAAACGTTACGCCAGTGTGCTCAGAAACTCGATGCACAAGAATGACTAAAACGGATCAGCGTCCCCTGAGCACCATGTATTCCTGTCTATCCAGTGCCAGGCATACCTGGGGAACCTCCAGTCTGATGCAATGCACACTTGATCTTCTGAGTGTCAGACCATCTGCACAAATCCAAAATTCTGCACTGTCCCACATTCCCTGTCCCATTGCAGCCACAGAAACAAAGATGTAGGTGTGACACACTTTACTCAAAGGTCTCCTTCATCTTGTTTTACCTTCATCTTGTTTTACTTTCCCTAATTTTGCTTCTTGAGTATGTTTTCCCAACTTGTGGTCAATCCATCAGGCATCAATCTTCCTGTTATGCAGGCAAACTATGCCCCTTGTGTACGGCAAGCTCATTTTGTTACAAGGTATTTGATGAAACTGTGCTAAAATCAGAGCACAGATCGGAGAATTTATTCTCAGTGTTCTATAGATTTAAGCATGTAAAGTTGTATGTTCATTGATGCTTTCCAAAATTCAGCCTGCAAAGTGTTAAGAATCAGGAGGTTTAGTGTGGGCTTTTCCAATGTGCCTGATGCTCCTAAGTCCTTCTGAAAGTCAGCAGATTTGTGAAGCCATTGGGACATGACCATCTCTGCATCTGCTGCACAGCAGAGCCTAAACCTGGGGCTGCGACTGTGCAGTTGTAGCCCAGGGGCAGCAGCACTCCTCCCTGTCTCCGCATTCACAAGTAAATCACTACAGGAAGCAACAGCTTTCTAAATCTGAGCCTCTTAGCTCAGCTTCTGACTCTTCCATGTCCTCTCCCAATAGATCTTGGATGAGTTCATTTTGGTTTTTTTCCACACTTTAGCTTTTCACACAGAAAAGACTTTATTTCCCTTTTCCAGACCATAAGAAGTTTTCAGCTACCACACTAGGTTTCAGCTATCAAGCTGGTCGAGGACCAAGGACCAGAAGGTTTAATCTTGGCTGTGCTATTTGACCCTAAAGTTCATACCCGTGATCAGTAGCACAGGAGCTCCTTATAAAAACCTTACATAACTGTTCTTAGAGGTAATGCTGCCATCGCAAGTGACTAGCATTCAAATGGAGCAAGGAGAAAGCTCTTCCCTCTCATTCATTGAGTCCCCCATTTCAAGACCACTTCATCATGGCAATGGAACAATAAAAAGTGAGATGAAATTGTGGCTATGTGAGGCTATTTTGCCTGTCTTTTTTTTTTCTCCTCAAAAAAACCCTATATGACATCTTTCTGACAACTTACGGAATAACAGCTGTAATAGTGCCAAAGAAAGAAAGGAAAAAAAAAAGGATGAGACAAATTTGTCACTAGAGGAACATAAAAGTTGGGGTTTTTTTTTTCCTTCCCTATATTAAGGCAAAAGAAAAAAAAAGGTTCTGGCAAGTAGGCTGAGTTTGTATTAAAGGAAATTGCTCATCATAGTACAAAGAATATTTGAAACCAAATTGCAGATATTTGCATAATAGTTCCTTTACTTTCTTTCCCCCTCTCTTTTTGGTAAAACAAAAAGATGAACAAGACACTAATTGTAGGGTTTTTTCCCTCCCAGTAAGAAAAGAGCAGATGGTCCTCACTGGGGGGAGCGACTCCTTCCCTTTTCTTCCTCAGTGTATGTGAAGAAATAAATAAATGAATAAATAGAGGCTATTTGATGGGATAATGGAGGAGCAGATCTGAGAAAGATTCTGATGCAAATAATTAGAAAAGGGATCTGAATTTAACTAGTTTTTCTCACATTCAAATTAACACAATTCCCTCTCATTTAACTCTTAAGTATTGGGACTCCTTGAAACAATTTTAGGCTTTCTTCTGCTGTGACTTGAAAATGTCCCTAAAGGCCAACAGAATAAATACCTGTAGACAGGTGAATTATCCAGTTTTCAGAGCAGAAAATTACTCTGCCTCATTTTTTCTTTTTTACCCCATTCATTTTTCTCCTGCAGATGCATACAGGGATAGCACTTGCGCCCACTCCCTCTCTGAGTAAAGGTAAGAGGTTCCCTGGGAGCTTGGAGCTGGAGTACTTTTCCTTATAATCTGGACTGATTAGAACAGAGACAAGATAATTTTTTTTTTTGTCTACCAACAGCCCAGACAGAAAGCTTTGAGGCTTGTGTCCATTAGTCTCCAGCTACTTTCCATTGCCAAGTCTATCTGGGTCCAAAGGAAAAACACTTCTGTACAATAATAAAAGCAAGCAGTGCCATTTGTCTCATTCTGATGTTACAGGAAAGCACATGCTTTTCCAATAGTTTTGGGCAAGAGTTTCAGGAAAAAAAGTAAAAATGTTGTTTATAAAATATTATGGACTTCTCTGTAATGAATTAAGACACACAACAGAGAGCAAGGAAATCTTCATTATAGATCTAAGCCACTAATGGATACTAATTTAGCATGAATCCTGGCTTCACATAGTTATCCTCATTAGTAGAACTATTGTTATTTTTATTG
This sequence comes from Machaerirhynchus nigripectus, assembly GCA_013397975.1. Lineage (NCBI taxonomy): Eukaryota > Metazoa > Chordata > Aves > Passeriformes > Dicruridae > Machaerirhynchus > Machaerirhynchus nigripectus. The sequence continues at coordinate 138,653 of VZRQ01002155.1, forward strand.
AACTTGCATCTACATAGGAACTAAAATCAGGGCTATGTGTATCCATCCCAGCACAAACACAAAGTAAAAGAGATTGCAATTGTTCTGCTAGAGACTAATTAGACAAAACAGACAAACAACAACAATAGAAACATTATGACTTAGCAGCATTTTAAGAATCTGTTCAGCAAATAAGGAATCCAAGTCCCCAGTTTCAAATCTGTTTGGATATGAAAGACCCTAGAGCTGCAATCTTTGTGGCACATTGACACTCAGCAGCCTGGTTCCTAGTATAATTGTCTAAAACATTTAGGCAGGTGAGGCACCTAAATTCACAAACTTGGCTGATGGCACTGGCATCTTTTAAAACCAGCCTCTGCAATTTTCTGGACCTTTTGGTAGCTGTGTGTCTGCAGCTCTTGTCTCTACACTCAAATGGCACACTTACAGAATGAGTTTGAAATTCTAATTTTATGGAGAAGAAACTGAGCTACCAAACTTCTATCCAAAGTCACATGGGAAGTCTGGAGCACAAGTGGAAACAGTGCCCCAGATCACTTTACTTTTCTCTCCTGAAAAAATTCCTTTGATGGTTGAAATATTAAAGAGATGGAGGGGAGAGAAATTATTAAGATCTGGCACTTCATCTTCCCTCAGGAGCCAGAGTCTCTGTAACATCATGTGCTCACAGTGGCATCAGAGAAACGACAGTAGTGGTGACAGCTTTGAAAGGCTCCTGTTGGTCACCAGGCACCCTCCCTCGCCTGCCAGCAGCAGCAGTGAGCTATCACCAGAGTAACTCTCCGGCCAAACTGGTTCTGGAGTTTCTTCACACAACTGCTGCTCAGGTATTATGGGCCACAGCAGTGCATGGCAGCCACAAAGAGCACAGCTCTGGAGCACAGCCCGCTCACGAGGCAGCCTGTGCTAACCCTGCCCAGCTGGGGCTGGGCTACCGCAGGGGCTCAAATGGGCTACTCACAGCAAGGCTGTGCTTGTATGATCTGTTCACAGCAGCACTGGCAGTGCCATAGTATCTGAGGGGAAGGCTGGCAAAGAAAGACCTTGATGCAGAAGGCAGCTAAACCTGCAGGCAGCTTGGCAGGGCCATGGTTGTGTCCCCCCAGCCTCACCACAGGTGACTTCAGTTCTTCTGTGTTCAGCTCAGTCCAACCCTTCTCAGACGGGCTATTTTGTATAAAGAAATCATGTCACGTCCATCATTCCTCTCTTCTGCCCCTTTTGAATGTGGTTACATTATTGCTCCATTAAGCTCAACTCCTGTGATTTATACACACAAGCCTGTATTAAACAGTAACATTAAACAATGACATAAATGTTATTTTAATGGTTCACACTGATCTGCCTGCCGTGTGCACTAAGTAACAAGACAGCAGCCCAAAGAAGGGTGAGTTTGCAGGTCCCAGTGAGCAATCACCAGACCTATGACTGGTTTCTGTCTTCAGAGCTATGTCAAAAGGGGTCTGAGTAGGTGCAACTGCAATTTGAAAATCTCACCTAAAATTGTTTCCTGATCTATTCATACTCTGCAGTCATGTTTGAAATATCTTTAATTTGGCTGCTGTTTCTGAAAAGTAACTCAAAATCCAACTAAAATATGATTTTCATTTTGGCCTTCCAAGATGGGTAAAAAAGCCCATGTAAGAGACTGAAATATTACAGTTTATGACTTAGACTTTTTTCATGAAGGACTTTTAAAACTGTGTTGCAAAAGCTGCAGAGAAGACCACCACACTGTGAAAGGGGCCCTGCCTGAGGCCTTACACTGCTCACTGATGAAGATAAGATAAAGACTCAGGACTCAGGGCTGGGGACATTCACAAAGCCTAAGCTTAGCACCTCAGGAGTGGAGACCACAGCCCCAGGGCTATCAGCTGCCAGGCCTGCACAGACCCTCGCACCAAAGGGTGGGGGGAGAAGGGCTTTGGGTGTGTGTTGGAAAAGCCTCTGGTGAGAGGCCCAGTGGACTGCCCATCCTCCACTGTGCAGAGGAGCCCAGCTGAGGGGCCCTTCACCCGGGGAAAAGCTTATCTGCAGCAGAAGGGGTGACATGGCCCATCAAAGGGGCCCCCCTCAAAGGGGTCCCCAGAGCCTGCACCAGAGCACCAGAGATGATGCAAAGGACGGTGTGTCAAGCCAGGCCCTGCAAGGGAGATACGTGGGCATTCCCACCTGGCCCAAAGTGTGTATTAATCCATGGGATTCTTCAGTCCTTGGCGTGTGGCGGCGTGTGGGGGCATGGCTGTGGCGGCGACGGGGACCCTCACCACCAGAAGACCAGATGGAGGGGAGCAATGAGACATCGTCATTGGGACCCTCAGATGGGTGATATGCTTACCTGACCCCTGTCACCTCTCCCTGTCCCCGCACCTCCCATGCACACTTCTTTCTCTATGTCTTTCTTTCTTTCTTTTCTCTTTCCTTCTCTTTGCCTCTTTTACTATTAAATATAACACACCATTTTTTTGGCACCAACATCTAACCTTGTTTGGTTTTAATCTTATTTTTGGGAATATTTTGAACCTTCTCTAAATTCCTTCCGGTTTATGCACAGAGACTTAGTTTTCTTTGCTCTTCTGGGCTTAAACCAGATCACAACACCCCAGTTCTCAAGACTGAGAAAACAGAGTGCTCTCAGTACACCTACAGCACATCTTATAAGATGGTATTTAACATCCCCCTTTCCTACTTTGATTATGTTATTGCTAACAATTACAGCTGACAACAGAACATAAATATTAGCCAGCATGGTGGTTCCTGAAGAACAGCCTTTGACACTGGTTTTGTTTCTCTGACCGTGTAGTTTGTATACCAGTGGGCTCTGCAAGATTCATGTGTCAGTAGCAGTAAGATGCCATACTTTGCCATACTTAGGTCCATGTTGAAAATTTATTTCCACCCAGAGCAGCCCAGGGCACAACTCTCTTCAGTTCATGCCCTCATTCATTAGTACACCAGCTGAGTACATGGTCAAGCATCCCTGGCCAGACTTCTCCTTAGATGCTGGAGATGCAGCTCCTGAGGTCCCTGAGATCCTGGAACCAGGCAGAGCTGACAGCAAGCCATCACCCTGCCAGGTCAAACACCATGCTCAAAATGAAATCTGGACATAAGAATCATTCAGATCTTCTCCTGGCTGCCTACAGAGGCTCTGAAACATGCTAACCTTTGTGTCATTCAGAGTCCTGTGCCCCGTAGTGGACTCCAGCACCTAATGCAGCACCTGGTCACCTCCCCTGCTTGCTGCTGCAGAATTAGTCTAACAAGAGAATGACCATTTGAAGCAGTATTGATTATCATATTTAAATATCTGGCAGAAGGGAAAAGGAACTCCTTCCGAAGGCTTGTTCTTTAACACAAAAGCTTCCTGAGTACCAGTGGCCATACACAGAGCACTAGGGGACACTCACCAACAGGCAGCCACTGTCCCCTCCCAGTCCTCCACCCACACACCCTTCCCTCAGAGCATTGGCAGGAGAAACGTGCCCCCTGTTCAAGGCAAGTATCACAGATCTGCTTCCCCAATTTGGCAAGCCCAGAAGAAATGCTACTGCTCCTCTTAACCCAGATGAAGATATTCACCTGATAAAGAGTTAAGTAAGCACAAAGTCTGAAAAATCTTATTTCCGAACCTTCTGCTTCTAAATGTTCTTGCCATAAAATGCCCTCAAACAAAGCAAAACAAAAGATGCCAGAAAAGAACAACTCAGCTGTTTTTCCTAATAATTCTTGAGTAAATAAATGTACTTAAAAGCTGGCTTCATACTGCGCTGTGCATTTTTCTGAAAGCACAGCTGTGCTAACGGGGGAGATACTACACTGAATACACTGCTTTTTACATTAATTTTACAGTTCTTCTAGTGGCTGGGGCAAACACCTGTCTGGAACGCACGTCTGACCTGCTGCAGGGCAGATCCAATTACAGTCCAGCATTTAATATATTTCAAAGCCTTTTGTTTGTCTGCTAGGTCTTATAATTGTTTAGGTGGTAGCTGACTTAGCCTATGCAGTCTGCAGAACTACTTAAGCTAAGAGACAGCACAAATATACCTTTAACAACACACATGCCCACACTGATGGTATGAGAGTGACATTCATTACTGTATTTCCTCTGTACTGCCTATGCAAGATGTTGCTTTCATGCCTTTCCAGCACTGCTGTACTTCATGCCATTTTTCAGAAGGCAGCTAAACCTGCAGGCAGCTTGGCAGGGCCATGGTTGTGTCCCCCCAGCCTCACCACAGGTGACTTCAGTTGAGCCTTCCATGTTCAGCTCAGTCCAACCCTTCTCAGACATGCTTTTGTGTATAAAGAAATCATGTCACATTGATCATTCCTCTCTTCTGCCCCTTTTGAATGTGGTTACATTATTGCTCCATTAAACTCAACTCTTGTGATTTATACACCCAAGCCTGGCTTGTGCCAGTATTCCTGAGGAAACAGGTTTCTGTGTCTGCACCCTCCTGGGACACAGTAGCCCCTCCCAGGCTATGCACAACATTCTCTCAACTTCTCTCTGGAGAAACAGGAGTCAGGAGCAAATGAACAGAGGTATTAGAAAAATTAATAACCTTTCTATACATCCATGCTCCAAGGATAAAGTAAGGTGAATGCTTACAGAAGTACAGGTTCATCAGAGGCTGTTGCATGGAAGTGCAGCAGTGCACATCCAGGTCCAGATCCTGTATTCACACTCACTCGGCCAATTGCTTTTCCTGTGGGGAAACACTGAATGTGGCTGGCACAGCAGGAAATAACTAGGGGTCTAAAAGGCCTGTCATTAAGGGGGTTTAATGAGCTGTTAGCCAGAGTTTTGTACTAACCACCATCTCCTTGAAACTCCCTCCATGCCTGTTTTGCTTTAGGAAGCCACGTTAAGGAAGCTCTCTATGAAATCGAACAGAGAAGGTCACACTATGAGCCTTGTTTGCATGTATTTCCTCAGAGGCAGGACAAATACTCAGGATCAAGAAGGCTACAGGTTTGGAAGGGGTGGTTTTGGACTTCATATCTTTTTTTAAATGTGAGAGATTTGTGCTTTTTTGAGTTCAGTTTTCAACGAGCACCTTAAGCAGAGGTTCACTTGGTACTCAGTGGAGTCACTGCATACTTAGACTGGAGTACAAGTGTGCTGCACCATTAAATGGTGAGACTAACTTAGTTGTTCAGAGAGTTCTGGAAATCCGTCTGCAAGGTGTGCCACTACTCTAGGATAAAAACTAAGAATAAAAATAAAATTCCCACTTCAGAGACCATACCCTGTGGTCTATTCATGCACAGATGTGATGGAATCAGCATCAGACAAGTGCCACTCACTTGACTCCTGTCAAGCCAGTGCCATCAGGAGAAGACGGCCCCAGGTCAGTGTCCTGCAGCCTGGTGAGGAGCCAGGCATGGCAAAACACTGGACCACTATGCTCTCCACTGCCCACAATCAGAGCTGGTCTCTGGCTGCTCTCTCACTGCTGAGAGACTTTTCTGGGGGTGTGATGTGTCTTTAAATGTGCTGCATCTCTCAGAGCAGGCAAACCCTCTGAGACTGCCCTGCCTGTCACAGCACTTGCACGGCACAGAGGGTACCAGTCTGACTGACTCCTCACAGGCACTGCCTGCGTTGTTGACACTGAATTCAAAAGCCAGCGATTGCCCCATGTGATTCAAATGCATCAGAGAGATGCCCCACTTTCCTCCAAGCACTTGAAACTAGCACAAATCAGGGATGCGAAAGCTCTCCCTCTTGAAGGTCATACTTGCAGACTGCTGGGTCAAACCTTCCTGCCCACCTCAGAGAAGCAGTAGGTCCTAATCATGCAGGAATAGACACCTTCATGCACTTACAGAAGCGATTCTGGCTCACTATTTATTTTGGAGCAACATAAAATAGATTAGGAAAAGAAGCGGTACTGTGATCCCTGTCCTGCAAACACTGAGGACATGGACCACTGTGCTGACTCCAACAGGGCTCAGGTGCTGAGAATTGATGCTAAAATGCTTGAAAGTGTAGGAGATACATTTTGTAGAACCCCCACACCACGCACTTCTTCCTTCTCCCTGCTTTGTGCCAATTAAGTCTCCCAATTCATCAGAGCTTGAGTTAGCAGAGGAGGAACCTCAGCTCTCACCAGCAGTTCTGTGAATCTTGCCCAAAACACTGATCATGGTGATGAGAAAGCAAAATCTAGTTCATTTTCAGTTCACTTTTATGTATAATAGCCAAGGACTTCAACACCCAGAACTGTTCCCACTGAAAGTTGTCAGGAGAGGTAACAGTGGGCTTCATTCTGGGGATCCCCCCTTGCAGATCAGGAGGAGGTGGTTTAATGGTAAAAATATCGCGTCATTCTGAGAAATGTTTTATTTGCAGCCTGTGACACACATCATTATTTCAGAGCAGTCTGTCCAAAGTGATTTTTTTTTTACTATTTTGATGCAACTAGCAAAAATATTTGAAGTTGTAACCATGCAGTCTAACAAAGCCATCATATCAGCAGTGCTCAAACAGGAGGATAAATAGACATTATCACTGACCAGCTTATACATATTTTCAGCCTGGGCTGCACATACGTTTCTGAAGGAGGGAGTTATTGCTTTGATTTTTGATTCAAAATGAGTGATGGCAAGGTCTCTAGAATGAAAAAAAAAAAATCTATCAAGTTCTCACTCCTTTCTGAAGAGTCTTCAGGCATTGCTTTGATATTTTCTGGTATCACTGAAAAGCTTGACTTTATAATCACACATTCAAAGCCTCTTCTTCAGGATCGATTTAAAGGGATAGCATCAGATTAAAACCTAATTTCATCAAGTGTATAATCAACATTAGGAATTGTTTTAATCAAAGATACATTTTGCCTGGTATTTAATTTCTCACAACTGAGAATTCAAATCAGACTCATCTCCATCTTTCCCTCATCTGCATTCTGCTGCAAAACAGCCTCACACTCAGGACCTGGGTACTGCAAAGGGATGGTATTAGAACACAGAAAGTTTCATTGGACTGTTTGGTTCACTGTTAGATTTTTATTCTCCTGACCAAGCCGGCATCAGTGAGCCACAAAGTCCTCAAAAGCTGCCTCATGCTCCCTCTGTCAAATCAACATGTCTCTGCCTGTGATTTCCTCCTAAGTTTCTACAGCTCTGCCTCCCACCTTTTCTTCCCTACTTTCTTTTACCATCCTTCTGACCTTCTCCTATCCTGAAGATATGATTAAAACCTTTTTAAAAAGACTCTTTAAAAAATCCACGGCCCCATGGCCCAAAGGGCAAAGGGCAGGGTGGGGACAGCAGGGGAGGGACTGGGGCTGCCCTTGCCTCATGCAGGTGTGGGTGTGGCTGGGGTTGCTAACACCTGGTCAGCTCTAAAGTATTGATGCTCACTGGCAATAAATTCAGCCAAATTCCCCCCTAGATTTCCACAAGATTTGGGCACCCTACTGCCAGAGTAATACATCCAGACATATGTAACAATATAATAATAATGACTCTTTTTTTCATGTTGATAAAATGTTGGCATCTACAATAACTCCCAGATCAAATACAGCATCAGATCTTTTATGTATGGCCATGCTCAGGTCCTGGCATCTGTCAAGGCGAGCCAAACAACTCCCAAACCAAACATGTTTCAATGAGTGGCTGCCTGCTACCAATACAAACAGCTCAGTCAAATCCATAAATACAACTGTATTTAATAGTTTTATTTGTGCCTGTGTGGATGCTCTTGAAAAGGAAAAATCTCACTGAACCACAGAAGCCAAGCAGAAAGCTGTAGATAAACACCATTCAAACTTGCAGTACTGCAGGAGGGAATGCCTATTTTATAAGTGATCTAATTTGAAGATGCTACAAAGAGGGTGAAATAATTATTTATGTCATGCTTTCATCCTCTTTTATGAATTACCACAATCTCAAGATTATTAATTATGGTCATAAGATGGCCTAGTATTGATGCCTTGAGGTGGCCACCTAAAAACAGAGACTAGACAAAATTAAGAGAATAAAAGTAGGTATTTATTTGAAGGGTCTTCAAAGTTACACGCTGTGCAGCCAAAAGGCTCCACCCAAGATGGACCCTGGGTCACGAGTTCTTCACACTTACTTTAAGTTTGATCCATTTGCATATCAGGGTTAATTCTCCAATTATAACCTCAGTTCATGATGTAATTACCCCAAGTTTGCCCCCCTCTTCAGAGGCTTTCAGTTTACACATTTTGGGGCCTGGGACAATCAAGGTGTCCTTGGAGAGCAAACCTAGAGAGGTTTGTTATGTCCAACCAGCATGAGAGAACAGCAGCTAGCAGGCCACATGAAATTTCAGAGTTACACACTAAGCAGTACAGGATTTGAAAAATATAGAAGTTAAAACCTAAGGCATCATTATGCCAGATCCTGCATTTCCAAAGGACTATCCAACTAATAGGACCTTATAAATCAAAACCCAAACATTTTTTCCTAGCATTTCCTACAGCAAACTTTGACAGCGCCAGCTGGGGTGAATCTGCTTTTCAACAGCCTCGCAGCTGTCTGGGAAAAAAAGTGGAAAAGGGTTTTTCTAAGTGATACTGCCAGGGAAACTTCAGGCACAGGAAGAACTAGTGGGGTCCCCCAGGGATCAGTGCTGGGGCCAGCCCTGTTTAGTATCTTCACTGATGATCTGGATGAGGGGATTGACTCCACCATCAGTAAACTTGCAGATGACACCAGGCTGGGAGCATGTGTTGATCTGCTGGAGGGCGGGAGGGCTCTGCAAAGGGAGCTGGACAGGCTGGATAGATAGGCCGAGTCTGACAATGTAAAGTTTGGCTGCACTTTGGCTACAACAACCCCCTGCAGCGCTCCAGGCTGGGGACAGAGTGGCTGGACAGTGCCCAGGCAGAAAGGGACCTGGGGCTTCTGGTCAACAGCTGACTGAACATGAGCCAGCAGTGTGCCCAGGTGGCCAAAAAGGCCAATGGCATCCTGGCCTGTAGCAGGAATAGTGTGGCCAGCAGGAACAGGGAAGTTATTCTTCCCCTTTACTCGGCACTGGTGAGGCCTCACCTCAAGTGCTGTGTCCAGTTCTGGGCCCCTCAGTTCAGGAAGGACGTGGAGACACTTGAACGCATCCAGAGGAGGGCAACAAGGCTGGTGAGGGGCTTGGAACACAAGCCCTGTGAGGAACGACTGAGGGAGCTGGGGTTGTCTAGCCTGGAGAAAAGGAGACTCAGAGGTGACCTTATCACTCTCTACAACTCCCTGAAAGGAGGTTGCAGTCAGGTGGGGGTCGGGCTCTTCTCCCAGGCAACAACTGACAGGATGAGTGGACACAGCCTTAAGCTGCACCAGGGGAAGTTTAGGTTAGACATCAGGAAAAAATTCTTCACAGAAAGAGTGATTGGGCATTGGAATGGGCTGCCCAGGGAGGTGGTGGAATCTCCATCCCTGGAGGTGTTTAAAAAAAGACTGGACGTGGCACTCAGTGCCATTGTTTAATTGATAAGGAGGTGTTAGGTCATAGGTTGGACTTGATGATCTCAAAGGTCTTTTCCAACCTAGTTCATTCTGTGATTCTGTGAACTATTAGGAAAGCCGGAAGCTCAAGGCACTACCACTGTGCCTAAGTTAGTGCTAGAGACATATCCACAGCAGCTGTGTGCATGTGCCATGCAAAGCTTACCTTCAGATCTGAAGCAGGGTCCATTTGCAGCCTGATTACAAAGCAGTAACCCTATCCACACTGTGGAGACTTTTGTATGCCAGCATCTATTTTGCATCTTACTGCCAAGATCAGGAGTCAAGGGGCTGACATTTAATAAAAAGCAGGAAAAAGTATCCATAGCTGTTCCACCATCAGCCTTTCTAACCAACACAATTACTATTTGGCATGACTTTTATAAAGCAGAAGTATGATTACATATAATTAATCCATCTATTCCTTGTTGCACGCCTTCACTTTTTTTTTCTTTAAAAGACCTAACACCACCGTAGTGTGATCACTTTACTGGCATCAAAGATAATGCTGCACCTCTGAGGGGCAGCTCAAAACAACATCACTTGTCAGTTCCTTGATAATTTACTGGACTTCTGTGCCAGTGAAATGCCAAGGCCCCAGAAAGCTGCAGCACATCACTGAGAGGAGCACCCCTCACTTTTTTGCAGAGGGCTGATCTGCAAGTTTGAGTGGAGCTACAAACATTTAGAAGGTGACACAATGTAGTTTAAGGTGTTTTCTGGAGCTCCAGAACACTTTTGAGAGTTTGCCAAGCAGTCACATTAACACTGACATCAGTAACCTTTTGTGGTCTGGAGTTTCACTCCTATCTGTGCCCCTTGCCTGATGAAGACATCTGTCACAGAACAACCTGACACATCTCCCACCCCTGCTTAAAACCAGGCAGGACACAGCATTCCGATCCTCAGAAATGGCCTAGCTCTGGAAGATGGTTCCCTGCTGTCCACAACTTAATCACATGCACTAAGCGTTTAATATTCCAATTTGGATTTGACAACGTTCTTGCCTAACGAACACAGTCTGAATTTTGAAACAAATAATGACTTCAAAGGAGGAATTCACCACAGTTCATTCAGAAAATGATAAAAACAGGTGCTTCCATCACTATCACATTTCAGAAAAACATCTTCTGGCTGAGGAATTCACTGGAATGTATCTCCCATTGAAAAGCTTCAGCAAAAACTTCCTTTTAGTTTCAGCAAGTTAATAAATGTTTTACCAATAAATATTTGTTCAATATTTTGTCAAGAAAACAATTCCAACAAGGAAATCCATTTTCTCTCCTCAGTCCAAATATCATTTTTTCCAAACACTTTGGTTATTAAAATAGCTTTTCAGAGGGTCTTGTGTTTTTAGCTGGTGACTCTAGCTATTGATCTAAACCAAAAAGACTTCATTTAAAAAACCCAAACAATTTGCTTGGCTTCAGAAAACAAGAAGCTAAATTCTGCTTCTATGCATACAAATAGTCCCACTGAACTCCTTCAAAGGGCACCACCCAGCCAGCAAAAGCATCCTTGACACTGAAGAATGTTTCCTAATGGTTCAGCCCAGCCCTATCCACTGACATGGCTCAAAGCCCTGGGAACTGCCCACAGCCAGTCCCTGTCCCACATTCCCCTACTTCATTGAGGTCTTACATTTCCATCAGCTAAACTGTTCTTTGTACCTTGGCTGTTTCCTACCTTTGCACTGCTCCATGCAGTGCATGGATTTTAGTTAAATTCGGAATTTACCTGTGCAAGTTCATCAAGGAGACCCTTTGAAGCTGCAATTGGGCAGCATAGCTCAAAAATGTACATAACCATACTTCCTTAAACATTTCAGTGTCATTTCTCATGTAAAGCATGAAGATAAAAGCAGGCCCTGGCCTATGAGAAACCTGTGTAATTCTATTTTGAACAATGCATATTTGCCTCTGTAATTAAAAGCCTGACATTCTACATGGAGTAGAAACCTTCAGGATACACCTGTAATCCCCTTGCAAGTAACTAAGAGGGAAGAATACCCGTTCTCTCTCTCCTGCTGCTAATACACAATTTGCTTTATATATCAAGTGCCATTCAGCATCTTTAAAACACCTGACCTGGGCAAAAGCTAATGAAAACAACATTTTAGACACATTCTCAATGGATAAGTAGATAAAACAGCTTTTTCTAAAAAAAACCTGATAAAGTATTTGCTTGTCTGCATAAACATACTAAGGTAATTTAAAACCCGAAGATAATTAAAAATCAATAAAAAATGCAAGTAATTTGCTTAGAGGTCATGGGATCTGTGTTGCAATTCAGCACTCCATGTATAAACTGCTATAGTAATAATGATTCCTCTCCCCGTTATCGGTTGTGTCTATCTTGATTGGATACCTTTCAGGGCATGGACAATCTCACCACGCTTTCAACAGGTCCAAGAGATGCTGTGTATCACAACCAGAAGCAACAATAAAGTTAATATGGAAAATGTTGCTCTGCAAAATCTCCTTACTTTTGGAGCTACAGCTTCACTACTGAAGGCTTCAGTATTGAAGGGCATTTCAAACCAGCATCTGCTGCTCTGTGGACTGCCAGCCCCAGTGTGAACTCAAATCTATCTGCTTATTCCAGTTATTGCACTGATACCTAAAAAGTATTGGCAGAATTATACGAAGATTATCAGCTAGCCGGTCAGGAACCACCTTTCCGTGTCTTATTTCTTCCACCACAATTGTGACAAGCAGCAGTAGGACCATCTGATTGTCACTTGTAAATAATAGGTAGAATATTAATGCAAACAGATGTTAATTGTCTTGATAAATCTGTGACAGCTGCTGATGTATCAGAGGTGTCTGGATCAGTGCTGAGGCACAGAAAACACAGTTTTGGAGGGGTTATCTGCAACAAAGCACTGAGGGAGAAGTACTGCAAACTACAGTATTTGGAGGTAAAACATATTTTGATAATGATACTTCAAATTCAGCTCCTATAAGCCTGTGCTTCTGCACCCTTACATTCCTATTAAAAATGGTCACAGCATGATCATTTGTATGTATATATGGATTTTCTTTTTCCTCACTACAACATAAAAAACCTTGTTCTCCCTTAACTTTAAGTTGACTCGGCACCTCATTAGATTTGTCGTTAACCTCAAACCAGTGATGGCTTGTCTGGGATGCATCACAGTTAAGCCTGTGGAAACAGTACCTGTCTTTTATTAACAGGGGTCCCATAAAACCCTGCATTTTTTATCAGTTTGGCAATATTCTGGCATACACAGTGCCCTTTAGGAACTTAAAACATTAACATGTGCCTATTTTATATTGCTAATGGGAGCTGGAGGCACAGAGAAAGAATGCAAAGAGGCTATTTCTTAACTACAGGTTTTCAGTTTTAGTGATAAGGCAACACTTGTCACTGTTGTCAGTGCCAAACTCTACTTTGAAACTAGGTATCTGTGTCAGCTTCTTCTCATAACATATCAAGCGTTAGTAAAGAACCTTATTTTCTTTAATTTAATAATTTTATCATGTTTTGTCACTTTTATTTCTGCACTTTGCATCTGAATGTCAGAAATACTGTGAGAAGAATTCCAGTATCTGCAGCCACTTTACTGCTGTTTAAGGAAGATTTTCTCATGTTTGTAGTGACAAGCCTATGAGCTACAGCTTTCCACTCCAGCAGGATCTGTGCCTGCAGAGGTACATTTCCCCACTGCCTTAAATACCACCAACTACTGGCTGTGCAGATGAAAAGACCCACACCTGCAGGCACTATCCTCTTGGGGTGAGTCCCCAAAATTCATGACTTTACAGCATCCAATAGAAATTTTTACTGAAGTCTGCAAGATTACTCTCCTAAAAGCCCACATCCAGATACAAGCACATAAATCCGGGGAAGAAGAGACACTGAGGAAAGCATTCTGATCCAGGTCCAGACCTAACCCAAGGTAAAGGGTGGAAACACATAGCACAATGCCAAGAACAATCCCTCTATGGTACTGAGAAAACTCATCATGGAAATACAACTCCCACAAGCTCCTGATTAAGTCCCCTAATTAAACTATTGTGTACCACTTATGATACTCATAGCACCACTTCCCTGCCTCTTTTTTTTTTTTTTTTAATATTCCTATCCTTTGCCTGTTCAATTTCTAAACACTTTTACAAAAGACCTCTCTCCTACTGTGTCCTGATAAAACAGTGGCAGCTCTGGGATCCTGACCTTCAGAACAGTTACATATACAGCCAAGCAAATAACTCCACGTTTCAGTAACCAAGCCCAAAAGTACACTCCAAGGAGACGAGTATCAACCCTGTTATTGGGGTACCCTATACATTGAAATAGAGAGTGCAATACAAGATCTCAGTTCAAAATGTTTCCTTTATACGTACACACTTTACAGCCAAAAGTAATTCTTGAATTTGATTAGAATATTGAATACTTTCAATTAATCCACAGCTATATTTCCAAGTAAATAAACGAACACTCCCACCTGATCTTCTTCCCATGCACAGATTTACCCAACCTTACGCAGGGTTTCCGAGTCATGAAGCATTCCAAACCTGAAACAAGGAATTCTGCAACTGCCATAACAAAAAGCACTTGAATGTACTTCCTAACTCATTTAGGACTAACTCGTAATATCAGTCCCTCACTAAAGCATGGGATTCTTTCTTAAACCTGTGGCAGACTTCTTGGAAGGATTACTCCAGAGGTGAGGTCCTGGCCCTGCTGAATTCACTGGTCAATTCACAGCTCCCATGGATTTCAGTAAGGCTCAGACTTTCCCCATCACCAGTAGTAGGCAAAGTCACTTTCCCTCACTGCATTTTCCAGTTAGAGTGTTATGCCAGCAGAATTGTTTCCAAGCAGCCTGGCTTGCCTGTCTGTGCTTGTACCTCATCCTTTCTGTGTATGTACTTTCACCACACAGCCACATGCTCCTGCATATGGAAAATTAACCCCCCCTGCACATACACACAATCTTACCCTCACACACTATGGAGAGGAAAATTACTGAAGCAAACATTTAAAGAAAAATTATTGCTTAAGATGGAAATAACAGAAACGTAGCCTTGAAACAGTTAATCTTCAGATGACTAAAAGCAGTTAACCTTCAGCAGAGATCAGATTTCCAGCTTCTGCAGAGGCTGAGCACTCTCGGGGCCTGTGTGTGGTATGCAGCATTCTCAAGGACAGTCTGATTTCTGGCATCTCTGGACAAGTTGGAAATTGTAATTGCAATCACAGTGAGCTTCTGTGCCTGGGACTGATAGGCAGACAGTTCCCCCTGCTAAGTGTCTCTGCTTACACTTACAGTGTGCACGAGTGGGAGGCTGCACAAAAGGAAGTCTACAATCAGAGTTAGGTCACCCCTTGCCCCCCACCTCCTGCAACTTGACATGATGGAGTGAAAACCTGTTTGAATTGCAGCTGGAGCACAGAGCCAGGCAGTGCTTATGGACTCCTGATGCCAGCTGGAAAGGAGGATGTGTATGGAAATGATAGCAAAAGAGGAAAATGAAAAATGTCTCACTGCTGCCATAAAGGATTTCATTTGATCCTAAACCTGCCCTTCCAACTGAGGTTCAGGATTAACTCTGTTGTATTTCCCAAGCAGCCAGGCAGTCAGTGGAATGACTGTGGAGTGTCTGGATCCAACTACTGTTAGTAGCAATGTCTTTTCAAACTTTCAGAAGCATCTACATGGTCTGTTGAAGACCTGGGTCAAACACTGGGCTGGGCAGGAGCATGACATGCACAAGGAATTAAAAATACTAAAAAATATTTCTCCAGTCACCCACATAGTCACATAAGGCAGGATCTTACAAGGAAGCAGAGTGCAAATGCACCTGTGTCAGCTGAAAAATTGTGTATCACCAAGTGTGCCTGTAGCCTCAAGGGCTCTGTGAATGCCACCATGGGCCGAGCAAAGAACCAAAAAGCTTCAGCCTAGAACCTTCCTATGTCTAAAGCCAATAGTGGAAACCAAGAAAAGGTAAGTCTTCTCTCACCTTCTTCACCTGACTAGCTAGCTGTATCTCCAGTGTACTTCCCATCTAGACATACTTGAGGAATCTAGGCCTATCCGTATCTCTGTGGGGTTTCAGCTGAACAGGAGAAATAATTCTCTAGTCAGCTATGTGGTTTTTTTTGTTTTCAACCCTCTGAACTGAAGATAAGTTCGATATTGATATCCTCAAGCGGAGGGCTTGTCTTTACTGTAAGACAGGCTTACAATTTAGACAAAGCTGTTTCTGCAGCACATCTGAGTGATTTATTCCTTTACATCATGAGGCCAGACATAAATAAAAGATATGGGTGTCAGTCCCCTACATGCAGCTTCAATTTGCTTGCTGCATGTCTGGTGGAGGTCACTCTCACTTACCACCTCTGCACTTGGTGTGACAAATGTCCTCGCACACTCCAAGTGCTGCCACTGCAGACAGCAGCAACTACAAGTGAGCACAGACCAAGCCAGAAAGCTCCTAGATCTTAATTATAAAACCATAAAAGAAACCAACTGCCTCTGAAGCTCTCTTACTAGGAAACAAATGAGAATGGGAAATTTATTTCCAACCATAAATCCCAAAGCCTTCAGATTAATTTTTCCCAAGTTAACTTTCTCACCTAGCTAAGCAGCACTGCCTTCTATTATTAGCTTCTGGCCCAGTATCAGCTGACCACCATCAGTCAAACTGTCTTCATCTCAATGAGCTCAGGGACTCCCAAGGAACTCTGTGTATGCTGACTTGTGCTTGCAGCCTCTAATTATATTCTAAGAGATAATGGAGCATTTAAACTCCGAGCGGATAGATTAAACTTGTAAGTGGATCAAAATCCTGGACACAACCACAGCTCATAGGATTACTTCCTGGAAACATCAAGCTTAGAGGAAAGGCCCTCATCAACTGTCTGTTTCCCCATGACAAGTTTTTCAGGTACATGTTTTCAGCCTCAAAGGCTGTTTGCTATGCTCTCCCAACTGCAGCATGTCTTTAGAATTTATTACACTGTCAGTTGAGCATCTGGGTTGATGTTAAACCATCTGACCAGGCCAATGTCTACTTGGCTTATCAGACAATCATAACAGTCAAATAAATTGAGGCTGAGGAGGTGAAATTGTTTTCCCAAGTGGAATTTTAAGTCCCTGTTCTAATATCAAGTAGGCTCTTAGCTGCACATTTGCCTTTTTTCCTCACTACAAGTTTCTCTTCCCTCCATAAAACTCAGGACCCTCACATATTCTGTTACCAGCCTTTGGGTGAGGAGCAGGATAGAGCTCCCTCCTGATGGCCCTGTGTCCTCACTGGGGACTCCCTCCCAGACACACTTGCAGGCAGAGCAGTAGCAAGGGCACTTGCACTCTGAATTCAAACTCCAGCCCCCTTTTGGGGACAAGGAAGTGTGACCAGCCAGAGCAGAAACTATGCCCTGCAACTTAAGCACATAACCATGCTGAAGGGGACTTTAGCCTCTGTAATTATCCCAGACACAATATGCACCCAGAAGTATGTGGGGAAATAGGTAAACCTACACTTTACATAACAGTAACAGCAACCTGTGGGTGGTGAAAATAAATCCACAGAAGGCCTCCTGCACAGTCTGGTTCTGCCCTGGTCCAGGTTACTTTGCAGACTCCAGCTTGTATTGCTGTAGCAGACGCAGACCTACTGCAGTGATAAAAACTAGGATGAACACAGGGAGGAAAGGGAAAGGGCTAGCTGGGAATGGGTGGAGAAAGCCTGGAAAATAGACTCTGCTGCAGCTCCCTCAAGAAAAGTCCCAAATAAGGACTGTACTTTTGGATGATGGCCAATTCATCATCCCCTGATGGGAGGTGCTTGGCCAGAGCAGGCAGGGCTGACATCAGGCATTATATCATTATAATCATTACTGCTCCATTAGCAGAGCTTCAGGCTGCTGAAATGACAGCCCAGGAGCCAAATTGTTGTTCTTTACTCCTTCAGCATGACGTTTAGCAGAATTTCAGGAGCTCGTAGAGCACTTTTAGACTCACATTCTGCCAACATTAGAAGTTTTAACCAGATCTACGGGCAGTGCCACATCTACACCAGCTATTTCCGTGGACGCTGAAGTGTCCCAAGTACTCCTTCTGCACACAAACTGCTGTTTACCAAAGGCTTTCCATTTTCCAGAGCCTTTCTAAAAGGAATGCTAACTTTAACTCACAAGTACAAGGACATTCCCAATCCAGGTAAAAGTAATTGCTGACAAAATCACACCTGTACTTGACAAGGACAAAAAAAAGAAAGCCAAGGGTGTGACTTTTATATAATAACACATTCCCACTAACCTCCCCTTCCCATTCACTACCAACATGTCAGGCCCTTATTTAAGAAAGAATTAACCCCACCATGTTCACAGTGACATTTAGCCACCTATATACCTTTAAGAAATGCTTTTAACCAACAACCATTATTCATAACACTCTTTTTACTGAAGTACAATTGATGCATTTTGCTTTCAGATGTACATTTGAATTTTCCTCATAAAAAAAGATAGTAAACAGTATTCAGGTTTATCAGGATAGCTATACTGACTGAAATCATGGAGTGAGAATGAGTAAAACATTTTTTTACTCTAACTTACACTTCAGTGAAAGATATTTAGGTAATCTCATAATAAAAATTTTGGCTTAAATTTTTTAAGCATTTAAAACCATGTCTTTTTTGGGACAGGGAGGAGTAATCACATTAAAACCATAAACAGTGCTTAGGTCATTCTCTTTAAAAACATATTTTTTCAGGAACTAAACAACTAGTTTAGGAGGTAAGGATGATAAGAACCTCTGTATAATTGGATGAGCAACTATTTCACAAGAATGAAATTTAATCATCTTCATCAATGCAGTAAAGGATTACAGATCACTGCACATGTATCAAAAGCAGCACTGACAGAAAACATATTATTTCTCCTTATTGCCACTTGTATCAACTAACGATGAAATCTAATTCTTTTTTATTATGATTAAAAACAACCTAAGGGTTATTTTTAACTTCAAGAACTAAAAACAACTTTAGCTCTTCTCTCACCTTGCTACCACTGGGTCAGAGACTCACGAGAAACTGTTAATTTAAAAAGGAACCATTCCTAGTGTAACTGTACAGTCAAAATCTCCAGAGTTCCCAAAAGCCCTTCTTCATTTCTGAGCCATTTATCAGATGTTCTGATGCAAACACTGGGGGGAAGTCTGGTCCAGTGAACTAAATTGACCTAAGCTGAGCTATGAAACCTCAGACAAGCAACTTCGCCTTTTACAGGGACCTTATGTTTTCTCTGCTTCAAGGTTAGTCAGTATTAGAGGAGGTGATATTACTAGTATTTCTCCATCAGATCAGTACAGATCAGTTGAGCTGGTACAAATGGTTCCACTGACTTTGATATAATGATAACAATTCCCACACCTTTAGGCTGGAATCTGTATCACTGACCGACCACTGACATCCAGTTCACTGGATCCCACCTCGCCTCTTTGGGCAGCTCTATTATTAGCAAGATTCTTTGTCCATTAAGCAAAAATATCTAATACTTGTTACTGCTTTAGTGCAATTAATTCCTTTTAGACAGGGCCAAAACTGCCTTTTTGTTTATTATTTGTGCAAAATGATTACTGAATGCAACAGAACCACAGAATGATAGAATCATCGAAGTTGGAAATGATCTAACCAACATAAATGTGCAGTGCTCTGTAAAAAGCACAGGAAATCCCTTCCTCTACACTGCCTTCCTTCAACTGCCTACGAACTCACACATGAAACAGCTGTCTGGAACAGATAAATCCATAACTGCACATTTCTGTTCACTTCTAGATGGAAGAATAGACTATATAACAGGAGTACCTTCTCCTTGTGCCTTACAGTCTCATTAATGCGAACAAATTAGGCCTATACACTGAACAGATCTGCAAGACTTAAAAGTCCTATGTAATTTTCAAGTTCACAAAGAGGAACTTACAAAAGGAGAGCAGATTTCTATGACTTGTCAAAAAATTGTCACTGAATAAGATATAGAGATTCATGGTGTCAGTGAGTCTTGATCTTGACACAGAGCTGAAAACTGAGTGCAAAGCCTCTGTGATCATAGAACATTCATGGAAATTACCATCTTGACCTCTTATCCATGGTATTTCAGATTAGTAAAGCAAAAGGGCTTTTAAACCCAGCATATTTTAATTTCCCCCTCTCCATGTTATGCTTTGCCATTGCTGCCAGCTCCCACACTCTCGAACACTGAAGTGGGGGAGAAATGAGCTGAATTTCTGTTCCTGTGAGTTCTGCACAGCACAGCCCTGCATGCATGGTAAGATGCTCCCCTGCAACTCCTCTCTCTTCCATGGCTTTTCTGCCACAGAAAGATACAATATCTGGCCCATGAGACAGAGGAGTTTTAGCCTTATACTGACAGAAAAAAAAATTATAAGAAAACTCCAAGTATCTTGGGGCACATGCAGTGGAAAACCCAGCCCTGCCAGGTGCTACTTCTGCTATTTAAATATAAGGAAAGAAAACTGGCAGGAATTTGTCTTTACAACCTCGGTGGGCTACAGAAAGACACCACCTCTGTGAAAACCCGAAGACACTGCTCGTGTCTTACTTACATCCATAAACTCCACGTTGGCTTTCGGACCAGTGGTCTCATTAAGGATCTTAATGGCCACAGGAATCTTTACTGTTTCTCCCTCAGGGACCCAGATCCCCTAGAAAAAGAAAAAAAAGGTCACAGAAGACTAATAAGACAACAATCAGAAAAGCTTGATTCAGAGTTACAGTTCTTTCGGACACATTCTGTCATGTTATGCAGATCAGTTACAAGACTCAGAACTGAGAATACACGAAGTTAAAAAATAGTAAAAATCCTATAAAACCACATCTTACATCAAAATAAACTGATGTAAAATGAAACATTTTCTATCAGTCAACATCCTTGATTTTCTTGTCCACAACAGGGTTTCTATAGAACAACAGCAGCATGGCCACGGTGCACTTTTTCTACTGACTCAGATAAAAATCTGATACTGATTTGGATAAAATTAAACAAAAATCTGGATTTTCTGTCTGCTCAGATTTGAAGCTATCAGTAAACTCTCAAAACTGATTAACACCAGATCATAACATCATGCAGTAACAGAACACCCTGAGAATAATATATTTAGAGTGAAACATTTGGGGGCTGTTTGTCTAATTATGCAATACCCGAGAATCAAAAACTTAGGTGGCTAAAAAGGAAATTTAAAATTAAAACTCACGAACTGTGTGTGTCTTGGGCTGCTTTTTCAACCTTCTTGACTATTGCTGTGTTCTTGTCAACCTCATGGCATCCAAGTCTATCACTTCATTATCATCTAAGTATATGCAAACTGGTTATTCTTAAATCTATTCCCATGACCTTGTAGCTATAGCGACCTGGTCTGTGCTTCCTTCCTTTCCTCCCCTCTTTGAGGACAGATGCAGGTGCTCTAACCTACTACCTTGATTTGGCAGGTTTGGGCTGCTCCCAAAGGGTTGGGGAATTGGTTTGACTTGCCCACTAAGCCCTACTTCGTGCCTCTGAGATCTGGACACCACCAACAGATCTTAAAAAATAAATACTTCTTTAATGGAAGTACTTTTTCCATTGTGGGTTCTAGTCTCACATCCCAGCTGTTAAAGGGTGCCATGACACAACTCATCTTTTCTATTTAAATGGAAGAAACAAGAAGTGTTAAAGTTTAGGTAATGGCATTGTTTTACTAAGTATTATTGCTATTACAAGATGCACGTGACACTTGTGAAATGAAACGTTTATCCAGCTTTCCAAAAGTGTCCTGCTCTTATGTAAGAACAGAAGGGAAAACCTTGGTGCTGCACTTTGCCCGCAGGACAGTCCAGCCTGTGTAGCCCTCTTGCACGTAAAAATGACTGGGGCTGACATGTCTTTGCTCACCAAGAAATAATATTTGCATGTCCCTATTTGATCCTGAGGATGTGTTCCTTGCCCGCAATTCCAGTATCCTTTCTGTGCCAGGGCTCAGGAACCCACCCAAGGGACAGGCTGCTTTGCTGCAATGCAGAACTTGACTGCTCCAAAGTTAAAAGAGGGGACTCACGGCTGCGTGGGGAAGACACTCACCTTGTACACAGTTCCAAAGGCTCCGGAGCCAAGGACTTTGACTCGCTTCAGCTCTGTTTCCTTCAGGATGCGGAGCTGTGCTTGGTTGGGCGCCGTGCCGCTAGGAGTCAAGGGTTCCACAAGCTGCGAAGGAAAATCCAACAGTCTCAAACACTGCTAAACATGAGGACCCATCAGAAGTTCATACTGAGAGCAACCAACCCAAGTAAACGCTGGAACAAGACAGTGGTGGGGATCTGTTGACCACCACCCTGGCAATTCTTGGAGGGATTTTTCATCTTCAAAAGTAAATGAGCAACACTACAAAACCAAGAGACCTGATAAAGCAAGTCCTCACTAAAACACTCAATAATTTCCACCAGAAACTGCGTGATGGAATTATGAACTGGAAATTGAATTGGTGTCAGAGTAACACATCCAAGGACTTTTGATATTGGAGGCAGTATAAATATCTTCTACATGACAGAAATACAGCATTTATTATCAGTGTACCACATCCTATTTTTGCCCATTTTAGTGTCTTTAAAGTTGGCCATATTTCTTTTTAATGGCCTGGACTAAATGGCTCATCACATTCTTATTCTGTTTTGAGGAAGGGACAATTTTTCTGAACTCCTGTTTTAGCACACAGTAGGACAGCTTTAGGGAGAAAACATCTTAGAGCAAACAACTAATTTATAACAGTCACTAATTTACTGCAATTAAACAATTTGCTCAAGATGTCCCAAGAAACTTAGTAAATGAGCCACAATGGCACATTCAGTTAAAAATGCTCTTAGATCTCATACTATCTCTGCCAGAAAAACAATGCTTATTTTAAAATAAATTAAAAATACACATAGAAGACAATACTCAATACAACACATGAAAAACATTATGTTCCTTTACAGGATGAGGAAAGTAATTCAGGGCTCCTCCTACTCAAATTGAAACCACTGCAGCATTTCAAAGCTGCCTGTTTACAAGGCTCAATGCACCATGCTCTGCAGTTTGAGAACTACTTCTATGGCTCTTTGAGCACCATGAACTACTTAATTAGTTGACCAGACAAATTAGTTTTGTTCAGGTAAAAACACCAGTATCTGGAAATTAATGGGGTAAGAAAACATAGTAAAACCAAACAGCAACAAGTTGGTTTATCACAGAAATAATCTGCAAGCTGCACTTATTTTAGAGTGATTTCTCTTTCCTCCTTCCCACTTTAGATGTCCAGTATTCATACCATGAAAGAAATGTTTACTATAAAAGAAAATTAGGCACACTGGCAGCACACTTCTGTACTTTCAGTTTCTGAAGGATGAAAAGAGGTTCTGTGTCGCAGTCCACCAACAGAGGAATGGCAGGGAGAGGTGGAGATGTGCTGTGGGGGTCTAAAACAAGGCTTGTAGAGTTTTATGGAGAATGATCTACACAAAGAATAAGTCCTGTTACAGCCTCCAGCTAGAAAGAGACTTCAACTAAAGCTAATTGCTTGTGTGTTTATTTCAGGATGCTCCTGATTTAATCTTCAGTTTCTCAGCCAAGACAGCAGCTTCCCCACATGTTCAGTAGGAGGCCCTGGTCCCTCAGGACTATTGCCAGCCACAGCTTTTATCTGACCAAATGAAAAATGAAATCTGGACTTCAAAGCCAATGCAATGAGAACCACCTGCTTAAAATAATTTATGCTTAAGTATGGGCTGATACAATGGCAAGATTTATTCAGCTAAAGGCACTGAGTATTGTTAAGCTTTCTATACGGCTGAATGGTATTTAACAAGCAACACAAATTCTAGCCAAACATGAAGATACTTGTGCAAACAGACTGGGGATGCATAAATCATTTACTCCCAGGCTCTACAGACGAGATGAGTGGGAGCAGAAGAGAAGGGAAACTGAAGAGAAAACAGCACTGTTAATAATGCCTTATCAAAGAGTCACTAGCTAACAGCATTTCCAAGCTTTATTATCTTACAAAGGGGCACCCTATTTTAAAAATACCGTCATTTGCAAAGTGTCTCAAGTACAGGACTGAGGAGATGGCAGTAATCACTGTTGCAGTAGATGACAGATATACATTTAATGTTATATTTAATATACTTCCTAGATTGCCCCCTCCACTAATGACGCTTCAAAGAGCAGGATGGAGTGGTCACAGCAATCTGCTATAGCTCTGTTACATGTTTTTGCCAGTAGAACTGTGAACTTCAATTGGATAAGCTCTGTGAAGCTTGGCTTAATAAAATACATTGTTATTACTGATCATTACTACAGGCTTTGACAAAATCTGGACTACAAAGGCATTGTAGGCACTGGGAACAATACTAGGTTACAACCTTTGCATTTAAGCATGAAGTTTGTACCAGAGCTTGCTGAAGGAACTTACTTCAGCCTTAAAAGTCAACCTAAACATAGCCAGAATGAAACCCTGTATTATTTAAGCATGAGAGCTGCTAAAGGTGCTGATGAACTGGGATAGAAGTTCAGTGGAGAGCAGAATGGGAGTTCAGAATCTGGTGGGACATGCCTTTCAGTGTTCCTGGGGAACTTTTTCTGGTCTTCAAAAGCCCTGAATCTGTACTTATGCAGAAAACCAGCATCTTGAAATAGTTTCGTTCTTTCCACCAGTTTAATCTGCACAAGTAAGCAAAAGAATTTATACAGGCCTCTGTGGTAAGACCTGAACATCTCTAAGATAAAAGCAGAACAGCCCTGCATGTCTCTCCAAACATCCTGTGAGAAGCAGCCTGGGCTCACCTCAGTCTCCAGGAACCTTCGCAGTGCTCTCTTCTTCTTGATGCTTTTGCGCCGAACGTACACAGCAAATGTCAGGCCCATGATGACGATGATGAAGAGACCACCAATAACTCCCGCAGCAATCAGGGGGGTTCTAGCAATCAGAATCAGAGACTTTACTTTCACAGGTAGGGTGAGAGACCAAAGAATTTGGGTACATAAAACGCAATCACGTGGAAAGCTCATTAACTGCCTCATGACCGGAATTCCAGCCCAAATGGGAAGTCAGGGCAAACACATCGACACATGGTAGGACTTCACTTGTTTTCAATCATTATACCAATTCTATTTTTGTTTACAAAACCCCATGCACACGTGAGGAGTTGTGTGGACAAGGAAACACAACATGCACTTTGATGGCAAACGCAAATCTGCAATGGCAAAATGAGGACACAGGTATCTGCAGTTTCCTGCAAGAGCTCTGCCTATGCTGACTTTGGCTCCAACCACATCAACTCATGGGCTCGTGCATTTAGGGGAAAAGAAGCCAATGAAAAATCCCCAAACTACCAACACAATGTGCCTTCCCAAGTATGGAGGAAGTGAGAGTGAACTGCACAGGCAAGATTTGGAGATCACCTACACAGGCAATGGAGAAATCAGGCTCCCTCCAAAGAAAAGCTCAAAGCAGTACCTTAAATCAGGCATTTTCACAGCATACCAACAACTTATCAATATGAACACACTCAGAGCATTTAATATCCTTCCAACAATGGCTGGACAGTTGCTGAAAAGATGGGTAAAAAGACAGCACGACAACTGCAGAGTATAGATGATGCTGAAACCACTGCCTGGTAAGCCCAGGAAACAGATTAACTGTTGTCAAGATCGTGGAAATGTCACTGCTGTGCTCTAAAAGCCTCCCTCAGTTACATCTGAATGATGATGAAAGGTACATTACAGCCTATTAAAAAAAATTACCATACAGCTACTGAAAATTTCAAAGAGTCTCCCTGAGAAATCCTAAAATGTTTTATCCAACCCTTTATTCTTCTTTTTACAACCTTTCATGAAGCAGTGCCATCTCACCTGGTTTGGTGCATGAAGGTGTGTCTACATTACCTCTGAGAAAGCCTCATACTCCCACATCCAGTATTTAAAGCACCACTACCAGGGTAAACACATTAACACAAAGGCCTATTGCAGTTCACAGACTTTATGATGGAAACTCTAAGCTTGAGAATAAAGGAAGAGGAATGTTGTCTGGCTGAGAAATGGGTTATGGTGTTTGGGAAACAGGAGTCCAGTGCCACCTACTTCTCCTCCAGGGAGTCTGGCCTTAAAACACGTTGCCCTTTCTAACCCCAGTGGTTACTCTGTGATTTTGAGGGCAGAGCATAAAGAATCTGGCATATCCACCCCAAACAATGCTCCTCTTTGTTTACATGTCTTTCTATATTGCTGATGCAAGAAACTCTTTAATAGGCAATTATGAAAAACACTGGCCACCAAAAGCCTTCTATTGGGCTTGTACTGGCTAATGCTCTTAAGCAGAGGAAGTTTATAAATTCATTTTTATGCTGCATGAACAGTCATATAATTTTTAACAAACACCACCAAACCACAGGCTGACTAAACAGGCAGGAGAACTCTCAGGTTTAAAGTGCATATTAATAACTAGTGTAACAGTTGTCAAAGTAAGTAATTGGAGTTTTACAGTACTGTCTGTTCTAAAAGTAGTCCAAATAATATTTACATGATAGACCATAATAAAGAAATGGTTCTAAAGGGGACATAAGTAATGAAGAAAACAAAATGAAGTTTGCAGCCCTTCTATTGTTATGGAGTACAAGGGGGGTTCAAAAGGGATCTTTATGATTCATCCTGTGAACACTCACTGACTTTAAAAGAATGTCCTAATTTTTAGTAGGGAATTGAAAAAAAGGAAATAATTTTCAATGACTTCACCAAACAAGCATTTTACTTGTTAATGTGAAATAAGCTATATGATACCTGAATTTTTAGAAGGTACCACCTAAACATACTATCAAGCAAGCTTAAAAACGAAATGTGCAAGGGGTAGAACAATGTGCAATAAAAGAACACATTTAAATGCTAAACAAATCAGTGAAATACAAAAAAATATATATTTTCCACTCAAATAGTAACCAGTTACCTTGACTCCTAAATCCACTACCCTTGCATCAAATCCTGTCAGTACCAAACATCCCAGCCTTGGATGTGGTCACATACCCAGCAGCTTCTCCTCTCTCTGCTGCTGAGCTAAGCCCCAAAGTCAACAACCCTGCGGTTTATTTGCTCCAGGACCAGATGCCAAGTCTCTGCAGCCACAGCTCCCTGTTATCACTTCACCACTGCTTTCAACCACACGTGGATTATTTCTTAAACCCAGTTTTCAGAGTGCCACCCCGTCATGGGGATTATTTTCACTTGTGTTTGTTAGGTTGACTTTGCTTTTTCTCTGTATTCTGCTAATATCATCAGTTCTCCTGCCTCAGTTCTCTGCTTATTTTCATGCTTGCAGAGCCTTACCTTTAATAGCCTGATGAATTCCATTAAGCTGTTTACCTTTGCTGGGCCATTGCTGGGGCTGTCCAACACGGATCCCTGCAAGGTGGCACTGACCAAAGCTGCTGCTGAAGTCACAAAACCTTTTCCCATTTTGTTTTTTTAAATCCAATCCTTTTTTGCATATGCACCTAACAAACTATTTGGCTTCACAGGCAGCTGGGCACACAAATCTCATTTTCTCTAGTGGCATTAAGGGCTTAATCCACTTACTTTTGTTACATTACTGTCCCACAGCCACCTCCATGACTGCAATTCCTGACATTTGCCCCCCTCAGACTATTGCCCACTTATGACTAATTCCATGAACAATTCTGATGAGAAGACAAAAAATACACTATCAAAAGCCTCCGTCATGTTAAGAAGTGGAGGACTGAAAAGGCTCAGAAAAGCTAAAGTCAAGCAAGGCGAGGTAGTTCCATGTCAGTCAATTAATGGACAGACAAAAGTCAATCCTAGCTCACATTTCTTACAACTCCACCACTAACCCACCAATAGGAAACTCCTGATACAGCCACTGCTTTCCTTTACACACTGGAAATCTACTCCAGAGGACGGAAACAATCCCTGCTAGGTGTTTCTGGGTATTCATGCTCTTCAAAAGAGGCTTAGCAGTCCAAGAAACACAGCCCTGAATCACAATTCAACCTCATGTAATTATTTTGCCATCCTCCATCCCTCCCTCAGCTGAGGACAGAATACCCAATTAGTAAGTGGAAAAGGTGTCAGCTGGGGAGGCAGTGGGAGGAAAAAAAAGACAACATGAAAATCCTGCCTCTTAAACTAGAAACTGTGTATCTGTGGCTAAAAGTTGAAAGGAAAATTCCAGTACTCCCTTAGGAGAAATGAATAATATATATGTATTTCTTTTTAAATGTGTATGGTGTTTTCATATTTAGAAACACATAACACCCACTGCCACACACCAAAACTGACACTGAGTTCAAAATTAGCATTCCAAGATGGACAAGGATGCTCAGCAGCGGGGCTCATACCATTCCATCCACTCCAAAACATCAGGACATCTGCAATTCCCACAGTGCCCTGAGACCAGGTATTAAAGCCTAATTACTGATTTAGATGAGTACACGGTTGGTCTCACACTCTTAACTGAAGAGCGCAGCAGAAAGGAGAGAGGAAATCGAGTTGTGGCCCATGGAGTAAAGCTGACAAACACCACCTGTTTCTCCATCCTTGGCACTGACCCACCTGGTATGAGATGTAAAGAAACTGAGCTTTGAAGCCAACCTGTTAGAAGGCTGCTGTATCAACCTTCCCCTCCTTGGACTTTTTATCTATATATCCAAACAGGATATATTACAACCTTGAGTGTTTGCTAAGCAGTTCCTTCTTGTAAATCCTTGTTACTGAGGCATTATTTTTTCCTGATGGACACTTCCCACATTCAACATTCCTCACCCCTTCCATCAGTGGGGGTTCAGCCAACTTTGAAGCTGCCCTTTGAGAGATCTGACAGATTCTGCTAATCCTGGAACGACAATCTTAGTATTTAAAACATACAAGAGAAACAATCAGGCTGGGAAGCAAATTTGTGGATGTTTCAATAGCCTCTCTCTGCTGTGTAAGGTTCGACAGCCACAACTTCCAGAGTGCCTGGTGTTCAGGAAACGCTGCTCCCCTGGCGTGGCAAGGATTCATCTGATGTTATCAAGACTGCTTTGCTTGATATTATTTTTCAAGAACAAGGCACCCTTCCCCCTCTCTCCTCCTAATCTGTGGGTGTTTGAATACTGATAAATGGCCCTATTTATGTGCAGATAAGGACTTCTTATCATGAGTAAACACAAATTTTAACTCGCAGCTGATCTCACAGTTACACAATTACTACCAATTCCACATTTAATCCAGAGATGGGCAAACTGTCAACTACCCACAACTTTTCAGTATGCAAAATGACCTCAGGGTTGCAGTCCATGTCTGGGTCCACTCAGCAGTTAAACATCACTAAAGAGCAGACACAGCTTTCACTTTGGCCAAGGCTCATGTGGAAACAGGTACCTGTTGACAAAACTGCTTTTTCCTTACCCACACTGGTTCTTTTATCAATGCCTGTAAAGGTATATTCTACTCACACCTCTCTTTCAAGAATGTAGGAGTCCTCATTTCACTCAGCAAAGTAAATGAGGATAAAGAAAAAGATATTAAGCATAGCTTTGAAAATTATTACAGCCTAACATTCTACACATTAATATGTATTGATGAAAAATCTATAGCATTTTTATTACCGCACACAGTGCACAATGGATTTCTTTAAAACTGATATTAAATCTGAATGGCATAATTTAGAACTATCACTCTGTTATGTTTTCACTATAAATTACTAAGAAGTCTCAATTTTAACTGCCTGTTAATACATCTGACTAGGAATAACCACTGAAATCTTGATATTGATAACAGCATCAATATCAAGTTTTTTTATGGGCTTCTCCTCTAAAATGGAGAAGTCCCAATAAAATCTCTTGCACCCCTGCTGTTTTCAGGCTGAGATTTTTCTTTTCTGCCTCAACTTACAGAAGGAATGCTATTGTTAAGAGCTTGCACAGTGACTCTGCTTTGAGGCTCGTGCTTTAAATAAGCAGATTACCATTCTTTTAAAAATATGCCAAGTCAGGCCCCATATAATGTAAACTGATTTATCTGTGACATAAAGCCAGTTAAACCCACTAGACTGGACTCACAGGTGAAGCCAGTTCAGCAAGTAAAAGAGCAATCTCTGTTATAAACTTGTCGTATTTCCCATTCTCTTTGGAAACAGTAATATTTTGCTTTAAATAAAGGAAACTAGAGCTGTAATGACCATGGATGCTGACAGACTGCTCTGAAACTAAAACTATCAGCATTAGCTCAATGAGTTTCTCTCTGCATAAAGAATTCCTATTAGAAGCAATCAACTCAGCCAGCTTCTCTGCAAGCAGTGGCAGTCAGCTGGCTCATCATGCCTGTGCACACAAAATTATTCATCAAGAAAACACACTTTTCTTCAGTAGAAACACGGCCTGCTTTGGTGGCACTGTTTGCTGTTCATTCACTGTCAGATCCAGGAGCACCATGGAGCAGCACAACCCTCGGCAGGGCCTGTTACATCGCTTGAGAAACACATGGTAGAGCCCACATTAAATCTGTAGGTACCAAAACATCCAGTAGGAGCTGGGTGACATAGAGAATACACATTGTAGCTAAAAACTGGTACAGTTTGCTCTGCAATAGGTTTTTATAAATACAAAGAACAGAGAACATGAAGTTCAGGAGTATTTTAAATAACTGTCAGGATAAAAACTGTTTGAATATTCTGCTCTTCCTTCTGTTATTTTTTTTCAACACTTTCTGAATTCCATTGGTGGAAAGTGCTTGTAATTCACTTAAGTTCCAGTTAAGTGTTTGCTGAAATTGAGCTATTTAACATAAGAAAGAATCAAACTCACATGACTGTGCCTGTAGACTGCACAGGTGGATTGTCTACCTCTAAGGAGCTGCAAGAAGGTTTCTCTACCTCATGTCCTTCATTTTTACTTTATTTCCCAAATCATCATCTTTCTTCAGAAAATGCATTGATCTCTCTTTTTATACCTGCCTGATTTTTTGGAATGCCAGTCTTTCCTGAAAATAATAATTCAGAAGACTTACGGAGCACAGAAAAGATACTTTGTTTAAGTGATGGAGAACACTGGACTCCTTCCTGTTCCAGCTTTAAGTCATCTGGGACAGGAAGCATTTGCTTTCTCAAGCTCCAGGAGTATTTCACAGTACAGAGCCTTCAAAGGCTGTATTTGGGGACCAAGTCTGACATTCTGAACCAGACTTCCTCCTCTGAAGTCTTTATGACTTTATGTTTCTCCTTTATGAAAACAAATTCTGTACATTGAAGAGAACCCCAACCTCTGCCCAAGCACCTCTCCAAGGGGAACAAGCCCCTGCACGTAAGGGAGCAGTCAGACTAAGATTCAGCACTGGATACTGGCAGAAGAGAAAAACCAAACATCGTAACTGAAGGAGGGGAAATTTAGATAATATATATGGAAGAAATTGTTCCCTGTGAGGATGGAGAGGCCCTGGCACAGGGTGCCCAGAGAAGCTGTGGCTGCCCCATCTCTGGAAGTGTCCAAGACCAGGTTGGACAGGGCTTGGAGCAACCTGGGATAGTGGAAGGTGTCTCTGCCCATGGCAGAGGGCGGAACGAAGTGACCTTTAAGGTCCCTTCCAACCCAAACCATTCTCTGATTCTATGATAACAAAATGGGACATAATAAACAGATGAGAACAGAACTATCACACTGTGTTCCCAATCTTCAAGTTTCTTGTTCTCTAATAAGAGCTTACGTGGGTTTCAGATGAGGTTTTTTAACAAGTGGTGGCATTAAAGCATCTTTTGGACTATGTTTGAGATGAGAGTGAATGGAGGATTTGTAGCAGGATGTGTTTGGAAATATGCATCCATATATCATTCATGTATTACATACATTCATGCACACCTACTGTTAAAAATCTTTCCTTCAAAGCCTAAATCAAAATAGTCACACTTCACTCTGCACTGGCATAAATGTTTATGTCGCTGTAGTACCCGGGATGTAGAGATGCAGTACACACAAACCCAGCGAGAAAATGGAATTAATTTTACTATTTACAACTCTGCTTATATGGTATATTTCCATAAGATGATTGGACAGTGGTCACCCACCTCCTGGGGTGATTGGCTGAAGTCCTACAATGCCTGTTTCAAAGTATTTTCTGCCTTGTACCCAAACAGAGTAGAAAAACACCAGGTGTTCAGACACTACTTACAAGAACCATTTTATTGTTTTCATAGCTTGCATGAGAAAGGAGAGATTCTCACAGAATATTTCAAGAATCTGGGAAAACCTTCTGCTAGCAGCTTTTCAGTATCCACATGTTTATATAAACATAGCATTTGAGACATTTATTAGAACACTAGTAATGGCCATGATGCTGTTAACTTCAGGACAGATTTTAGCTACTCATCACTTGAGTTCTAAATATGCAGCATTTGTCTTCGTGGAGCATAGCAGGGAATAAATGCAGCCAATGCTCATAAATATAGAGGAAAATCAAAGGCAGATAAAGACCAGAGTATAAGAAATCTTTGAGTGTGCCTGATACTGCTTTTGGATTTATCACTATTATTTCACTGAATAGCATACTGTCTAAATATCCTACACAAATTATATCAATCATTAGAAAATCCCATTTGCTTATTGGGGAATAAGCTCACATAAAAATGATACCCTGTTCCTGACACAGGTTTATACAGGATCACCCCTTATATGATACTATGCCCAAAAGTTCTTCTACGTTAATAACTCATCAGTCATCTCCCAGTCATTTTTATGTTACCAAATGAAGCAGAGAGAAACGCTGAAGTATCTTGCAACTCCTCTAAATTCTAGTCACCATCCCACTGCCAGCATTTCCCCAAAGGCCATTTTGAGAAGAAAAGTTCAGCACAGAAGCTCCAAACTCACCCACTGTCACTGCCGTCTTCTGTATCCACAGCCAGACAAAGGAATCTCTTCCCCTCCAGTGGCTGTAAAGGAGCCAAGGGAAACCAGCCGTTGTGAGCATCATCCTGCTCTCAGCTCTGCTGATGATGGGATTGTGTTTGTGTACACAGCAACCTCCCACCATCTTCACAGTCACTGATGTGACTTGATTAGAAAAGCAGCTCATGGCCATGGTGAGGGTACTGCTCAGAGCAACCCAGACTCTGCAACTGCTCTTTTATTAGGATCATGTTGTAGTACAGTACAGCCCACATGGAAGAAAATTATAATTTAGTAAAACAGCTCTTCCTTCTCCCAAATTTCTGTATGATAGAACATTCCAGAACCTACTGCCTTATCTATGCCGCTTACAAATGTCAAAGAAACTTATCTTCTAACAGCTGCTGAAATCCCAGAACAGAACAGGCCAAGCATCTGGGGAAATGGTGTGATCCAGCTTAAGAATCTTTTTCCTCTTTCAGTCACAACTCCCTTCCTTTCCCCATTCCAGCAAATCCCAAAACCTAAGTACCAGTACTCTGGCAGGTAGTGGATCCTGCTGATGTTTTGTGCCTTTTAGGTCTCACAGTGTCTGAAGTTCATTACGGGTCAAGAAAATAAAAACACAAGGAGAGAGAAGGCTTCAATACCTTTTCTCCCCCTACCTCTGTCATAAGGGAGAGAGGGATTGCTTCTCATTCCACTTCAAATACATATGTATTTGAAGAATTTAAGTCATCAGCAGAACAAAAAGGCTGATGAAACCTTGAGAGAGTATATACAAACATACTGATACAGCTATAGGTTTTGGCTTGCTTTCTTAGTGACACCCTTCTTCTCACTGGAAGTTTCCTGGAAACTGCTCTCCTATTTTAAAAATCCACTGATTAAAAGTTGACTCAAATGTCCCAAAGTTTGGAATTTGTAGCC
Organism: Machaerirhynchus nigripectus; assembly: GCA_013397975.1. Lineage (NCBI taxonomy): Eukaryota > Metazoa > Chordata > Aves > Passeriformes > Dicruridae > Machaerirhynchus > Machaerirhynchus nigripectus. Next base: position 171,994 of record VZRQ01002155.1, read on the forward strand.
CTGATCCACTGGTTGATCCAGGAACTGAAAGTAGAGAGAATTCACCCAGAGCTGAAGTGAGACAGCACTGAAACTAGCCTGCATCTAAGTTATTCACATGCAGAGGACATCACTGCCATGAGGGAGGGAAAAGCATATCTATAGGAGATGGAAGTTTTACAGCAAGGTTATTATCTCCTCAATCTATTCTTTGTCTATTATCCCTGCTGTGATTGAGACTACACATATTAACAACTAGTGGTCCATTTTAATGCAGGAATACTTTTTACCTTTTCTTTTTTTCCCTTCATTGGTCCATCAGGGTCAGGGAAAGATGTAATTTATTTCTGAAATTTGCACATTTTTTTTAAGGAAGGCTATTCACTCAAGCAAAGCAATGCCCATGGATACAGACACCACTGGCATGAACTGAAAATATCCCCATGGCTGATTCAAGCCTGCTGGGAAATTAGAGGAGATGGGTTTGGCCACTGCCATGCTGCTGAACTGCCCTTCTGGAATTAGACCTCTTCCCTCCAGTCTACCACATCATTACAGTTTCTTTGCTTCAGACCAACCACCCTGCAGGATCTACATACCCTGGTCCATGTTCCCAGCATTATTTTCTGATTAATTTGCAGATGAACATACTGTATCATCAAAAGCAGGGATTGCAGTGTCTTGTCTCCTCTTCATCATGACCTACACTGACATCAGGCCTATAGATTCTAACCTTGCAGGATTAGTTTGAGCAAAAGAAATGGCAACAAATACAACTACATTCTCTATCCTTTTGCTTCCTTCTACTTTTCTGCTGTCACCACTTCTTTTCGCTCTTGTTATGGTGCTTTACAGCTTCTGTGCCTTCTAAGACATAGCTGTACTAAGTTCAGTGACATATCTAAACATCATTGGATTTACAAGTGGAGAACTATGAGTTAAAATAGAACAGTGAGTACAATAAGAACATGTAACAAAAATCAAAGTGAGCATTTTAAGAGGTGTCCAACACTGGTGTACTGCTTTGAAATCCTGTGCTTCAAAAGAACACACTATGTCACAGGCAGAGTATTGGGAGTCCACGACAAATTGTGTGAGGAAAAAGTTCACACTTTTCATTAAAAAGGCTGATTGCATTTCAGAGAGTTTTCCTTTAGGCATTACTAGAAAAACTTTGTATCATTGACAAATCAGGGATTACATGATGACTGGACCATGTTTAACCAAAGCTTGGCCCTTGTCCTGATGATGAGGTTGTATTTGTTCTCAGATTTCAGCAGAAATGCCACAACTCTTTAGTATGAGAGGTTACCAGCTCTGCTGAGAAATGTACCACAACAGGCAAATAGTTACCTCCTCACAAACCTCTGCCAAAGAAAAGTTCAATCAGAACTAGCCAGCATCTGCTCTTCACATTATCCCATAATCTTTCCTTGCCTGTTTTATCATTTGCTCAATCTCAGACAACTACAGAAATGATTTTCGACATTATCTTCTGTTGATGAAACAGCCAATAGGTCTGCAAAAGATCTTGTTCACCAGCAAGTGAAGATGGTGTCATTAAAAATTTACATCAGATTGAAAAAAAAGCATGAAGCTTTTTGACAAAAGTACAGATAAGATCTGAATTAGTTTCTCATCTCTCCTAGCAAAGGACAGTCTGAAAATTCAGAATTTTACCTGACCTAACTGCTAATGAGCAAGCATATGTGACCAGAACAGAAATCCTGTGTAAAGTCATGTGAAACTCTCACTCTGTGCCTCACCTGCAGCTGACAGGAGCCAATGCCTAGGATTCAGCAGCTGGATTTGCTTGTCTGTGTCCAACTCAGTACTCAGAATCAAAGTCCAAAGGACATTCTAGCTTAGACCATGAGCCAAGAGCTGATCACAGCTGGAAATTATTGCCACAGACATTGAAGTGTCCCATCACACGGCAGGAGGAGCCACAACACCCTCTGCCTCCAGGCTCGGCACAAACTCATCTTGTTTGAAAGAAAAATTCCCAGTCTTGATTTCACAAGTCTAGTGCTGGAGAAGAGAACATTACCACAGAAAATCATTCCAGGGATTAATGACCTTCATTAGAAATACACTGGCATTTTGCTGCTTTCAATGTCCCTCAGATTTCACTCATTTCATACCTCAAAGACACCCAACTCTCCTTTTCAGTCTGCTAGACTTAGTGCCATCCTTAACCAAACTTCGTCTCCTTACCTGTGTACTTCTAGAGGAGAATGTGGCTCTACACCTTTACTTTCAGCCAAAATAAGCTTTAGCTGTTTGAGTTCCTAAACTTCACTCCAAGACACCAGGTACTATTCCCAATGGCTCTTCTCTAAAGCCTCTCTAACGCACATTCCTGGGAAAACAGTCAGTCACGGGGTCTACATTCTTGTTCAATTCTACCCACTACCACTGTAACAAGGGAGAAAAGAGGCAAAGTACCTCTACTTTACAGAAAGAAGATGCAAAGGAAGCTGAACTAACAAAGAGAGGGCATGGCCTAGGAAATGAGTTTAGTATTAGCCCCCCTTTCCCACCAGAAATTGAATTTAGTTATTCGAAACTACTACCCAAAGGTACAGATAATTTATATGACATTTTCCCACCCTGTTACTTTACCTTACAGCATGGAAAAAAATTATAGTAAGATTAAGTAATTTGGTCTGATGGCTTGATTTCCTAATGCTCTCTTCCTGCATGGTTGCTGGTATTTGTGGTAATGCTTCCACCTTTGGTAAATGCTGAGGTACAACTTCCCACATATAGCACCAGAGTCAGGAGTTTGTTAATTCCTTGAAACCCACAGCTTTGTTTAATTAGTTTAACTCGTTTACCATTGTGTTTGCTACATACAAGTAAAGTATCAAATTGAACACTGGTATTTCCATTCCTGCAAAAACAAATGAAAAGGACTGACAGACAACTATACTACCATCACAAACAAGTTATCTGCTAGTTTTGATCCAATGCTGGAAACGCTGTTGCAATTTAACTGAGAAGTAGAACATGCATTTTGGTGTGTAAAACAAACAAAAAAGGTAATGTCAATCTTCTGCATCACATGTTCAACACTCCATCATTCCAGAAAACTGGTGTTAAACAGGCAATGAAAAGCAAACAGGGGGATGTACTGCTCTAAAGAATGCCAGCCAAGAGCTTCCCATTTCATGCAGGAACTGCAGCTCCTTCACACCTGAGTAAGGTCACAAGGAGTAAGACAGGTTGCAGAGAATTAAGTCTGGGCTGGACTCTCAACTCAAATACATTTGTCATGTAAATTTTTCTTACTGAGAAAGAGTGACAAATCCTACATTTCACAGGTAGATTGGAAGTAAGACCACAAGCTTTAGTTCCGATTATATATTAAATATTAATGAATTATTAAGAAACCATTCACTGAGGTTTAAACAACCCTACATCTTCCATATTTCTAAAGCTCTACAAATGTATATTTAATAAAAATAATTAACTTATAACAACATTAAATCTAAATTAAATCGTTATTTCCAGCCATGAGAGAAACCCACTGGAGAGTGGTGAGATATATACTGTTGTTTTATAATAACATCACCTCTCCATGGCACAATTTTATTTCTGCATCGTGTATTATTTGTGTAGCTAAATCAATACAGACACACAACACAAGGGTGATGAGAAACACAAGCAGTGACCTCTGCAATGGCACTGTGTGTTGTCTTCCATTCTAACAAACCATTTATTAATTTGCATTTCCTATTGCTTCTTTTCTTCTGGCAGTAACCTATCACATTTGGCCTTATTACTCATCGTTTTTTCTGCTCACAGTTTCAGTAAAGATAATTTAGTCCGTTTTCCAAACAGAATTTTCCTATCAAAAATGACCACAGCTGCTGAGAAACTTGGTCAATGAGTATCAACAGGTCCGGTAATAGGCTTTTGCTCACATTCTACTCCTTGTATAAAAAACTTCTAGAAACATCAGATTTCTGATCTTACTCTATCCTACTCTTTCTCAACAGGATACTTAAACTACTGGAGCCACAGAACAGGTTTTAAACAGCATTGTGTGAGAATTGCTTCCAGTTCTTACACTCTCCCAACCTTAGCAGTTTATTTCTCTCTATAGTAGCATACCCTACTAAGTCCTTCCATACTATGGGTCCATACCAGCCAACCCTGCTGAGTAAAGCAGATGAAGCACCCTCACTGATCACAGACAAATCTTTCTGAACGTGGTACAGAACAGAAGCTTTAACACAATGAGAGATTTACTAACTGTGGTCAGATCCCAAACTGAAAGAGGGGAAGTTTAGGTCAGATATGAGGAAGAAACTGGTACAGGTTTCCCAGAGAAGCTGTGGCTGCCCCATCCCTGAAAGTGTCCACAGCCAGGTTGTACGGGGCTTGGAGCAACCTGGGATACCGGAAGATGTCCCAGGCTATGGCAAGGGGGGTTGGAACTGGATGAGCTTTAAGGTGCTTTCCAACCCAAACCGTTCTAGGATTCTGTATGTGCAACAGGAAAGAAGGAATACCCACCTACATCCTTTTCACAGGAAGACCAGTTTTAAAATGTGGAAGTGGCAAAAAGGGGAGGAGTTCACAAGATCACTGCAGTGACTTTCATTCATGTCACAGGGGTATTCCAAATGTACTCCTCCTAAAGCTCCAGGCAGGGAAAGGCCATGGCAGGAATTAAAGTGCCCTCAGCAAAGGTCTGGCTTCGGAAGCAGTTCAGTAGAGGCAGGTTCTCACACAGAACTGGGATTTCTCTATCAATCTCCTTCATGAACCTGAAAGGAGGTTGTAGGCAGGTGGGGGTCAGTGTCTTCTCCCAGGCAACCAGCAACAGGACAAGAGGACACAGGGGAGGTTTAGGTTGGGCATTAGGAAGTTCTTTACAGAAAGGGTGAATGGGCTGCCCAGGGAGGTGGAGGAGTCACCACCCCCGGAAGTGTTTAAGAAAAGACTGGATGTGGTACTCAGTGCCTTGGTCTTGTTGACAAGGTGGTGATAGGTCACAGGTCGGACTTGATGATCTCAAAGGTCTTTTCCAACCTAGTTGATTCTGTGATCCTGTGAATTTGTCCTAAACAGATGATGTGTAAGCTCTATGCAACCCACAGAGGCAGGATCTGAAATTGTCTGTTTTTCTAATCTGGATTCTTAAAAGAAACCTGTTTCTTCCACTGCTCTGTTCTGATACAGCTTCAGAAAGCTCCATATTAAGTATCTCTCGAGGGTAGCACCTTTTACCAACCAAGTAATGTAGCTTAGCTGGTACTCACAGATCTTATTTTCCCTCTGATTTTATACAGAGATCCTCTGGCCCTCCAGAACAACTGTAATTATGCTATAAAAATAGAGAGCATATGGAGCGCTTTCCTCCAAGCAACAGAGCCGAGCGCCGTAAAAGCCATGAACATAAGCAGTTTATTAGAGGTGGTTTCCCTTCCCCACCAACTACTGAGAGCTGCTGTGAAATTCTATTGAAGTCATACTGTGATGGGGTACAAAACAGCTATGAAAGGATTTGCCTGCATTACACAGGGTTTACTGTTAATTAGCTCTTGTACACATAATCAGTACATAAAGCCAGCTTTTTTTGTTGTTGTTGAGGAAGTGATGATTTGTTGAGAGGATGTCGTTTTTGGATACAAAGCTAGCAATAGGATTGTAATTCGAGTTAACAGCTACCCAACATTCTATTTAAGCACTTGACAATGGTGGGCCCGGCTAATTAGTTTCTGTTAGTTAAAAGGAAAATGTAAATGAAATTTTCTTGGGGCATAAACAGAGACACCAGCTTACTCAGACCAGGAACATCAGTGCTGGTACTGGTTCTTTCCTATCATATCCACCACATGCTCCTGATCACATCTTTAGATATACAATCTCACATGCACCAGAAAACAGAAACTTCACTCCTCCTTTGCTGATCTCATCTCTCCTAGTACTAAGGTGAATGAAGTCTAGGAAGGATAAACCAATTAAAGTTCATATTTTAGGTTTGTCCTAAACAGTCCGCAGTCTCACTCCAATAACTGCACTAACCAAACCGTTCTGGTGAACTCGAAAGGAACCAGCCTTTCCTGACTGTCTGGAGTATTTTCTTAATGAACAGCAGAGCATTCTTTTTAAAATTTTTGAATCTTTCTTTGAGACAACAGTTATCCCAATCTTGGGAGCAGACATCTTTTTGCTGATTGTTCCTGAATACGCTGTAATGTGCTATTGTGTGCTGTTCCAGCCACAAAAAACACTGACTGCAACTGCCAGAAGGTAGCAAAAGGAAGAGTGGTGTTGTAATAAGAGGCGGGAAAAAGGGATGGATAACTCCTTTGGGCATCCTGGGAAATTCCAGCCAGCTTCTGCTTTCCGTCGTTGCTTTGGCGATTTCCAGGAAAGGCTGGTATGGAAGATGAAAACAAAACCAAAGCCCTACAGGAATAATCCATATAGGAAGCTGCATGAGGAGCTATTCTTTTGGACAGAACTCTATTGAACCTAAAGGTTAAAAAACCAAAACCAAACTACGCAGAAAGGAATGCATTGCCAAAAGTAAGGTTGTTTTCCAACAAACTTGAAGGGACAAAGGATAAACAGAAAAACTGAAGTTTCACCAGTCACTTGGAAAACAAGCCATGTGATGCACATCTGATTCATCTTTATCAAACACGACAGAAAGAATTCCTTTGCTATTCTACCAGGCTCTTACAAAAGCCCTCAGTTCAATGGATCATGGCATAAACAATTTGCAAACTAAAAAACTGGAAAGAAAAGCAACACGGCTATGAAAATGGATATAGGAGGAGATGAGGAATATCTTGCTGTTTGGGTTAAAGCCCTGCTCTCACTTTCAGCTGCCTGAACAGTAGAAAACCCTGTCCCCTTCAACTCATTGATAACGAATGTTATACACATCCACTTTGGATTTACAACCCTACTGTAACAAAAAGTGTCACTTTGCCAGTGCAGTTTTGCCCATTTTTAGCCCAAACAGAATAAACCATTTTCACAGTTAAAAAAAAAAAAAAAAAAAAAAAAAAAAAAAAAAAAAAAAAAAAAAAAGCAGCACGATTTCACAAATCTAATATAGAGGTATGAAATTTCCTTCTTTGCCTTGAAAGTGAAAGAATACATACTGACATTTAAACACAGTGCAGTAATTTTCCTAAAATAAATTCAGCAAGGTTGAAACAAACAAAAAAAATATCCATCAGATCCAACAGAAACAGGAAAAATTGGAGGGACTTCCTCCTCAGACTAAATGGAGCAGGAGCTGAACAGAGTAAAAAACAGCTGAACAGAGTAAAACAATTGCTTTCATTTCTGTAGTTTGGTAAGGCCCTTAAAGTTAGGGAAATAATATGAATACATTTTCTGTATTTGTGCTTTGAGTAAAGTTGATGAAATTGGGACTTTGAAAACTCAGGCAGCTGTTTGGATGAGTCCATCTGAAAATGAGGCCCCACAGAAGTATCTCAAACTGGATACCCCAGATCCGTAAGATTAAAGCAAAGCATTGAAATATTGAAAAATTCATCTTCTGTTGCTTATTCATTGGCTAATGAATTAAGTCAGAACTTATACTGGTTTAATAAACAATTTTACCATTTGTAGTGCACTGTTTTTCAAGTCCAAATATGCTCTCCCTCATAAGCTAGAAACAGGAATATTCACATTACATACACAATTAGGAAGGAAAGGCAACCTTAAAACCTTTTGAATAAGACAAGAAAAAAACCTCAGATTGAAATCCTTAATGAGGTGGGTTTGATTGAAATTATGCATTTTTCATCTAGTCTTAGCTCAGGAGAGTAATCCCAAAGCCTAGAAGTCATATTAACCAGTTTGAATTTAAAAATGAACAAACCTCAATGGCAATGTAGGGCTTTCATGAAAAAGAATGCAGAGTAAAGCCTCCATTAATTTGTTTTAATTGTCATTACTGAAAAATAAAATTGCTGAAAGGTTACAATTTTTCTTTTAAACAGAAAATGAATAAAATCAAATAATAGTGTTATGTGAATTAAGGAAGAAATTTGGTTTTGCTGTAACATTTACTTTTTCAAGAGAAGGTGTATGGAAGAAAGAGGTTCATTTGCTTTTAAATTGTCTTAAACAAAAACCAAAGAAACCCTAATAAAGAGAAAACAAGTGGATTTCAATTTTACCAGAATTTTCAGCATCTAACAAAATTTAATCTGGAAACATGTATGTCTAGAGGAAATTTCGGAATTTAATCCTTATTGATTAAAAAAAAACCCAAACAATAAAAAAAGGCATTTTCTAATCAGCCTAAATGAGCAGAATATTTAATTGGCTTTCAAACAGAAAAGCGGATTTGGATGTAGAGAGGCAGCTCTCACTTAAGGACAAGTTGCATTCTCCCCATAGTGTGTGTTTCTGGACAAACTGGATAGTATGACATTCCTGTGGCAGGCAGGGCGAGCCCCTGGGCACGAAGGATGGGGTGGGGATGTTACCTAGCGTGCTGTGGCAAAGTGGACTGCCGTGTCCATGGATAGTAAATGCAGTCATGACTAGCGGGGCCTCTACACCTGCAGGCAATTACAGAACAAACCACGTCATTGCCACTCCCCAGGACATGCACACGCATGCGCCCTTGTCCACACGTGCGGGATGGAGACACACAGGCAGCCAGCACCCAGCCAGTACCTATCCATCAGCCCAATGCAGTCCTCCAGGTGTGGGCCTATGCACCTGCAGCAAATCCAAAGTGGAAAGAAGGAGAGAAAGAAAGACATCTGTTATTTACACACCCAAGAAGCAGGAATCCCCTTTCTGTTCTTAATTTTAGCTCTTCTTCTCTCCCTAAGAGAGACCTAAGTCACCAAAAAATTATAGCTTGTGACAAGAGGAACAATAATAGCAACAGCACGCCAAGGCACGCCATATCTTGGCTCAAAAAACACTTAAGGCAGGTTTCACCTGCGTACGTGGGAGTTCTGACAACAGAGTTGCTTTTCCTGCCTGTTTTTATGAGTCATCAAACCAGTGGTTACTGCACAAAAGCTGTTCATTTACAAGTTGAGACCTCGAGGAGCACAATCCAGAACTTGCCTTTCCTTCTGTAATTGATGCAATTGTTCATTCTGTGCTAAGCTCCCAGCCAGGGCAACTGCAGAAATATGTTGGAAGCTGACTGTACATTTTTAACAGGGAAGCTCAAGGATCAACTTCCAGCAACAAAAACCACAGCAAAATGGTGTCTGCTGATTCAGGCATTTTCTTCTGCTTTCTTTAGATGCTGCCAGAAGTCCTCCACCTGCACAAACAGCAGGTGCTCACCAAAGGCATTGGGAATGCAAGGAATCACTAAATGCAGCACCACTAAAACACAACCATGGAAAGCGGTTTGCGGAACATGGGAATGTGTGGATTTCCCTTGCCCCCACGAAGAGCAGGACTGGTTTCCTGGTCCCCTGCATTCAAATAGCAAGTCACATGTTTACACAGCAGTCAGGATTCTCAGAGACCTAAAGGTGAGCTTTTAGGGGTTAAAACAACCTGACCCCCCCTCAGTGCTGCACACCCAGCTAGGCACTCTAGCCATGGGGAGTATCTAGCCCTCGGCATTTAAGGAAACCAAACCATTTATTTCAACTCTGTAACAAGATCTCAGAGTCATTTTATTAACAGGCCCTTTGGCTGTATGTCTACTACAGGCAGGAGAGGTGATCTGACACATCAGTAGACTGCAACGTAGTTCTGTTGAGGCATTTTAAATTTAAGGTGTGATCCCCAACACTTTTAAAGTTTGCTGCTTTTCAGACTGGCTTTGATGGAAGGATATGCATGTCAAAAAATCTGAGAGTTCAAATAAGCTCCCACGAGATCTTTTTCTGCTTCACCATCACTTGCCACTCATCAGCTTTTGCTGCCTTTAAATTGGTATCACTCTGCCATTACGAAGTCGGTGAATTCTATTTTCCCGTACCTGCTCATCAGGGAGAGCGGACCAAGTAAACCCTACCCCGTGTTTGTTTATTTGAAGTTTTATTTTTACCTAAGACATCTACTCTGACATGCAAACATGAACTGGAAGGATTTCCTCAGTGATTGCTTCCTCCAGCGTATGTACAGACATTTAAAAAATGCGTTAAAAATCTAGATCATGCATAAACGTAAGGGATTGATTTAAACACAGTTCAAAATCTTAATAGAGAGAACTCTTGGAATTTCAGCCGTCCTGGGCATCAGGACTTCAGGATTCAGGACTGTCTGAATTCTAACCCATCTCAAACACATCCAGTGTTTCTTCCTTTCATGGCATTCTCAGCAATTTGGAGAAAACAAGTTCAGCAATGAAGGAGGCTGCAAAATTGCTCAGATTGTCCATTTCCTACCATGCCAAGAAAAGCTGAGCTCAGACTCTTGCTATAAATAAAAAGAAGGGCATCTTCAAATTAGAGGTGGGAGAGCCAGCTACTAGTTTAGAGAACTGGCAGGCTGACATCAAGAGCTTATTGTCTCAGAGTCACTGCACCTGTACATTTGGAGAACAGGATTGAATCCAAACTTGTACTGTTTGAACGTCACCCAGTGCAAGTTGAAGTATCATTGATTTTTATTTCAAATTGTAAACTTCTTCAGCTTCCACAAAGAGAAAACTCTGTCCAGGTGCAATTCCATTACTCCTAGTCGAGCAGTTCCCAGTTTCCTCCCTGAGTGGCTGTCCTGATTACATGCAGGGAAGCACAACACTGTGTGAGTCATGGCAATATGTATTAACACGGTATTTTGTACCACCAAGTCATCAGGTATTTTTCCTCAGGAAGGAACTCCATTCCTTTCAGGCTCCCATATAAGCCTGACAAAATCATACATCATGCTGGTAATCCCATTCACACTCAGTGTTCCTTCTGCTTGGAGACTGGATGATATTTTCTTTTCCAAGCTGGCTCTGTAAAATGAACTGGTTAATTGATACATGCCAATTTATTAATGATATATTCAGTACCTTACAAAAGTTCAATCAGCTTATCCAGAAAATTACACTTGGAACTCATCCTAGCTTAACAGATAATCATCCTCTGAAAAGAAATGTGGGGTTTTGAATATTGCAGTAACAGCTGGGTTTATTCCAGAAAGAATCCAGATATATTGTCTTTTATCAACTTTCTTTAAGATTGAAAGGTGGGGTCTTAACTGCACAGATACGGGGTAGCAAAGCCATTCCTTGCCAGGTGAATTCCCAAACATCTTGGTCACTGGAAAGAAACAAAACTGATTTTATTATCTCTGGGCAGGAGAAAACCTTTGTTGTGGTAGTCACCCAACTATTGTTACCGATAAAGCACCAGACAACTCCACTGAAGGGCTACTGAGCTAACAGGAAGTGTCTCGCTCATGGTGAGAGGAACAAAGTTGAACTGGATACTATATAGGGGGTAGGAGGAAATTTTGCAAAACAAAAGAGTAACAGTTTTTCTTACCAGAGTTTGTTTGCAATTTTGTTTCATCTGGAACTCAAACTGTCTTCCTAGAAATACAACTAAGCCCTAGAGCCTCCAGAGCTCATCTTTTAATGTCATTTCTCACACTCTTCTTCCACAGTAGCATTTTTCTCATCGCATAACTGATTTAAAGGGTCTGAGAGGGAGACAAATCTGTAACAGATCCTGGCTGTGTCTCTGTGATCTTCCTCCTATTTCCCTAATGGCTCTATTGTAATTAGATTTGCAAAACCAGCAAAAGGTCTCATTTTGGATGGCAACAGCTGTTGAGATCAAGATTACATTGAATAATTTACTGGTTTAATTTTTAGCCGCTAAACAGTAAGAGCTTCTTGTCAAAGATTATTTCACTGTTTTCTCTTTTTCTCGTTGCTGCCTCTTCCTTTCTTTGTATGCTGGGCACTACCGATCGCCCCATGGAAAAGGCAGTAATAATGTACACGCCTGTGCAAAACTACAGGTGTGCATCTGACTATTGTTGTTGTGCTGCACAGGTTCTTAATTCTGGCTCAGATGGGCTGTATTATTCCAAGTGTAACAAATTATTCTGGGCACTTTGACAGGACTTCAGAAATTGATGCTCAGTCTCAAGCTCCTGTACAAAGTCTGGTTTCAAACTCTGTGCATCAGTCCCCATAGGAAAAGGAGAGCAGTAACACTTCTATCTCACAGTAGTGCTGCAGGCTTAGTTCACCAATACCAAGTGGCAGAGATTCTGTCAAGGAGCAAATACTAAAAATAAAGTCATTTTACAGGCCTAAAATTAAGTGAAAGGGCAGCATTTGCTACAAACCAGCGTAGAAGGAAAGCTGAGAGCATTGCTGTGGAAAGCTCTTCTCTATGGTCTTCAAAAGGGTTTTTTTTGTGATAAGCTGCTGGGCATTTATGACTAAAACCTGGACGTCACGAGAGACCTGAAAATCAAAGGTTAAATTCCTACTGCACACTCTCTTTTCAGGAGTGGGACAAGTGCTTCATTAAGCCAAACTACCCGTAAACCACCCTGTGCTACAAGCAGGACGTGGATAGGATGGCTGCCTGCACAGAGCTTGCACTCACCCTTGGGTGCAGTTTGGATGACACGGATGGCACTCCCGATCCTCATCGGCGTACTTGAAAATGAAGCTGTTGGCCCCCTGCAAGCCATCAGGACATTTTTCCACACAATTCGGACCATCCTTAAAATGGAAACACTTTGTGCAGTGGTCAGGTCCCTGGAGAGCGTGGAAGAAGGAAACGCAGTGCATTCAAGTTACTCTGCCCTTTCCTGCTGCACTAGAATTGCATTAGCACACACTCAGCAACAACTGCAGCAGCTTCTCTTCCTAAGGAACAGAAATTACCTGCATGGTTCCAGCCTCTGTTAGGGAGCAGCAGACACATAAATCCTTGTGCTTTTGGCCATTAACTTCTTCTGTAGAGTGCAAGACTAAACACCAGCTTCTAGATGGGCTTCTTAATATTATTGGTGTGCTTAATACAATGAAGTCGGTGCCCACTTCAACACTGAGAAACTTCCTGCTACATTATTCAGTACTGAACCACCTTTGCAAAGCCACTGCAATGGCCCTTCAGTGGGATCCCCTACCTCTGCAGTCCAGAACTGTTTCCCACAAGCATTCTGCATGTGGCATCTAGCCACACCAACACTGAAGGACTACAAGGTCTCCTTCTTCTTAATACAAATGAAGACTAAATTAAGAACAACAAACCAAGACTCCCGGACAACGTAATAGTAAAATTTTAAAGCTGTGGTGATAAGCCAGTGTATAACTAAATCTGGTGTTCAGGTTGAACACTGGCCTAGGATTTTATGTCCTTAAGCCCTGCTACAAATCCAAATTTCCCTGATAGGTTGAACACTTGAAACATTAGCTTCTTGCCTTATGACTGTATTGCAGAAGAGTATTTTAAGAAAAACTATGATGCCTCTCTTTTTTCCATTCAGTAAGTCACAGAAATAAGGAAATAAATTATGGGTTATATTTTCTCAATTACGGAGAGCCTAAAATACAACTCTTCATTTCCAGCATACTTGTGACTTTTAATCTTGGCAATACACAGAAAAATAGAAGAAAGACACAACTTCTATCTCCCAAATGAGCAGTAATCTTTGGAAGAAAAGTTACTGGCCGTTATAAAGGTGAGAAAGAGTTAACCACCATTTAGGACGTATGAAAAACACTATCTATCAGAAGAACTTAAAGGCTATCTAAGTACAAAAAACCTCCCAGCATGTTGTTCAAACTGAGAGACTGAGACAAATTTTCCCACTTTTTTGGGGGGTAAACCAGGACAGAACTGAGTATAAAGAATGAAAATAGGGATCAAAAAGGGCACTCAAATCACAAGTGCATGCTTTCTGTCTGTAAAAATTGTGTGCATCTGTACCACTAAAGCATTAAGACAACTCAGGAAGGAAAATGAAAACTTTTAAAATCACTTTCTTAAGGAGGCAGATCCAAGGAAGGTGATTCCCAGCACCAATTTAGCATGAGCAGAATTCCTTCCCACATGCAGAATATGTATATTTTCTGCTTTTTTTAACACTAATTTGCAGTAGCTGCTTTAAAGTCTGTAAACAGGAAAAACCTGTCCTTCAGCACACTTTTGCAAGTTACCCTAGACCGTAACAAACAAAGCAAACCAAAACCTAACAAACATAACAGACTTTGTTCTTACCGGCCCGTAGCACGTGATCATGTTTTCTTCCATCTTTTCACACTGGGGATCACACTCCACACAGACAGAACCATTTGCAAATTCTCGGAATTCCCTGAGAAAATATTTTGCAGGCAGGTTAGGAGAAAGCTGACTGCAGCCCAAAAAGGAGCCCACCCGATGGGCTGGGTTGATCTCAGGGGCACTGAGGCCAGCAGCCTGTCACAGCAGCTGAGGACAGGCCACCACCTCATCCACAGCCAGGTGAAGCAGAGACACCTTCTTCACCAGCATAAAACTACAGTAGGGGCTTTCTTCTCTTTAAGAAATACAGACTTCATTAACAGGACAAAATTGCTGACTTCTTGATATGCATCTACAGGATTTTCACTCGTGGTTCAGATTCAGGAAGCCACTTGTCACATGTGAGCATTGATGACACAGCTACCCTTGTTGCAGGGAGGTCTCTGTGAACACGTTTCAAAGCCCGTTCTCCAAAAGGCTCATAATGTTTTCAGCAATAATTCTAGACTGAGGTCTGAATCTATAAAATGTCAAAACAAATCTTTTTAGTCATTTATTTCATGTATCCACAAGAAACTACCACTCAAGTGACATTTTTATTAACCGCTTTCAAGGGGGGAAAAAGGTAGTGATGGCAGGTTGAATTTCTTCCTTCAAACATTTCAGCTGCCAGTTGCCCCTCACCACAAACCTCCAGCGCTCTCCCAAGACAATTCATCCCACCTTCTTCTAGGCCAAGATGAATTCACATCTGAGCAGGTCGTTCCTCCCCCACTAGAGACAGACAGAATCTTTGTAGTAGGCTCAGAGTGGAACAACGCAAGCTTTGCAGGTGGATCCCATCTTGCTGCATTAACCAGTTACAGATGTGCTGCACACTCATGTTAGTGGGCTCCAGTAGCACCCAGGTAAAGGGTGAAGGCTCTGAGCTCAGCTGGTCACCACTCACCCTCCATTCCTCTACAGCCATTAGGATCTGCTGAGGACATCAGGACTGGGCTGAGGAAAACCTCACTTGAGTGCTGCAAGGGAGTTCACCCTTCCTTGGCTCTAGGACTGGATTTTTGATACTGAGGACTTAAACAGATGTCAAATACAGCTTGACCCCACCCTGAAGAACTGTTGCTGCCTTACAACATGAACGTGCAGAGCTCTCCAACAAACAAAAAATTTCTCCCCAGGCCCAGGTTACAAATATTTTCACATATTTAGGACAGAACTGAGCCTGTGGAAAGTGTAAATACTATTCACTGATGGATACAGAACAGAACATACTGATTGAGTCTCATCGTGCTCTTACTGTGACAGGCTTCATGGCAGCAAAAGACACCAAGGGGGGACCAACTTATTCCAGTACACTGACAACACAATGGGGGTCTGCAACTCTTCTTCTTATTGGGGGGTGAAGGGGGAGGAGAGAAGAGGAGCCTTTAAGCACATAAAACTGTGCTCTGATAAGGTATTTTTTGCATGCCTTGTCCAGATGGAAGAGTTGAGAATATTTTCATGCATATGTGGGAGTTCATTTGGCTCAGTTCAGCTTTATCTTTCTGTCATAAGGTAGATTCAAGCACCTTATGCTGTGTAGGTATTCCCCCAGCATAAGCAGCAGAAGGAAAAGGGAGAAGAACTCCTGCTGGTTTTTTAATTTATATTTGTGTGTACAATTACACAGTGCATTATGAAAAAGAGAGTGAGTTTTTCTACTTTGGGGTCCTTATTCAGAGAATTTCTTTATCAGATGCCTGAATCCAACTCATCTGAAAGAGCAGAATTGTATGGTTCTGAACAGGGGTATCAAGTAGGGATAAATGGTGAGGGTTTTTTTGTAACTTTTCACCTAAATCAAATTGTTCACGTTACCGGCAATGCAAAAGGTGCAAGGTGATGATGCTGCATGAAAACTTTAGTCAGCAGAATACCAGGGAAATCTTTCTACACAAGTTCAGATTCAGAAATCCTTAAATCTTAGCCCATTACACGTTTCACCCAGAATCAGTAATACTGGCAATGGAGCTAGATACTGATTAATGCAAACCCAAAATGACTTGCTCACTGAAGTCCTCAACAATGTTAATAAGCAGCTTCAGGGAAAAGCACAAGGGGAATGTCTTACCCGTCGTAGAGGTTGCAGGAGTCTATGCAGGTCCTCCCCCTGATGAAGCGCTTGCAGGACAGGCACTGGTCTGGCCCTGGCCCCCAGCAGCCGTCACTGGAGCACAGCTCATTGCACACCATCCCATCAGCAGCTGCAGAGAGAGGGGATGCTGTCAGTAACGCACATAGGCCTCCCAAATCCAAGGGAAAACATTCCGTCAGCATCCCAACACACACAGAAACCTAACGGAATGTCCCCATTTTCCAGAAACAGGACAGAAAAAAAGCATAAAATCACTATCATGCCACAACACAAACACAGCACTCAGCTGGAGTATCATACACACTCCTGGTCTGCTCCTTTCAGAAAAAAAACAGTGGGAAAAAGATTTAAGAGAGGGCTGCAAGGATGATCAAAACCAGAGAAGAGTTTCTAAACCAGGAATAAACAATGCAGCAGCCTCAGAGGTGGGGGAGAAAGGACATGATTAAAGCTTCTAAATTCTGAATGGCAAGGGGGAGGTGAATAAGAATGAAACAATTGTTCACTGCTTCTTCCAAGTCCCTCATGGGCATTCAAAGAGACAGGAATCCAATAGGGTTCAAATTTGAGATTTTTCTTCATAGAAAGTAAAGATCAGCCTGTAGAATTCCCTGACACAGGACATGGTAAATGCCAAAATTTTAAATGATTCAAAAAATCAACTGTCCAAATCCACAGAAGTTCTATTAAACTAAAATATAAAATGCCACCTATGAATTGAGGACTCCCTGAAATAAAACTTACGGACAGCAGGAAAAAAGTTGAAGGAAAGACTCTATTAATTGTGATTTTAAAATTATTTATTGCAAAAGCAGCTGAAGAGCCAAAGCACCTTTACATTAAAACCCTCAAGCCCACACCAAAATACACAATGAACTAAGCGTTAGAGGGAAAGCTTGTTTCAAACAGTGTAAGTCTGTATTTTTGTTTTATATAAATCTTTCTCTATGCAAATATCTAGATGATGTGACAGATGGAGAAAATGAGCGAAGAGCAAAAGGAAACACATCATCTCTCCAGCATCTGAAGAAAATCTGGGTGCACTTTCAGCCTAACCCTGGCATATAAAAGGACAGAATTAATTTGAATTTATTTTTTCACAATGCAATGTTTTACACAAACAAAAAAAATTTACACAAACAAAAACCCCAAAATCCATTTGTTTCACACAAACAAATGGATTACACACCGGACTGAGTAAATTAAACCCAGCAAGGGCCTGAAATATCACAGATGGCAACAATACAGACACTTGTTTGCTTTTTAAACCATTGGAAACAACTTAGGAGGAATAATAAATGACAAGGAGGTGTGCTGGTTGAATTCTACCACCCCCTCCAATACTATCTTATTCAATACACTACACATAACCTCAGGCATGAGAAGTGTGCACGTTTTATCAAGGTTGGGATTTAGTTTTTTTCTTTTTATATCACAGATACTTTTTTTAATGCCAACATCCAAAAGGTATTCAGAAGTATCTTTTTGGTTTTTCTTTTCCCTCAAAGCTCAAATCAGGTACAGCTAAATAAAAAATTTTTACATTTAGGAGTCATTCCAGGTGCTCAATATGCTTTAAAGTGGATTAATTATCACAGATTCCAGCACAGCAAGAGGGACTCAGGAGGCCATTTCAGAGAGATGCCTTGTCCTCCTTCCCTGAGTTCTGCTGCTGCAGTCAAATGAGCAACACCAGCACAGCCAAGATGAGCAGAGACACAAAATTCAGCTTCTCATTACTGTCCTAACCTGACTTTCTTTTAAGCATAGTGACATTTTTATAATTATCAGATGTCAGTAGTTCCACTATGCTGCCACTGCATGAACCTGCAAATAAAAACAAGGAAAAACCACAAATCCAGAAACTATCCTAGTTAATATTATGGAAACTTTTTATATCATTTCATATGGTTCTTGTTTTCTAATCAATGACTCATTTTAAATCTTTGTCACACAACAAAGAAAAACTTAACCTGGTGTGGAGATCCCTTTCTTTCTCATTTTTAATTTTAAGAATATTGCTAACACTTCTGATTTTGTTTTCCACACTCAATACAGAAAGGCAGTTTCCTGTTTGCTTTCTCACCTTCTTTTGTAACTTGAAATTGTGATTTACTGCTAGTGATTTCCTTTCTTTTCATTCTTCTCACCCGTCAAACTACTCTGGGATCAGAATTTATTTGCACACACGGAGTGTTTCACTAAAATATCCCTCCAAATAACAAGGGATATTATTACAAGATAGCTCAGAAAATACAGTGAGTAACTGTATACAAATAAAAAGAGAGCTTTTCAATAAAGAAAACCATGATTACCCTATTGAAATGTAGCCAACACAGTGCCTGCAGTCTTAGGAAAAAGGCAACAGAAACAAAAAAGTTGTGATTTCCTCCTGAAATGTTCTCATAAATGAAACTTGGCAAGGAGGGAGTGGTTGTTTTGACAACTTATAAAAACTCATTTGTCTTGCCTTTGTCTTCTTTAATTGTGGAGATAGCTAAAGAAATGTTTCAATTTTTGACACATCATTTGGCACTTCCATGGGCTGAGCATGTTCTGCAGCTCCAGCACATCAGATGGCCTTATGTGCAAGGAAATATGGAAAATGTTCTTGAGAGGACCTGGATTTTGTCAGGAGTTTTAGAAGAAGGGTCATTCTTTATGAATGGGGTCACACAGGTTAGAAGGAGAAGGCTCAATGTTTTTCCCCAACCTAAATAGAACACAAGAAAATTAGCTACTAAAAAAAGAAGAATTATTGTTATTTGGCTATACACTTCTGGGCCTGATCCAAAGCTCCATACGTGGAATAGAAAAACTCCTGCAGACTTCAATTAGCTTTACATCATGCCCAATAATGAACGTAATAATTTATTCAGTATTAATTGGTGGCTAGATTGATATAATTCATAATAATCACATCTGTAACAACCTTTGCCTCGAAGGGTTTCACCTTATACTGCAGGTGTCACTAAAACTGAGAGAATTGTTCAAGTAACTTTGGATAAAAGAACTTTTTTTTCTGCATTTATTTTGTGTGCACTCATATTTCACATGAGTCACCTCTGACTTTTCCATAAAAAGAAAACCACACTGGAAAAAAAAGGCAGACTTTTCACTGCAGCATGGAACAAGGGTAAAACCTACCTACCCTTTCCTTGGTGATTTCTTCCATTCCCTGTACACACAAGCTGGGACACTGACGCTTCTATCTCTGAAAGTGTGTAGGGAAATGAAGAAAGGAGAGAGCACATTCCTTCCATGTACACCCTCTTTCTGGCCCTGCATGGCACCATCTTAGAAAGACAACACAAAGCACTAGAGCACCCCAGGGGTTTATTGATTTTTATTTTTTTTTAAATTAAAAACACACACATATATTTTGCTCCTGTATTTTCAGCATTCTACAAAAACCAGAAGTCTGCCCTAGGCTTTTAACCTATTTAAAAAAAACCACCATCGAGGCAGCGAAAGATTTGGGGACTATTTTAACATTGTTACAAATTGGTGTAAACAGCAAGATAAAATAATTGAGGGTATGAGGAGTATAAGGTATATTTTGCATGCTGGAAATTTTTGTAGCATTTTCTACTAGCTGAAGTCTGTTGTCCTTGTCTTCTCCATTGGGAAAAAAAAAAATTAAGAGTTTCTGCCAAAATCTATTGTGCCAGTGTTATCTCAAAGAAGAAGCATTAACACAGACCAAACTTTTCCACATAAATTTTACTCCCCCTGCAACTTTTCAGTACTTCCTCACTGATGCAGAGTCAGCTGAACACAGCATTAAATGGCATGGAAAAGATAGCATCACCCTGTGATAGATCATAAAAGATCACTCAAATACAACGGTGACTAGAAGATCTTGGAAGCTCTTACATGAGTTTTCAGGAAAGCTACACATTGATAGAAAAAATTGGCTGTATTTGCTTTAAGCCATTAACAATCACTGAGTAGAAAGGAAAAAAGACCCAAGCTAATAGTGGCTCAAAATATACAAAGAAGTAATAATAAATACCTGAGAGTGGCTGTAATAATTAACATTGTTTAGACTGGTTTCTTGACTGAAAACCATGTGAAAAAAGTCTTTGGTGGGTATTTTTATCAACAAGTCACGCCCTGCTGGTTACCATGCAAGCAAACACAGTACTTCTGCCACAGAGCATGGATTCTGATCCTCCAAATATTTACTTACACATCTCCTTCCCCATCTTGGTGAGGCTCATTTGGCACTCAAGAGGTGTGGGCATGTGCCCAAACATCTGCAGGATCAGTGTCCAGAACAGGCAAAACAGGGGAAAGGCAGAAATGGAAACCCTAGATGCTCGCCCTCAGATCCCACACTGTCAGGCAGTGGAAGGTGCAGGGAAAACTCTCCTAAATCCCAGGCTGTTGGCTTATCCTGGAAATGACAGATGATCCAAAAGGTGCTGGAGAATTGCATCTGGCTCCATGGGCCAATGCTGCCTTACTCCAAGTGGTCCTGCAGAGTTTAATGAGACATCCAACCTTCAGCAGAACCCATTTAACCCCAGAGAGGTGCCGGCTGACAGGCAGAGCTGAAGCAGCAGCAAAGCTCTTCTCAGCTAATGCTGACTCTCAAAGGGCCACAAAACATTTAATCAATTCACTCACACAGATGTGAGAGGAAAGAGAGGAAACCACTGCTCCTCTGGATTGCACTGTCTTCCATTTAGAGAGAAGAAGCCACCGTTTCAATTAGGATTGCACAGCTTCCCAATTGAAGCTACTTGGTCCCTGGCCCATGTTCATTACACAGAGTCCATTTAATGAACACGGGTTAGAATCCATTTTTAAAACCAGCTCCTTGGTACTGGAGCTTATGTTGTGACTTCTTAAAAGGAAACAAACGAGATTTGTTTTCCTCTTTAAGATTCCTGCTGTGTTAAATCTCCTAAAATATATTTAGGAGTATTTTTCTTCCTGGAAAATTATGAGTGTCTATTATAATAAATCCTCACCAAGCTAGAGGTGAAATAAAGTTTACATTTTCCCTTTGTGTGCAAATGCAGTGACAAGACATTCCATGTGAGAGGATGATGTGACAGCACATCCCAGTGTTCACTTGCTCTGGAAGCCCATGTTTCAGTAGCTGTGGCAGCTTCAAAGGGACTCAAACTGAGTGATCCCAGGAAAGGGCAAAGAGGCACTCGACAAAGGAGCCCTGACAACTAATGCAAGAGTATGTTCCAAACTGCTGTGTTCAGCTTTGTCCTGAAGCTCTCAGACAGTGAAACAACTGGGACACTAATACATGAAGGAAAAAAACGCCTTACAAAATTCACCTGAGTGATTTCCCACTGTCTTCTAACATATGGGAAGTTATAGAAAGCTTGAAGCAAAGAGGAATCATTACTGTATGAGACATGAGGCCTGTGCTCCACCTTATTACTGCTTAGTTTCTTTTTACATTAAATGTCTAGGAATGAAGGAAAGTTGATTGTTCTTTCATTAAATGCTGCATGATAATCAGACAGTTAGAGCCATTCTGATGTAAGAAAACACCAAAGCACCAAGAGCATGATTTTTCTCCCATGGTAAGCAGTTTTTCATTTGGTAGAGAGGAAACCTGTGCTCTCTGGAAAATTCACAAGTTCATGTATCTCCTGGCAAGATGGGACCAACTAGGATCTGGGAATGCAACCTTACTGACTCTTGCATGGTCAATAAAACTTTGAGCTTTTTTATTCTTCTGTTCTGTCAGCCCAAAAATTCCACACCGGAAATCTCAAAGGGCTAATTCTTTCTTCATGCTATACAAAATACAGTTGTTACTAGAGCAGTAGCACAGAACTAGATGGTTCCTCACCATATGATCCTGTTACACTACAGGGGAAAGCAAAGAGCAGTGCCACATCCCTGGGCAGATATGATTCTCCTTCTTGGCAGCACCTTTATTTTCCAATCAATTTTTATAGCTGGCTTTCTGCGTGGGGGAGGAAGAAAAACAGACTGCACACTGGAAGTGTTCAAATACACTTCACCCTCACAAGAATCAAAAGCAAAGGCAAAGCCTTGAGATGGAAAGAAGGAAAACCAGGAGAACAGAAGCCATTGAGAAAATGATACAAAGCTCACGGATGTCGAGCAACTGGAGCTAACGAACTGGGTAAAGTTGAGCGTGTTGAAAAGAGAGACTGCAGTCTTCTTTGTCCTGCAGCTGGTTAACTCCACAATTCAGGACTATTCTTGGACTGTTCATCCAAGCTTTGCTCCCGCATGACATTCCCATCATGTGTTCAGTTGTCTCTGGAGGATGAAGCAAGCTCTGCTACTCTTTCAGACAGCCACTGGATTCCTCTACTCAGCCTGTGAAACCTCCTGGCTGGTGACAGAAGCCAGGACACCAGGGCACGAGGAGGTCCAACACCCTGTGCCCCTCCTCCCCAGAGAAGTAGCAGCAGCCACCACGTCTCTCCGCCTTCTGTGCTGTTACCATAAAATCTACTAAATATCATGGTCTAATTTATGGTTTCACAGCCAACACCAAGGACATCTTTCGCAAAATACACAAGAAACATCTATCCCAAAAAGTTCTGTTCAGCACATCCTTCTGCCATGTGTAACACAAAGTTTGTGCCACAGGACAAAATACACTGCAGCTTAAAAGTGGGCACTGCTCTGCTGGGTGTTAAGAAACAACCCTTTCCCTCTACACCCTTGGGCACAGTCACAGTAAAAACTGCCTGCAGTGACAGCCAAGTAGCATTTCCTTAACCTTCACTTTTTAAACTTGCATGTAAAGAAATAGCCTAATAAAGTTATTAATAATAATAATTAAAATGCCCCACAACAAAACCACGTGGAGCTCGACCAAACAAGACTTTGTACTTCCTGTGGCTCCTCCATGGCGGGAGAGATTAGAAAAGTAACTGGGCAGCAGAGACAAAGCTCCAGCTGTGTTTCATCTAACACTGAAGGTACATTTACTACACTGATCAGCACAGTCATTCACTTTCTCAAAACAGAGCAGAACAGCACTTCAAAGGGAGGGAGAGGAAAAAAAAAGAAACAAGACCACTCAAAAAATAACAAACAAAAAAGCCCTCAAACCAACAAAAAGAGAGAACTAAAGTCCAAGTCAAAAATAGGACCACAGCTTGAAAAAACCCAAAACAAATATTTTTGGCTGGTCAGAGCACAAACCAGAGCAGCAATATCACTTAAACATAGAGCAATTTAATGAATCTCCTCTCTTGCAAGCAGTCTAACAGATGCTTAAAATGAACTGCCTTGCTGCTACAATATGCCTGTATTAATGCAATTTGATGCCTGATTTTTATATAAGCAATTTATTTTATCTGCAACAGAGCTTTCTTTGGCTTTTCAGTACTATGATCTCAGTCTAGGTACTGGCATGTAAGGTTTCCTGAAGTAGTATTTTTTATCACATAGGCCAAATACAAAAAGTGAGAACTTGGTGACCTAAAACAGTCCCAAAAGTGACCTTTCTGGATTAAGATAGGGCCCCTTAGGGTAGGGGAAGCAGAAGATGCTAATTCCACTCCATAAGGAAAGGGCTGCAAAGTCATGAACACTCCATTTACAGCCTTCAGAATTCTTATTTGTGAAACCGGAACATTCCCATCATGGTAAGTAAGCAGCGCGCTCTCTCTGCTCCCTCTCCTTTGTTCACACCTTAAAACATTTCATTTTCCTGCTCAGACTGGGCCAAATGCCTGGATGCTGTAAATGACCACAGTTCCTCTGATGCCCATGGAGTTCCACAAGCCCCCAGGTGAGTTTGTGGCAGTGAGCAGCAGGTACTTACTGCAGTTCTCTGCCCTTTTGTTCCGGTGGATCACTGTCTTTTGGCTGGGGGTGCTGAAGAGGCTGGTCCAGTTGACAGTGTGGTAGTAGCACAAATTGCTGTTGTCCGTGATGTAGATGTTGCCAGCACTGATTTGCTTCAAGGACTGGAACTGCAGGGAGGTGATGCCTTGTTGCTTTAGGATGAGCAAGGAAAGGCCACTGGGATGAGAACAAAAGCAGGAGAGAATAGGAATTACCTTCAGAAGGCACAACTTATTATATCTGGTAGGGAATTGCCCACTGGAATTAGTTCCAAGTGTCAAGATGATCTTTCTGAAAAAACTGAGAACTATTAAGAAAACTTTTATTTTGTGGTAACGGAAAATATTTTTTAGTCAACATCCAGTTCTATTGCCTAGAAAATTATGAGTCCTGTCAGGAGTGAGATACTACAAGCCGTGATGTTCATGGCACTAGGCCAAGCAGACCAGCAGAACTCCTCAACCAGTTTCATTTCATCCATTAACAGATTTTTTTGAGATGATGTGCTGTTAGGAAAACCGAATAAAATTCAGGTTTTCCGTTCTACAGCATTAATACTATGATAGTTTATAGGCTAAGGAGAAAATTACAAAATCATGCAAAATGTATTAAAACATCTTCTGTCAGGCATCAAATTATGTAGTTTCAAGTAATATAGGAAGAAATTGTTATTTTCATGGAATTTTTTCCAGCCCACTTTCTACATTTCATTTTTCTTCTGTTGTAATATGTGGTTATCGCCTTTCTTCATCAAAGGAACAGTAAATGATTGTCTATGCAACATGAAAATGACTGCACATATTTTATGACTGAAGATTAGTGAAGACAATATCCAGTTTCTGGGCATCCATCAAGTTATTGTATTTTAATGATGATAATTGTTTTCCAGCTGTTCCAAATAAAAATTGCTGCCTTGGAACAGAATGCTGGGCTGTAATTCAACCTCAAGGTTTCACTGCTATTCATATTCTGCTCAGGTTGCTGTTCAAGATGCCAGCAGAATCCCATGCCTGATTTATTCTGTCTGCAAAGTGGGGATCCAGGGGCTGCGGTATAAATTGCTCAGGTACCTCCTTGTGCCTCCCCCAGCATTTCTCACCATGTTTTCTTCTCTTCAAACCAATTTCTCCATCTGAGTTTTCACACAGAAACATCTCTGGTAAAAATGGCACTACAGAGCTCACAAACACCTCACCTGCAAGGTGCCTCAGTGATTTCAGTGTGTTTCTGCCTTTTACCTCTTCTTAAAACCACTTTGTTGTTTGGGCATATGAGCCCGCACGTCTAATCACAACCATATAAACTCCTAATAATGAGGCAAAGTTCTATTATCCATTCCTTTTAAACTATGGTTTGAAAGGTATTTTAAACCATAAATGTAAGTCCCAGTCAACAAGGTAATAGCTACAGCCATGAACCAAGACTTTTTTAAAAAAATAATTATGTTGAGAAGGTATTACCCATTATAAACAACTGATTAGCAAAGATACCGGTAATGAACACCTTGGAAACAGAGGAAAAAATATATCAATTTACCAAAATTGTCCTTCCCAAATGATGCTGCATTCTCTGCTACTGAACAAAGAATCACAGAACATGAATAAAAAATTATTCTACCAACAGAGAAGTACTTTACCTATAGAGAGCTCTCCCACCGATGGTAACCAAGTTAGAAAACACCCTGAAGTCTGTCATATTCTCAGGCCATGACTGTATGTTCAAATATCCTAAAGGAGGAAAAGGCAAACACGTGAACGCCAATGATTTCAGCCATGTGTGAGTTAGGACAGGCTCAGCCTATAAAGGAAAGACAGTGCCAGCTTGAGGAAAAGAAATAAATAAGGAAAGCTGCAGACGCTCAGGCTGCTCACCACCATCTCCTCCAAGAAAGCGAAGGAGAACTTGCCCTGATTTCCGAGGTGAGGACTGTTCACTCTGCACAAGTTGTTTATGCTGCACAGACCCCCAGAGAGGGCAGTTCCCCATGACTTTGACTCAGCACTGGGGTGAAATGCATAGTTAAGCACAGGGGTAATTCCACCTCAGTAGTAGGGCTGAGACTATCAATTAGTGTGTTTAGGAATGGCAAATAACATTCACCCAGGTGCCAGATTATCTTTGACATTAATTAGGAAGGGATTAAGAATTTACTTTCATTTTTAATCCCACCGGTTTGCTGAAATTCACAATTGTTGAGAAGTGAAGCATGCTGAGCTTCACCCAGCTGCAATCAAGCTGCGGTGCCCAAAGGTTTTTTGGGGTTGTTTTTTTTTTTGTGCAGGAAATAGAACAATTTTTTTTGCATTTCCCTACCTGTACATAATCAGAAATCAAACAAGAACTCAGAGCTGTAGTATCTTCCTCCCTGTACCTCACATGGTGAAACAAGAAGCAAGATGCAGGAAAACAAAGTACTGAGATCCAGTTCTATGACCCCATTGAAAATTCACAAAACATGGGACTTACTACCAACCCACATTATACATCTGTCTTTAAATTACAAAAGTTAACTTGCAGCAGCATCTTCTGTTAGACCAAGGGAAGGAGCTGTAAAAGCAGACTGGAACTTTCAAATGCTTTTAGGTGAAGGAAATTCCCACGTTTCAGCACCATTTTCCTCACATTTGCCTCCCTTGCAAAACTTGGCCTACTTTGCTAACATGGGACCAAGACTCCTTGTCCACTTAGCATCTGCCATAATGGGAATCCTGTGCTCATAAGCAAAGGGCAACACACTTGTGAAAATCAACTGATACTGAAGTTTTCTGTATTAAACTTTTATAAAAATTACAGCGTGACGAGCTTAATGAAAACAAGTACCTTGTGTTCTTCAGAAAAACCAACACATGACAACTATAAATGCAAAGTGAGAATTAATTAATAATTAATTAATTAATGCAGATTCTAGAAGATCAGAAGCATGTTACCTGTTATCTCTCTCACTGTTTGGAAGATATTTAATTTCTCTGGATTGATGGCAGCGATCGTGTGATACGGGTCTCTGAAAGATGAAAAACGTGTAATGTGACACTTTAAATAAGAAAAGATCAGGTTCTCAAAGCCATACCATGTAGGAAACAGCTTTATGGTGCTCAGCACTTTGCTTTCATGAGGATATGCCCCTGGCTTCTTCAGCCTGTTGTTCCTGCAGATCTGTGTCTAACTTCTCCCACGTCATTTTAAAGGAACTTAAAGGTTCAACTCATTCACGTTTTAGCAAATATTTATGCTATGGAAAATTAAGGAATTCTAAACAAGCATGAGTGACCTTCCTAAAGGAAAAATGAATGATCCATGTTTTTTCCAGGAATGGTACAGCTGTGATACTGTATACCAGGACTAACAAAGCTGCTCCTGAAAGGAGTGACAAGCTATAAAAAAAAGAAAGCTAGGAGCATGCCAGCAGTTCCTGACACATGGCATTTAAAGGGCACACTTTATAGAAGGTGTTGAAAAAGGTACCTCTTAAAGTACAGATCCTTGCCAAGCAAGTCTGTCAGTGAGAAATGAAATAACCTCCAAAACTTAAAATTTTAAAGTTAGATATGCTATAGTATAAAAGGATGAAGATGACCTAGATTTCAACAGTGCCATCATTTAGTAAATATGTTACTTTCTCCCCTATTTAAAGAAGTCAACCAGAAGCTTAAACCAAACAAAAATTCCTCTGCAATGGCATGTTATGGTATTTTTGTGGGTTTTCTGAGAGTAAGAAACATCCTCAATAAAAATGGAGCGTGCATTTCCTCCTCTCCCCCTTCTGCTTTCCAGGACACGTCATTCTTGGAACTGAAACACGCAGGTGATCCACCTGGCTGTCTTTGGGGACAGGCCTCACGAGTCCATGAGGTGACAGACTGATGGGGTCACCTCTAACCACCCTGAGGTGACTCCAGCCCAGCAGCAACAAAATGAGTTCTAGAGCCTTAAAAAAACACAAACCAGTGGACCACAAACACATGTTATTTTAACAATTTGGGGATCTCAGAAAACTAAATAGTAAGTTTTGACTACCTAACAGAAACACAGCACTTTGCTTTCAAAATGCATTACCATCAAAAAAGGAAAACTCTTGCCTGCAATAAACATGAGGTAGCTGGATTTCACCTCTAAATTCTGAAGATAAAATAGGTTTAAAGATGCAGGTATACACTTAAACCCCCTAAACAGCCAAATGTCTGATGTTTTATCAACATATAGAATTGTAGAATAATGTGTATCTTAATTATTATAAATAGATGTGTATAAAATAATTCATAATTACATATATATTTTACATAAATTATTACAAATTCACAAAGACTTGAAGTTCAAGTGTTCAGGAAGGAGATACACTGCAGAACCACAGGATCAAAAAACAGGAGAGGATCAATTGTAACAGCACAGTTTCCAATGAAAACAAAACCAAAAATATATATGCTGCATCTGTCACCAAAATTACTCTCTGTCACTACCACAAGTCTTCCAATTCCCCAGAGAACCAGACTTTGAGTCCCTACAAGCTAAAACACTAAAAATTCATACTCTAAAAGCTGCAGTTCACTGTGAATAAATGAATTTGTAAAAAAGTTAAGTTGGAGAGGAAATAAGTAAGATTGTTGTTTCTCTACACTGTCCATTTATATAACAAACTACTTGTGTAGCCAGTGTCATTTTTTAAATTTCCCTTTCATATTGTGGGTTTGCAAAAAGTAATTGAAACTTTAAATAAAAAAGCTCTTCCAGAAATATAGACATTTTCATTCATTCTCAAATATTCTCTTCTTTTAACAAATACTAATGTAATTATTGCTGTAGAAAAATTTAGGGTTGCAGAACACAGAGTCCTCATACTTTACGCACACTTTGGGCTTGATGAGCTTTCTTCATCAAGAATGAGACACAAAGTGCTACACAGTTTCAAATTACATGTCCTATTCTTCTGTAAAATAGAAAATAATATTTTAACTTTCTGCTTATAGTACAAATTTAGATATTTTTCAGACAACTACAATTTTATTCAAGGTTGGGTTTGGTTCTTTTAATTTAGACAGATTTTTTAATGAGCTAATATAACTTTTCCTGCAAAAGCAGCTCTTATACTTGAAATTAAATTTCATGTAATGCACTGCATTAATCCACAAAAAATTGCTCATGGGCTCTAGCTGCTTGTATTGCATTTACTTGATTTTGTCCTGTCCTGTGAGATTTAACAGGTTTCCATCCAGCCTCTCAGTGGGTCATTTGGCCAGAGCAGAGCCATGTGACACTTTGAAGTTTTTCTGGACCTACTAACAACGAGCAAAATTTAAACCAAAATACTGGATTTATACACCAGTGAATTCTGTGTGCCTCTGCAACTGAAACGTAAATAGATTCTTCAAAACTGATTGACAAGAGGGCTGTTTTTGTGCATGTGTGTGCACTGACAGCCACCCAGACTATGACAAGTTATGCTAAGCGAGGCTGTCTCTCTGCATATTCTGCATATTATTCTGCTGGCCATACAAAATTTAAACTCATGGAAGGTAACTTCCCTTTCTCCCTTCCATTCTCTAATCAGCCTTTATTGTAAGCCAGTATTGAGGACCTCATAAAGTAATCAGAGAGTCATAGTTGTCTTTTCTCTTTTTAGTGCAAACAACTAATCCATCCTTTTTTTTCCTAGAGGTTGAATCTGAAGAATCAAGGCAACAGTTTTCTTCACCATGGAAGGCAGAAAACTAATTTATCCTGGATCTGCTATTGCATAAAAGAAGCCTGCAGCCATCATTAAGAGGTGGATGCAATTGGTTTCAGCTGGCACCATGACATTAATATCTCAACATTTTGTCACTTACCCATGAATCCCAGTGACAAGGAAGATAAGGTTGCCATTGATCTTGGTACAGTTTACAAACTTGTCAATGTTGCTGGAATCCACCGTCTGAGCTGACACCAAACTCCCCGTTCCAATGCCATCACATGCTGCCAAAACAAGGAGCTTGTGTAAAGAACCAGGGAAAACAATTACTGAACAGAACATGTTGGCCTTACAGACACGAGCCTTCATCTCGTTCAGCAGAGAGGTGTTAAAACAGCACCCTTGACCCATATCCCCAAAGAAGCACATGCCAATTTAAAACAAACAGAGAGCTAAAGTACCTGCCACAGAACCCTGGCACACAGGTTAAGGTATTTCACATGAGATATAAAGGCGAGAATCAACCACACCAAATCCCAACACTCAAAATCCCACTCAGCCCAACCATGTCATTTCTTGCGCACTGTGCACTGCAGAAATTGAGGGGCCCTAATTCTTCTGGCTCCAAAGGTCCCCTTCTCTGGTGGATTTGTGAACTTAACCATCCTTGCCATAAGGCCCTTTACAAGGTCGTATAAATAACTTGTTATTTATCAGCTCAACCAGCAAGTTACTGGTGCCTGGAGGAACTCTGGCAACCAGTGAGGAAACTTCTCTGGGTAACCTTTATATGTAATTTAGCTGCATTTTCTGGGACACAGGATGCATCCAGGAACAAATCCCTCCTGACTTCAACCATATAATGTATTCTGTCTTCCAAACTGGTCTCTTCTAATGGCAACTACCGGTAGCAGCTTTTACAAACATGATAGCTTTCCTCCTGAGAGAGTAAGGAACGCTATACCTGTGTTTTCATGCATAAAACTATCTGTTCTACAACAACAACAACAAAGTTATTTACCACAATTAAGCCAGATGTGGCTTCCATTAGGACTGAAAACAGGCATATGCCCATGTAGGAAAACTTATGGTGCTTTGCTCCACAGACCTTCAAGCAGGGAGCAGAAAGTCTTCCTGCTGGAGTCTAGAACAGCAAAGTAACCTACACATTTCAGTCTTCTCAACAGAACCATCTCTAGTCTGTGTTTTAGACACTGAGAAAGGAGGTAAAATATTCTGGGAAAGCAGAGACAGAAGAAGGAAATGGAAACCTAATGTTGTATTGACAAATATGAGACATCCCACACACTGATGTCAGGGCTTTTTGTATGGCCCCCTTTGCAATGACAAAAGGACAATGCTAAAACATCTCCAGGAAATACTTGCCATTAAAATAACACAAAGAAGAATTCTTTCAGATTTCTTTAAAAACAACAGTGAAACCCCCTTCATTTGTATCTAATAAAAAGTAATTGGTTTGGTTATACTACCATTACAACTTCATAATTTTTCACTCTATTGTATGTGCTTGACACAAAACCTACATAGCTCAAAGTTTTGTGGGTATTCAAAGGCTATTAATATTCTACAACACACCATGAAGGGCAATTCATGCCAAAATAACACCCTGTGTAGACTACATTCAAGAAAATTTATACTGAACCACTGCCTACCTTTAGGACAAATGTCAGTGCAGGGCTTGCACATCTTAATACCATTTTCTTCAACCTCCATCTTGGAGCTTGGACATGCCCGGACACAAGAGCTGGAATCTACCACGAAGTTGTCTGGAATAAAAAGGAGATATTGGCAGAAAGTGAATAAAAGTTGAGACATGTTTTTGAACTCTGAGTCAATACTTATTGTTACCTTAGCACTTTCCTGGTGACACTAACATTCAAAGTTCTGTGTTTTCAGAAGTGTATAAGCAAAGTAGGCACGTTATCAGAGACTTACGAAAATCCATTAATTGTCAGGCCTGATCCCTCTTTCTCCCCCAGTTTGGCTTTATTATTATTTGTAGGGGAAAAAAAAGTTACAGTAATTGGAGAGAAATAAAGCAAGATGGTCTTTCCTGTCTTTTTCATGCACACACAAAAATATACATCTGGGATAAAACAGTGCACAGGACAATGACAAGTATTTCAAATTTTTCCCTATAAAACAACTGCCAAAGGGAATATAGACTAATCCTACCTAACTAAAAGCTTATACTGATAAGAAAGGAAAAAAAAAAGGGTAAGTATTCAATGAAGTATTTGGGCAAATAATTATCCCTTATAGAGCATGATACCAGGTTCTTAACAAGTGTCTTGGGGTGATTTTATGATAATACTGTATTTCCCTATAGTCTGCTTTATGCCCAGAAATGGGTCCCACAGATTTAAGCTGGGTCCAGGGAAAAAGGGGAGGTGGGGAGAAGCTGGGCAAATTCTTCAGCGTGATTTGTGCTCAAGGACTCACGCACTTCCCCGTATTGCTTGGCTCTGCTTGCAGTGGGAGAGAGGTTTTTTCCTGCTGTTAGGCTAGCCTCTAGCTGAGGCAAGAGGTATTTTCCCAGGATTGCATACCGGCATACCAAAATTCTCCAGTAACTTCCTCTTCTTCTGGCAGGGTTCGGCCTAGCTGTGATCCGAGAACCAGATCACCAGACCCCATGGAGCGGCGGGGAGGCTGCGGGGCCGCCGCATCCCGGCCTTGGGCCTCGGGAGGGGCCGAGCCAGCTACAGAGGGAACTCTAAAACCACCAGCTTTCTCTGCGTTGAGGAGGTTCAGTACTGTAACAGTTATTCATTTCTCCTGTGCCCTGCCAGCACTTTGCTTGTTAAATTAATAGTTTTTTTCACTTTCCTCCAAGAAATTCCTTTCGTATTGGTGGGAGAGGGAGTGTTGAAACCTGCTTTCTGTGGAGGAGATGTTCCTTCCAGAGCATTTCCTCCTAAATTTGTCTCAAACTGAGACAGCAATCCAATCTTGCTTCAACAAACCCACCGCTATTACAGGCAGAACTAGGCCCTGGTGGTCACAGCCCCTGGCTGCTGTCAGTCCTCCACAGAGATTCAAAACTGGGATTTTGGTTTAGGTTGAATATGGCTCCATTTAATATAGATCACCCATCCGTCTTACGTGTAATTTATGGATAAAATGCATAATAAAATTAATAAAATAAATGCAATAATAAAATTAATGCACAACTGTAAACCTTCATGGAGTGAAAGGGAAAGCAAGAATACTATCTCCTTTATTATTATTACCAGCAGATTCAAAGACTGTGTAAGTGATGACCCTGTAATTTTTTCTGTTACTTGTTATCATCTGGCTGGTATCTCAGAAGCACGTGGGTTTTACTGCATGGGATTCTTCTTTTTTTTAACTCCCCCTTCCTCCCGAATTTTACTCTGGATTTTTAAGTCTGCGCTGTTGTCAGTATTATAAGTTTATTCCTCATTGGGACAGAAGTGCTCAGGGTAACTTTCTGTCAAACCATCATTATTCCAAGTTGAGGGCATCAATATCATGAAAGCATTTGGTGCCAGGTGCTGGTGGTAGACTGTTATTTTTCTGAAACAGAAATTCATACCCTTTCCCAATCCCACTATTTTAAGTATTTATTTCCACTGTTTTGGAACTTGCAAATACTGATCTAAAGCATGAATGTAACAAGCAGTTGACCATGAAAACATAAACCACCTTTCTTTATGAAAATCACTCTAGGATACTTGGGAAGTGTCAGCAGCACAGAATGTCACTGTCTTTAGTTAACACCTGACTGAGTTATGACAGGCTGCAAGTACACGTGGAGTGATTGGAGAGACTGTGCTCTGCACTCAGCTCTCATTCTCTCACTGTTTTTAAGGCTCCTGAAATGCAACTCCAGCTTCCCATCACTGCAGGAGAAGGCAGATAGCAGGGCAGACAACACAGCACTTACGCGGGCACTTCTTGACGCAGAAAGCCCCATAGGTGTACTTGGCGTTGTGATTGTGTTCCAGCTGGAAGGTGGTGGGGTTGTACACAAAGGTCTGGGGGCACTGTGTGACACAAGCACCACTGTCATTGAAATTCATACAGGCCTGCAAAACAAGGAAGAAAAAAAACATTGAATTAAATCATATAGCTGCTTTAGGGGTGGGGTTTTTTTCGGTGTAAAAGATGGCCTTGATTGTTCAGACTTGCTGTGAGAGTGAGGAATGTGATGCAGAGCACTCTAACATTCACTTTCGCTACTTGGATTTTTGCTAGGATCTTGGCAAATACGTGACTTTTCAAACTAGGGAGTTTGGTGAGCCCCCTTAATTGGCAACAGCTGCCTGTTACAACACTTCCTACAAAACCAAAACAGCACTGTAATTTGTTTCATAACTACTCACAATCAACTACTTCTCGACTTGATAGGACATTCTAAAACTGCCAAGAGTGAGCAGCTATTTATCATCGCCTAAGCAAATACTAATGACTTTTTCAGAGGTCCAACCCTTTAGATTTCTTACAGCATGAGTACATCATCCAGCTGAAAACTGAAATTCCCAATTAGGAAGCAAGAGGGATAAGAACTTCTTTTGAGCTAGCACAGGAGGGGGCCGTTTCCCTAAGCGGTAAGTTTAACAAGGTCAGTTGCTTCACATACTGAGAGGAAAACAGGACTTTGTCCCACTTAGCATTCAGGCTCTGCCACGCACAGCTGACAGAGGACAGGGCCCTGACAAATGAAGAGGCGAGTGTGTGGATAACAAAAGTAATGGGATGCAGGGAAAACAATTGACCATGCAAGGCTGGTAATTAGGAATAGAAAGGTCCACCGGTTTTGACATTCCTTATCAGCACACATCATGCCTATGGTTTTAACCACAGATTATGGAAAACTGTTGGAGCAATTTTCACAGAGCATACCATGAAAGAAAAACTTGTATGGATATGAAAGCTGTAGCCTGGCTTGGATCCCTCCAACAGTTCAAGCAGCCACTGTTACTGGGTATTGCCTCCCCACTAACCTGTAATCCAGACTGCTTTAGAAGTGTTAGTCTAGGAGGGAATCCTTCTGGTCTTTATCCAGGTTGTTAAAATACAGATGGTTTTGTGTCTTCAAAGAGTCAACAAGTATAACAATAATATATGTGTTCTGTCCCCTTCCCTCCTGGGCTGGAACTGAGAAAAAAGATTCCTCTCTTCTGCTGATTTTACTAGCAGTCCTTATCTCCATTTGGATCAGGACCAGCAGGACCATGGGACCTGTCATGCCAGAAGATTTCAGAAAGGAGACGCTAATAATGTATCCAAGGATAAAATCTCCTGCTGAAAGGGACAAGCAGGGAGATCTGTGATGAAAGCACTGTCCTACCTACATGGGGCATGTGCTAAGCAAAACTGCTGATCCTGTCTTTCCTGGTTCTTTAAAATGCCTATTACAAAACCTGCCAGTTTTTTCACAGAAACATATTTTTTTCCCCTTACAAAGAAAAACACTTTACTCAGAACTGGAAGGGAAGTCCACCCAAGGAATAGGGTTTTGTCACTTTTCTGGTTCCACTAGGCACTCAACCAGGCCCTCCTAAGCATTTCAAGTTCTAGACCCAGCTTGAATCTGAGATTAAAACATCAATAAAACTTTGCTTTACCATGTGTGCTTGCATTTATGTCAGATGATGATTACTGTCTTGCTTTTAGAACTAAGTATGCAAATGACTGGATGGCAGCATATGGGGGAGGATGGATGAATTTTATCTACAGATATTAAAACCATATTTAGAACAGGATGCTGTTGCAAGATGCCATAATGCTCTAAAGGATTTGTAATGCTTCATAAGTTGTACTTTTACTTATTATTAAATACTAATATAGTTTGTTTTCTCAGCTCATTTCTTACATTT
The DNA here is from genome assembly GCA_013397975.1 of Machaerirhynchus nigripectus. Lineage (NCBI taxonomy): Eukaryota > Metazoa > Chordata > Aves > Passeriformes > Dicruridae > Machaerirhynchus > Machaerirhynchus nigripectus. The sequence continues at coordinate 207,607 of VZRQ01002155.1, forward strand.
TGACTTAAAAGATACTCTATCATGTACATGACAATTCTCTGATAACAGTTTAGCAAATGCATAAAGTAAAGCACACCAATACTCCTTGGAGACACAACAATTCTCGGGAAAAACTCATCTAGAAGATCTGGGAACCTTAATTTATGACTGAAATGTTTTATATACATTTGTAATTGCTTCGATAATATATGCAAATTTGTAGCATTTTGTGCTAAATGCTGCTAATTTGTGAATAAAAGCATGAGGAAATACACAGGGAAAAAAACAAAGTTCTGTGTCTCAGCTGAAAGCTGAGCACAGTTGTCTATAGCCTAAAGGGTTACACTTTTCACCCCACTGTGTCTAAGCAAATAATGACTAGTCCTGAAAATTGCCAGACCCCTGCTGAATTTCTTTTACATTGCTCTGGGGCCAGGAGGGAATGAAAATAAACCCTGGGTGCTTCTCTGCTGTATCAGAACAAACATACTAGTTGGTTTTTAGCATACATACTTCCATGGCTGCCACAATTCAGGAAGTCTAACTTTCAGGCTGCAGCATTACACAACTTACGCTGCCACGAACTTGTCCTTAACCTTCGAAAATGGGCACATATCAACACATCAGCTCTGAGGATGTTCCTCAGGGCTCATTTGGGAACAATGACTGCATTTTTCCTCTTCCCTTTACCTATTCACATTGTACATGACACACGAAAGAATGCTATTTTCCTATCTCTCTAGTTCAAAGCCAACAGAGAACTTACAGGGACTAGAAAAAAAAGCCACACCATATGTGCTGAACGTCTACTTGTGAAAAGCCACAGAGAACAGCTTTAGTAAATCCTGTTGGTGGCTTAGTCAGGCCACCACTGCAGTTCATCAGCAGCCAAAGAACAGCATTTAGAGTGTGGTTTTGAAGCATATAACCTACCACTATCAAACAGGGCCAGCCAGAGAAAGATTTGTTTTTGTCAGTTCATTATGAGTCACTTGCCCACAGCTTCAAAATATATATGCAATTTTCCATACTCTCCTCCCAACCCCACCTGACAGTCAACTTCACAGGTATTTGTCTCTTCAATCACATGAGTACCTTTGAAAACCCACCTCTCTATGCAGGTTCTAATTCTAGGCTTCCTTAGACCTAGGTTTACTTCCCCTGAAACCATTAGCAAAACTTGTCTCATTGACCCAGTGTGATGAGCTACACACTTTCTGAGACCAGTTTTGGGTTCTAAAGCTGCTAAAACTCTTAGAAATAATGCATTAGAAACAAGAAAGATTTTTTTTTAACAGCCTGGATGTTTAGATTGTCTGTTCCTTTAAAGAAAAAGCCATTTCTTCTTTCCATCTGAAGCACAGGCGTAGTAACATGCATTTGAGGGAGAGTGTTTCAGGAACCACTTTCCTTCCATCCCCACAAAGAAGCATGCCCAGTAAAAAAGCTGAATTTAAATTAAGTCAGGCAGAAACAAGCAACACCTTCCACAGAGAAGCAAAATAGTATTCTTGACTTGCATATGAAATGCACACAGAGCACTAATAAAAACCATGTTCAAATGTAATGACAAATACTTCTAAAAATTTGCTATCACCTCTAAAAGCTAATTTTGAAAAAGATAAAAATCACAGAGATAAGGATATTAGTGGTTCCCAGTCTGTATTTACAAATCTCATAGATCTGTCAGTGGGTAATATTAAGTAGATAAATGATGTTAACAGAATATGAAAAATACTAAGTGCTAAAATTTGCATCCTGAATCTGCGAGTGTGCATACACTACCTTAAAAGGGACAAAATTGTGAATTTCATAGACTAAAGCATTAAGAATCAGCAGAGTGACTGGCAGGAAGAATAAAAAAATCACACATACAAAGCAGTCGGTGTCCTTGGGTCCGGAGCAGCCCCCGGCGCACTCACGGTGGCAGCAGTCGCTGACGTAGGGCCCATAGCAGCGTCCATCACACTGCTCTGCACACACGGTCTTCGTCACTGCACGGGGCAGGAAAAGGGACAGCGTCAGGCACGGGGCCAGGCAGGGAGCTCTCCAGCTGCTCCCTGAGCAAAACACCCGCAGCGTGCTGGGAAAACCCCCAAGGTGTGAGGGAACTGCCTCAGTGGTGCTGACACTCGGATCCAGAATGCCTGCATGGCACCTGCATCCAGAATGCCTGCAGGACACCTGTATCCAGAATGCCTGCATGACACCTGCATCCAGAATGCCTGTATGACACTTGGATCCAGAATACCTGCACAATACCCGCATCCAGAATATCTGCAGGATACCTGTACCCAGAATGCCTGCAGGACACTTGGATCCAGAATATCTGCACAATACCCATATCCAGAATGCCTGCACGACATCTGTATCCAGAATGCCTGCAGGACACTTGGATCCAGAATATCTGCAGGACACCTGTATCCAGAGNGGACACTTGGATCCAGAATATCTGCAGGACACCTGTATCCAGAGTAGCTGCACTATACCTGTATCCAGAACACCTGCATGTCACTTGTATCCAGAATATCTGCACAATAACTGTATCCAGAATGCCTGCACGATTGCCTCTTTAAGAACACACATGTTGCTCAAGGACTGTGGAGAAGGAATTTTTAGTGTGCCCTTTTACCCTTGAAAATTCATGTGGAATGATGTTACTTTCAAATCATTTGTCTTTTTAAACAGGGTATGAAACCCGCTGCCACCATACCACTCGGGGTTTAGTCTTGTGGAAAGAATGGTCAACCAGTGGAGCATCCATGTCCCCTCCCTCACTCAGCTATAACTGTTATTTTTATTTTATGGAGAAAATAAATTAGTATTATCCAAACAACTATACCAACCACCACTGCCTACCATGCTGTCAGCTGTCTTTTGATAAAAGCTGGGATGATACACTTCTGCAATTAACCTTCAACATCTATTTTGCTAAAAGCATTTAATTACTTCTCTATGAAAAACGCTTTTCAGAAAGCAAGAGAAAACAAAATTCCATCCAACTTTCTGCTCGCTTCTACTATTTTAATGTATAGGTAACTCCTTTCTAAGTATGTTCTGATCCAAAATCTCTTCACTTCTTGCCAGAAATACTTGAGGTAATGCTGAAGCTTCTTGCTACATACAGTATTTATTTAGGACATAAAAATGTAAATAACGGAAGAGAAGTGATTGTTTATAATCTATGGAATAAAACAATGCACTTTTAGAGCAATTTCATCTTGCAGCTACCAGGGGGAAACTCCCAGACAGAAAAGGCTTTTGTGCCTTCTGCAATCTAATTTGAGAAATTTGGGAAATTCTGGGAAGGCACTTGCTGTCAACACTGCCTGAGAAGCACATTAAAAAGATTTGTTTATTTAAGTGACAGTATTGATAAACATTAAGACAGATGTGAAACAACAGCACCTGTGGCTGTGTGCCACCAGCACACCGTGGTGACAGTCTTGGCTCATGAAAATGAACAAATACCTTCTCTAGTCTTTGACTGTGTCTTGTTTTCCACCAGCTCAGGATTTGCACTGGGCTGGGCACTGTCTGCCTCAGAGAGGCAAAGCCCAGCCCTACCCTGACTTGAGCGAGGGCCCCGATTCCCAGCGGCTCCCCCTTAGTGGAGGAGCACAGAGGCTGTTCGGTTCGCGCCACCCCACAAACCAAACTCTCTGCGCTCACCTGTGCCACTGCCCAGGGGAGCAGCTGGTCCCAGAGCCAAGGGGACACCACCCAAATGCTCTGCCCCCCTTCACCACGGCACCTCATGTTTTGACATGGCCACAGTCACATTCTGCCTGGTGGCTGTGCCTCGAGGCCATGCAGGGAGCCCACTGCATTCCTTGCTCCTGCCCCATAGCAATAGTTTTGTTTGGATGCTTTGTTTAAACCTGGGAAGCTTTGGTGTAAATCCCCTCTGTGTGGATAATCAGTGCGAGCCACCTAACTAATTCACCTCCGCTTAATTTACCCCAGAACCAGCTGCTGTTGGGTGTGGGCCACGATGTCCACCCTGTCCATGGAGCCACTGGTTCCCAGTGGAGGAGGGACAGCAGCACAGCTCAGCTGGTTAAAGCAATGGTGCTCGTAACGCCAAGGTTTTGGGTTTGATCTTGGGATGGGCCATTCACACCAGGGCTGATCTGGAGGAACACAGTCCCGTCTTCAGCACAATACTTGAAATGGATGCCTTCAAAAAGCATATTTTGCTTCTGGTTAAATACCAGCTCAAGGAGGGTCTCTGCCACGCTGCTCAGGATAGGGAACACTGTGAGTTTTCCTGAAGCAAAATTAATAACTACAGCAAAGGTTTGTTGCTGTTCTTCCCCAGTTGTTTATTTTTCAGGGAAAACAAACAATGCCAACAGAAATACCAACATGTTGTTCTAGGAAGAGGTCAGAACATATATCTGTCTCCTGTTTCACTGTATGCCATATTTGCATTATAGCTGCTGTTGAGGTCCAGGTCTGAGAGAACCTGTCAGGTGTCTTCAGTGGCACCACACACACCAAGACATTAATGAGCTAAGTGGGCTCTGAATAATCCTAAGGAGTCACATTTTAGGCACTTTAAAAGGAAGGTTTTTCCCCAACACAAAACAAACACAAGGCAATTCTGTGAGTTGTCTGAAGGCCTGAAACAATCCAATTGCTCAGATGCCAATAAACATCACTCACCAGTTCAGCTTCCTGCAATCATTGTCAGGGGGTAGCGCCACAGAAAATACACGTAACTTGTCCTGGGTTACAGTGTATTCTATTACCATCTTCATGAGCTATTGAAACCAGGTGTAGCAACGTTCCCTGCCTCCTCCCTCCGGGCTGTCTCCTGTTAATGGGCCCATCAGTGCCTTGCCTCATGACTCACCATCCCATTGTGAGATGCTCCGCCCAGGGGGAAGGAGCCAAGCATTCCCACCTGGATATAGTCCGGGGTTTGGAACAGCACAGTCTTTTTCCACTGGATTTCCAGAGGGAGACCAGAGCCTTCTACACCACCACTGGACCTTCAAAGGAAGACCAGGCCCTTCTACAGGATCACTGCTTCAACAGAACCATCACTCCAGGAGGACTGCAGCCACCATTTAATCGGACTGCTACCAAGTCCCGACCGTTGGGGGTCAGGTTGTACTCTGACTCTGTCAGTGGGTTGTATTTCTGTACTATTGCATTTATTCTATCTTTCCTATTAAACTGTAGTTCTGACTTGGAGTCTCTCACTAGTTTGCTTTCAAACTAGTACATAACTGCACTGGTTTAAAAAGATAACAAGCTTTTTTCCCCAAACACTTTCCTCCAAATACAATTAATTGATTGATTTTATAGCTGTAGCTCAAGACCTATGTGAAAGACTGAATTATAAATATTACCCAAAATGTCAAACTATATGGCATTTCAGGTGCTAGGTACTCATATCTTCACCCAACACAACCATGAGGAGACCCTCTCTAGTCACAGCTGAGACCCCAAGCTTCAAAGCAGACCTTTTGAGGGTCAGCACAACTACCTGCCTGGATTCCTACAGATCATGGGTGTGATCCCAAGAATTTAGAGGGTTCAACTACACAGAACTATCACAGTCAGGCCCAGGACCAAAGGACAAACACCAAAGTCCTGAAAAATGTGCTGTGCATTGAGATGGATTTCTGGCTGAGACTGTCAACCTCTACCAGTATTTCACAGCAATAAGCTGTGTTGGGGATGGGATGAAATGACCACCTTATGCACGTGTGCAAAACATCAGTCGCCTTTATATTTTCCCCTTATATTTAATTGTGTCAGGACACTATAAATCTATGAAGGAAAAAAGGGGAAGTAACTGAAATCAATGAAAGCGTTACAAACATGCAAAGTTATTAGAGCAACACAAGAGTTTTAATTAAAGATGCTGGGTCCGAGCAGAAATGCTGGGTTTCCCTGATTGATCCCAGCTGCTGGTTCAGCTCTTTCTGTGTGTTCCACCAGGCTCCTGCTCGCCTTTTGCTGCTCTAATTTGGCACCTTCTCCTCAGCACCACCAGCTGCACAAGGACTGTATAAATACAACTGTGCTCAGACCACACTCCTGTACACACACAGTCATGGAGCACTTGACATTTCCTAAATGTTTCATGTTTCAGGTTTGATTTATAGGCTATATTTGTCTTTTTGCATTCCCTTAGTCTATATTCTAATTTAGATTGTTCTCTTTTCAGTTACATTCCTCTTGAAAAAAGTACATAACCTGTCACTTTAATAATGTATTGAATTGTAAAAGTTTCAATTTCCACATGAAACTCCTAACAGACATGAACAGCAAAAATTTTAACAACCTAACCATAGATTTTCAAATTTGATTAGTGATTCCAAAAGCATTTGTTACTATGATTTTATTTAAAGTGGTTTGCATTCTATTCAGTGTGTGCCCAATACCCTTTGAAAAACAGAGTCTTTTAAAAAGTATTTTCACATTAGCCTTTCCTGACACTGAAACAAGTTATATCATCTAGATTTCAAATTCTTCCTATTAACATCTACTAATATTTTAATTACAAAAGAAAAAGGGATTGTTAACTGTGCAAAACAGTACCCTGGAATTTTATCTTCTCTCCCTCCTGACGGAACAGCTTGGCTTAATTTCCTATTAATTGTCTTCTTAAACACATGAATTTTCTTGTCACATTTAGAGAGACATTAGAACAGAGTTAGATGCAGGTGGTGTTTCAGACAGAGTTAGCAACAAAGACGTTGCTGGAAGGCAACATAAGAAGCAGCTAGGTAGATGATATTCATGAAAAAAACAAAGGGATTTAGATTTTTTTTTCCATATGTAATTTGAAATGAAAGACATGGATTAAGATATTTCATTTTTTTATCCTTTCCCTTTCCTTTTATTAGGAAAATAATTTAAATCTTATCTTGGGAGGGGGGCTCATTAGAATATTTTGCTTCAATCCTCAACTGAAAAAAAAAATTATTGAAATGGAGCTCTGAGCTGTTTCTAGGATCAAAATGGTTCGGCACTTGGATGTAGCACTGCTGGAGTATTTTCCTACATATGTTGGAAAGACGTGCATCCCCAAGGTGACAGGGTTAAGGTAAACACAATGTGCACGACACCACTCATCCTGTTTCCAGCTTGGATCTAACAACAGTATTTGTCAGCCTGAAAGCCAGGCATGTCCTTTAAAGTCAGAAACGAAGGCAGCAAAAGCATAGTCCCACTTGCATTTTTATGTTTTGAGTCCCTATTCAAATTCTCCCTCTTTTCTTTGCAAAGTTTGCAGGAAACACATTGTGACATAATACAATGAAGAAATACCCTTTGCCAGCCTTTTCCTTCACTCCTGCTGCTTGTTCAAGGTGCAGCGAGGTCATGGAGGGAAAGTCTATGATGTAAAATTAATTACTGTCCCTGACAATCAGAGACTGTGGAGTGGGCTTGAAGGTAAGAGGATGAGGAGTAGTTACTCAAGCAGAAGAGTGTGATCTGTCTATCTCCCTGAAACTTAGAAGGGTTATGGCTTTTCCTAGTTCATTATTTTAACCCCATGGTTGTGCCTTAGCCTGTTCCCACTGTTTGGATTTGCGAGGGCAGCCGCTGTGAAGGGAGGGAGAGTTGTCACTCCTGGAGCCACCCTTCCATGCAGCCCTGCTGAGCTCCTGCGTTCACAGCACTGCGGATATGCTTTCCTCTCCCTGGTATTACTACATGAATTCACCAAATCAGTTCACTTCTCTGAGAGCAGTGCTTTGTAGAGGCTGAGACCATGGGAGCTGATCCTGCCACATGGACCTCTGCAGCCACACAGCTGGACTTGCCATGAGGCTGGAGACATGGCTGGAACCAGGATCATGGGCTCCTTATGGAACATAACTATTTTAAACTATTAAACTAAACATAACAGGATTTTAAACTATTCTTGGATAAGCTAACCACAGAAGGCCTGAATAAATCTACTCATGTTTGGATGGATTATGCAGCTTCTTACAAAGTTACTAGTTTTAAAAGACAAACAAGCTTCTTACTAGGACAGAGAAAAAAAACCCATTAATTAATTCTAACCATGATATAAAATAATTTGGTCTGCTAGGGTTTAAGTCACTTTCCATCATCTACTTAAGCACACAACCCAGAATCTACCTTTTTTCTTGGTAAGGAGTACTGGCTTCCTCGGGGCCTTCATAAAGACTGCCAGCAAAGGAAGATGTCCTAGCTCAGTTCAGACAAAGAAGAATCTGCTCGGCGTCACTGTACCTTAGTCCTACAATATGTCCTAAGGGGTTTTTAACCACGCCTGCAGATAAAGCACAATATGGAGCACTGATACAAGAACAGGTTAACTTTAGCAGAGCTGTAACTGAGAGCAGCTTTCCCAGCAGAATCAGCTGGTGCTCCTAAAGGGAAAGCAGCTCCTGGCAGGGCGGCAGTGCCTCTGCAGGCACGTGGCTCCGTCCCCAGGGTCAGCAGGACAGCTTGGATTTCCTGCTCAGACTCATCAGACATTCACCTCAAGCTGTCTGCCAGTTCTAACTCTGTCCTACCTCTCACTCCAAGCAGTCAAAAAAAAAAAGAAAAAAAAAAAAGCAGCATCGCTGCACCATTCCTACCATGTCCCAGGAAAGAGGCAGATGACACTGGGCTGACTCTCCTCAGCTCAGAGATCAGCTGGGGTGCTCACCTGGGAGTGGCTCATTTGTCACAGTCCTTCCTCCCATTTACAACTCAGCCAAGGAAACAAGCAGAAGCTGGAGAAGTGTTCTCTGGGGGAGCTCCCAGCAACCACCTAATTTCCCAGGAAGAGTGACTCCAGTAAAAGCAACTGGTTTTCACCCTCTTGTAAGCAGGAAAAAAAAAATTGTAGAAAAAGACAGCTCTCATTTTTCTTCTCTTTTATTTTCTTCTAATATTGTGATTGTACTTCTAGCTCTTTAGTGCCCGTGTGAAGGAGCTTAAAGCACATGAGGAAGAAACTCATTTTAATGCTCTCTAAATTCGAGATGACAGACACACGTTGTGAGTAACCCTTCATTTACTACTTCCTTCACAAAAAAAAACTATTATTCTCTCTTTCAGTACAACTCAAATACATTCTGAGGTTATTGAAAGAGAACAGTTCTGCAAGATAACTAATATTCCCAGGCTACCATTGAAATTAACAGTATTTTGGCATCAGGAACTCTGCAGTGTCAGGTGGTCATTAAAGATCTCCAAATCTGCCTTGCAGTTTTTTCTATTTTCTACAGTATTCATTTCAGTGTATTCCAAAATAACCATCTCCAAAATAACCATAATATTCTCAAGAGCCGTGCTCCATGTTGCCACCAAGTAGTGAAAAGAAAAGTCAAGTTAGCGTAAGCAGTTTTACAAAGCACAAGGAAGAAAATAAAAATATCATTCACATGAGTGGAAAACAAGATCATCTATTAGTAAAAGCATATGGAAGAAAACCCCCTTGTATATCTTAGAGTTATACTGAACCCAGAATTTATAGTATCCCTTCACAACTGAAAGAAAACACGTAGGATCTCTGCTACATTGTTTTCCAGTCCTTTGTTTCTCACTCTTACACACTTACAGGTCTGGCAGTGATTCTCTGTTGGTCCCCAGCACCGCCCTGTGCAGGACTTGTGGCAACGACCACCTGCAGGACAGACAGAAAGAGAGAGATTGGAAATGTAGCTTCCTTACATTCCTTTAACATCCAGCAACTGCGGAAGAGGAGAGTCCATCTTGTCTTTGGAAGGTTTTTATGCTTTAGCAAGGTTGAAACAGTGCCCATAAAAAAGGCCCAACTAAATAACCAGACCTGGTGTCAAACTTATATGAAATACAGGTACTCATCTAAATGCTTTGTACCCTAAACACCTTTTTGGTATGCATTATGACTGGGACATTTTAAAACAAAAAGAAGTATGAGCAAGTCTGGGGGACTGAGGAACAGCATCATCACTCAGTGCTATTGCTTTCCACAGCCTGTGTAAGACCAGTTGATTCCTCCACAGGAGAAGAGATGGCTGTTCTGGGAAGGCTGTACAGCTACCTACCTCCTGTCCAGTTTCATCTGAACAATGGGACTCCACTCAGTGCCTTTGGTTAAAAGCCACCCCTCTTCCCCACAAACTTGCATGGTCTGCATGTCCAATATTATAGTAAGGGAAAAGTGCCCTGTGCAACCACTTAACCATAGAGACAACAAGCTCACAGGACCTTCTGTTTTCTGGCTGCTGGTTCTTTAGTTGCCTAAGTTGTTGTGGTTGTGCTTCAGAAGGAACCTTCAGACCTTGGACATGATGCTCTGCATCATCTCTCCACATGCTGACAGGTTTAGTCCCTGAAGAAAAAGAACTGTGCTTTCACTGTAAAATACAGCTGGAAGAAGCAGCATTAGCAATGGTGGGTTTTGTAAACTACCTAGTAATTAGTGACTGAAATCCACTTGGACGGAAGTGGGAGCTGAGTTCACATGTTCATGTCATGGCAAAATGCTGAGCCCTGTGAGAGAGAATGGCAAGCAAGGAAAAGAGCTGGAATGTTCTCCTCTGGCTGCACTTCAACACCACTGGAGAGAGCACTTGGACAGTCCCACACCAGTCTGGGCTGCTGGGAATGGACACCCCATTCCACAGCTGTCATCTAGACACAGCAGAAGTCCAGGCACACTCACAGGTGTGGCAGTGCCTGAGGGGCAGGCAGTGAAGCCCTTCACAAAGCCAGAGCTGATAGGATGAGCCGAGAAACTCAACATAAAGCTTGTAGAAGACTATGCACAGTCTTTATTGCTGGGCTTTTGATCGCAGGAACCCAACCTTGTGTTTGATTAAACTTTTATCCATCACTGAATACTGCTGAGATTCTGTTAAAGTGAATTTCCCCTTTGAACCTGATCCAAGTTCAATCCTTTAAATCGTGTATTAACAGCTGCTGCTGCTAACACTGCTCCATTACACTAAATCAAATACTTGCCACATGCCCTGATGGGCGATGTGTCGGAGAAAGTGCAAAATGTCTCTCAGCTAAGGTTGGATCACCCTAAAGACAAACACTGCTCCTCTGCTAGCAGTGTGCTCACACCTGCAAGATGTTACAGAGCTGAGCAAACCCACTGTGATGGTTGTGTGAAGTCAGACTCTCTGTCAATAATTTTTCAAAGCCAGCATTCGTCCCTTGGCATTCCTGGTGCTATTGACGATGCTGCCTGGTAATTACCACACTGAATGCCAACTACCTTGTTAAAACTACCAGCTCCTTGTTGCATTTATGTTCATTTAAAGCAGTTTTACTTGGGAAACATTGTTGCTGACATCACCAGCACATAATTCGCTGTCACCTTCTACCATCTGTTTATTTAGATCACAAAGGTAATATAACTACGTAAATGCAAACTCATTCTGGCTGACAGGGAGGGCACTCCATCTGGCATGAATAATGCAACTTTAATCAGTAATAACGATTATTATGATTATTAAGAGACTACTGGAACCCTGCACAGAAAGCAAATATATCCACATTGATTTATAAGAATGAAAGTTTAAAAAGGCGAGGTAAACAGCAAATTAAAGGAAGAATTTTAGCAGATGAGGCTTGATAAGATACAGTTTGTTAGCTGATTTTGGTACTTGCTGAACTGAATAGAAATGCTCCTCTGGAAGTGGGTTCTATTAACTAGCTACTCCTGATCTGCAGGAGGAGCAGGATGGATGCACACTCAGAGAACCTTCACCACAGTGGGCTGTGCTTGGCCCTCCCGAGCCAAAGCATCCCTGCTGGGGCAGCTCAGGAGGAGCCACAACCCACCCACAGTGGGGACCCCTCTTGCAAGACTCTCCTCTACCCCAATCCTTCCTTGAGGTCCAATCTCATGCCTCTCTAGGCTCAGAGGTCTGGAGCTCAGGGATCCAGCACCATAAAGCACTACACAGATCACTAGTAACTACACATTCCTGAGGCACAGATAGGCAGCAATTTGACTGCTCCTTCCCCCTTTTGTCCCTGGATTCCACCCCACTCCAAACCATACTTTAAACACGGGGCTTTCCACTGTAATATATGCTGTGGGATAACACAGAAGAAACTTCAGCATCCCTCCAAGTGATTCCTAACTAGAGAGTCTGCCCACACCTTTGTAAAAGCTGCACTTAAAATACAAATCTTCATATCTGAAGCTCCTAGGTGCTGAGCTGATCCTCGGTACGCAGCCAAAAATTTATTCAGCCACCTCTATTCCTCCTGGAAATAAAAGCAATTCAGCATCTTCAAAACATCATTTAAATTTTTTTTTAACTTGCATGCCTGCTGCCTGGTACATGACTTTGTTTGGCAGTGTCAGATGATGATTTGCATTTAAATAGAGATATTTAACAATAAAGCAAGACAAGGCTGCCAGTTTCCTTTTTTTCTCACTGGGAACTCAAAAGTGTCTGTTTCATTGTTTTCACTTTTCTCAGCTGTACAGACACAACCAGGAGCTGAGCTTGTAGGCAGCACACCTCTGAATTGCATTGTTATGTGTCCTTTTGAAGGTCAAATATACTGAGAATTAAAAATAAAAACCAAACTCCCTCCAAATAGTGTAGCCACATTAGCTTGGTTGTTTAAAGAGAAAAATAACTTTCTTTGCTCCCAATATGAACTGGTCCAGATTCTGCCCTCACATCCCTCTGTATTTCACCTGGTTTTCCCCACTAAGGGAAAATCTGTCCTGTAATAAGGACAGATTGAAACTCATTAAAGACCAGCTCTGCAAAATTAAGACAGAAGTAGTCCTGTGGAAGTCAACATAGGCACTCAGGAGCATAACAAGCATTCATGTGAGGAGCAGGTCTCACAATTAGATCTGTATGTCAGGCTTAAATGATAATAAATGTATTGGCCCTAAAGTTGACAAGGCCCTTGGAGGAATTATGCTACTACTCACAGATCTTCCTGTATATATTTCTTAAGATTTTTAGACTGTAAGACAACAGAATTGGGAAAAAAAACCACCACAAAAACAACAAACAAACAAACAAACAAACAAACAAAAACCCAAACTATTTGTCATATAAATCATTCCTGGTATTCGTTGTGTTTAAAATATTACAAACCCCTTCAGCATACAGCAGAAAGGGCTAAAAGAATTTGGCCAAAAAAGCCCCTCAGCAGGGCACAAGCTTGGCCCATTCACTTGATTCTTGCACATTAGTGATGGCACATTAGAAAAAACCTGTGTTTTCCTTTTCCAAGCAAGATAAGGAAGGGAAGAACCCACAAGTCTCCTCCCCATTACAGCTGGGACACTGGAGTGCATTTCTGCTCCTGAATAGTAGCATTGTTTTGCACACACAGTGACAGTTCGGAGGCTTCCATAATTTTCACAGGCTTTGTTATGAAATCTAGGTTAAGAAAGGGCAGATTCCCACTGGAACATGAGAATTAATTTTGCTTTGGCAAATTGCGCAGAGAAAACCAATGTTTTGTCTCCTGGGCTGCCTTCCCTTGGCTAAAACTACCGCAACAGATCTGAATTACGGACTCTGGGCAGAGCACCTTCCTTGTCATTTCCAGGATAGAGTTTTATTTGTGGGAGATGCTTCAGCTTCCCCAGCCGGGGAAAGTCACCAGCAGAAAACGTTTGCTAACTAGCTTGGGAAAGACCAAGGTTACTTCATCCTTGTGTTTCCTGAGAATTGAGCAGGGCTTTCCTTTGACTCCAGACTGACTTTATTATTTCAGAAACAGTAGAACCGCAAAGGATTAAGTTACTGACGAGACAAGAAAAATGAAGTCCTCCTCTTAGCTCTAAGCTCAGTGTCATAGAGAGAAGAAACACTGCTTCTTCCCCATCAGCTAAGCCAGCTGCCTCGAGCAGACCCCTCTCAGTAGGAGAAGGAAAGCAGAAATAAGAGAAGAAACATCTCGCTTTGTACAAAACTTACATTTACAGATGGTTTCTATCAGATTAATAAATCATCAGTCAATGCTAGGGTATCTGCAACACACTGATACTGAAGTGCAAATAAACAGACAAAATAAAGTGACTTAGATGGTTACAAGCCATAGTTTTAAGCAGCCTCTTGACTTACCTAACAATCAAAAATAATTGATTAACTATCAAAACAGTTATAAATCATGTATTAGCTTCTGTAAGCTGCTTATAAACTCATCTTTTACCTAAAAAATTCACTCCTGCACAAATGCTAGAGATGCCATAGAGATGTTTCTAGCCATAACCAGCCCTAAAGTCCAAGAAATTCCAGGTATACTCTCTGGTAAGAGTCCCAGGCTGTTCTTTGCATGGCTTAGGTGAGACAGAAGGTTTGAATACGCCTGAGTGTTGTTTTTCTAGGCAGCTAAACTCCTTAGTTCTATGTAGGCATAGATAACAAAATCAAAATGTAATTCAAACACCGCAGCACAGCATTAAAGAGAATTAAAGATACTATTGTTGTGATGGATTGTTCTGCCTTTATCAGGCCATAATGCTTTCCCTGCCCTTATCTGACTATTCCTACTGACACACGTTCATTCATTCATTCATTCACACTTCTTTGTTAGGTAAAAATAATTTTGCATTTCCTACCCGCCCTGTGCTAGCCTTCAGATCTCTCCTATTGATTTGAAAGTTAATTACCTAAGAGAGTCTCACACTTCCCAGGATTTCCTTCCCTTATGACAGGAGAGACACATGTTGCAAGAAACAGTAAAACTTTCTGTAAAAGAAGAAAATGTGTTATAGAAATATCTAGAGCTCATTTTCTCTCCCTCTCTGTAGACGCATTATGGGATACAGAAATCTAAGGGTCAGGTCCTCCACTGCTAACAAACTATGCCGCTTTCACTCACGTCAGATGAATTCACCTTAGGATCGATCACCAAATAGTTTTCCAACGTAGGATTAGTCCCATAAAATTCAGGCTTTTCTTTAACAAGCTGTACCTGCACTGGTATTGTTACTCTAACTGTGGTAAATGGCAGCAGCTGACCTTTCTGTCTCCTCTCTGTATGTCTGCTTCTCTCCTGAAATCTCCATGCCCAATGGAGATACCCTGCACAAATGCTAATGGGATCCCTTTACAGAGAAAACTTGCATAAGGTTCATCAATGAGCACTTACACTGTGGAAAAACAGAGCACCTGTTGTGGATCCATCCATCCATCCATCCATCCATCCATCCATCCATCCATCCATCCCTCAGTTCCCTAGAGCCCAACCCCACCTGCCAAGAGGGTACATCCAGCCTGGAGCTCAGTAAGGGTGGAAGCAAACTCCTGCTCATGATCACTTTCAACAGGGACTTCCAGCTCTGCCAGTCAACACCTCTATCTCCCCCTCATCTTCCTCAGCAGATAAGAAAAGAGACAAACACAAATGGAGAGGGACTCAGGGACAGGCAGCTGAAAAGAAACTGGCCTGGGAAGCAGGTCTGGGAAATGAAAACAATCCAAGAGATATGCCCTGAAAGACAGGCACGGAAAGAGATACAAGGACAGTGTGAGGGAGAGCAGGAAGAGGGAGCAGAGATAAAACTCAGCCATCACTGAAGAAAACAAAACCGGAATACCAAAAAGGGATGCATTTCCTTGAGTAATGTGGGATGGAGACAACCCTTGCATGTGCACAGGGACCGGGCGTCTGTTGAGAACTGCAAAATTACAGAGTATTGCCAGATACGCTGGTGGCAGACAGTTTTGATTTTAAGAGAGATTGGCCACCAGAGGTAAAGGAATAAATGGAAAGTCAAGAAGAGCTTGTCAGCAGCACTGAACGGGCTCAGGCTGGTGGATTCATATCTGTCGCTGACAGCTCTGAGCTGATAGGGAGCTCACTGTAATGTTACTGCAGCTGCTACAGAAAAATGTCTTCAGGCCACCGTAATGACTACAGAAAGGGACCTGAGGGGGGTAATGAAGACACTGGTTATTTTTCTCTGTCTGGAGCAGACAGTGCTGGTAAGGCTGTGTGACTCGATGCATTAATTGGGGGTTTAGTCATCCACACAAAATAAAAACCTTCACATATGACATAGTCTAAAACTTTACACTGATTAAGCAATTAGGAGCTATTAATTATCACTGCTCATAGCTGTTAGCACAGAGCAATATAAGCGAATTCCCCCCACTGTGACGGTGAATTAGTTCCAATCATCATCAAATGCCTTCCTGAACATGCACACAGGGATGCTGAGCAAATGGGGAGACACAGCCAGAAGGCTAAAATGATAGGTCAAGTCATACCTGCTGCTTGGCAGGCTCATCAAGAACAACAAAGCCTCAGGAATCCTTCTGTTGTAATCATTATTGTTAAAAATATCATCCGTAGGTAACTGCCTCTCCTCCCACAGTGCAGCAGGAGCAGAAGTGCAGCCCGGTCCCTGCTAACGGGGCTCTATACTGGGGTCAGAATGAAACACAGTCCCTCCAGTGAACCATCCCCAAAGCACAGAGATCACAACCCCAGGCCCCTTCAAAGTACTGGAGTAGCTCTTATTTTCCCCTTCCTCTGTGGGGAAGGAGAGGATGCTATTCCACCACCTGTAGGTGAACCCTCACCCACGGTGTGGAGTTATGTACCTCGTTCTCTCCTTTGCTTCGTGTGTGAAGGCTCTCTCCTCCTGGGTCAGCAAGCCAAGAAACAGTCTGGGGGCTGTTCTCTGGAAGGGGAGAGCACAGAGCTGGCAGCCATCCCTCCCCAGGACAGCTCTCCTGACATGGGGAGCTCTTCAGCCCCCAAGGGAGAGAGCTGGGCACAGCACACAACCATTCCTGAGCTCGTGCCCTGCAGCTTGGTGGCTGTGATCAGTGGTGAGCCATGGATCAGAGCACCCCTAGGACTACTTCTGTATTTAACTTAATGATTACTTAATATTCAGAATTTCAACAGAAAAAGTAGAAAAGACCCCATTTAAGAGCAGCCTGGGGCAGTTTCCACTGGGAGGTGAGAACCAGGATGTACAGATTTGAATGCCTTGATGCAAGGCAGGAAACTGAACCCTACTCCCCCACACCCTGAAGAACTCCTGACCTGATAATGTGGATTAAAAAGGGGAGAAAAGTCCATCTTACTGAGGAAATTTTGAGTGTGAGCAGAAGACAGGTCTGTGAGAGGAAGGCACTGCAGATTCCAGCAGAGAATGCAGAAAGCCAACATCTTCTATGCCTTTCTATTCACCTCAGCATTTCCCCCTGCACGGGTGTGTCTGGAAGTGCCTACATTTCCTGTCTGAGCAGCCGTGACGGCGCTGCCCAGCACTGACACCTGCATCCTTCCCTAGCCGAGGTCACTGCCAGGCTCTCAGTCCTGGCACCTTTCTGGTGTGACAGCACAGGAAATCCCAACCCACGAACAAGCCAGCAGCAAGGGATCACATGGGCACCTGCGGCAGTGCCTGGAATAAATTTGGAGCCCGGTCTCTGTCCATATGAGCAGCAGCACTTGCTGCCTGATGGAAAACTCGGCTGAGAATGGAAGGATGCAGCTATAAGTTGCTTTTTTCGGGGACACAATGTGCAGCACTGGGAGAAAAATTCCTGCACTGTTAGAGGAGATTTTCAAAGGAGGCTCTCAACAAACTCAAACACACAGCTGGGAGTGTTCTTGTGTGGGTTTAGCAGCAGCTCCTCAAACAGATCAAGTCAGTCAATACCACATAAGTCAAAATACTGTCCTGTTATAATGTTCCTGTAATGCAGCCAAAGCAGTAATAAAGTTTGAACAGAGGGACATACAGTTTTCATTTTTTAAACAAAGTAATAACCTCAAAGAAAGGAAATCAGAACTTGAAATTGAATTGGCTTTTAAAATTCATTTTAGTCTTTCTTGATGTCATGTAGTATTCCTAGAGTCTGGCAGGGTGTATTTGGAAGTGTTAATGTTTTAATCAACTTTTGACTTAATTATACGTAAATACTAGAAAGGAATTCCTCATTCCCATGAAATCTGGAGTCCAGTTTTAGGTCAGTTTTTTAAGTTTGGATAGGCCTCCTAATGTGCTTATCCAAAATGTATTTCTGGCTATTTGAAACAAAACCGATTATTACAAAACAGTACTTGGACCACAGACGCCCTTTCTCTGTTGGAAAACAATGGTTGGACATATACTCTGATATTTAAACTTAGTGTTTGCTATACACAAAAATTTAATGAAAATAATTATACAAATTTCAAACTGCAATTTCCTGGACAATCTTCAGTTATCAAGAGACCTGCTAGGAGGTGATGCTTTGGGCATAATGGGACTGTCATGTAGGTATAATACTGCAGGAGGTGTGAAGGGACCAGAAGGAAGACCCTGAAGCCGCCCTGAGTTTGAGCGGACCTGTGGCCAGAGCCCTTTAGCCAGGCTGTCCACAGGACAGCAACTCTTGTGACAGTTCTGAGAGTTTCTGCCAGAACAGACAGACCTAACAAAATCCTTAAAAACCACAGATGTGATAGCAACAAAGGCTTGGGGTGGTTTTGTGTTTGATGAAGGGAGCAGAACAGTGTGTTGGGAGAAGCCACCTGGGTAGTGTCAAGACTGCACCCACCTGTGAGGCACCAACCAAGCCCATCTGAGTGGGGGGCTGGGACATGCGGGGTGGGAGGCACACAGCAGCTTCCAAATCCTGCACACACTATTCAGCAGCTGATTTTCTACTCTTTCTTTCCTTCTCCTTTCCCTAGGCAGGTCTTCAAAGGCAGGTTGTGAGAGCAGCTGAAGCTTGCTGTGAGAGACCAAACCCACCCACCCACTCACTACAAACCTGGCAACCACCATGCA
The DNA here is from genome assembly GCA_013397975.1 of Machaerirhynchus nigripectus. NCBI lineage: Eukaryota > Metazoa > Chordata > Aves > Passeriformes > Dicruridae > Machaerirhynchus > Machaerirhynchus nigripectus. The sequence continues at coordinate 226,295 of VZRQ01002155.1, forward strand.
ATTAGGCTGTCTTAAATATGCAGAGTATTTGGGGGTTGTTTCCTACTTTCAAGAAACACCGGTGCTTGTGATAAACAAGCTACCTGTAATGGAGAGGAATGCTTTCATTCAGCCTGAAAGTCTCTCCCTTGTGCAATATACTGCCTAAACACCAATCTGCTCATAAACAGGTGCTGTGCCGTAATACATTATACACACACAGGCTGCCATTAACAGATAAGCATTTGCCAACAGTTGCTACACACCACTATGTGGAGCCCTACTTCAGTGATGTTATCTACAGAACCACTGTAATATTTTATACATTAGCACGGTAACCTCTGGCACTGGGTGGGTCACTTTCACCCAGCAACTGCTAAAAGAAGGAAGGCAGATACTCAGTGGTCAGCACTTTGGCAGGGACAGGGTTGGTTCTGCAGTTGTGTATTTTTGTTTATAATTTTGCAAAATATATTTCTCAGCGCCAAGAGATGCCCATGCCAGAGATTCTTCAGAAACTGTTAATGCTGGTTGTCTCCATGCTATCCTCTCTGTGCCCATGACTTCTAGAAATCCCCACCTGTGTAGCAGTTATTTTGCTAGGCTCTGGCAGCCTAAGTTCTATCCCTCACAGCATTATTTATTCCTATTTGCATTCGTTACTTATTTTTTATTCAGTAACTCAACTGTGAGAGGCGTTGTATTTCCATTAGATGCCACGTCGGCTTGCCTTTCAAATCTGTTTCAAGGGCAGTCACCAATTGACAAATCCCTTCTGAAAATGCTGGCTGAAGGTATTTATTAGAAAGCTAAACCGATTTCCTTTATTTAAAACACACTGTTCTGGGTTGAGGAAAAAACGTTACAGGCAACTTCAAGCAGTTCAGCTTGCCATTCTAATGCAAATCAAGTTCACTGTACCACTAGATTTCATGTATTCCTCCACTTTCAGATATATCTGCTTGGCAAAAACTATTCTTTAAAATAGAATTTTTCTTTTACTGTATTTGTCTTTCAATTCCAGGTAAATAAATAAATTTTGTCTGGACTGGAGATTCCTTAATGGAAGGAGAAGCAACCTCCATGTAGACGGAACAAGAGTCAGCTGTGGGACTTCCTCTCTATCTGATATAAATTTTTTTCCAACTGAGATGTCCATGAAGCCATAACTGCTGCTGAAGTGCAGCGCTGTACGCCAATGAAGCGTGTGCCACATGGAAGGAGCTTTCACAAAACGGCTGAGGTGTTTGTGGCTTTTAATGGAAAAGAACAGCTTCTCCTCCTGGCTTTGCCATGGTGATGCTGGCGGCAGGGAACGTGTTCTGTACCCAGACCACCTGTCTGCCGAGGCCCCGTTTGCTGGTCTCCAAACATACATTTAAAATGTTAATTGAACTTCAAGTAATAACCTCAATGAAAGGCTATAATTTAACAAACTCTGCAATAACAAACGTCTTCAGGGTACACTTTCTGCAATGCCATTTTTCTCCGTAGGTAGTTTCCAATTTAGATGTATACCAAAAATGATACACTAGCTATTCTGAAAGGTGGCTTTAAGCATGAATTAGTCACTTCCCTCTTTTCTTTTCACCAGCATACATAAATTTATTGCTGTTACTCTGGCCTATTGCAGAGCAAAATCCTTGTGCTTGGAAAAAACACAATATCCCTTGCAGGAATAACTGGACAAAATGTGGTTATCTCACCTGTGTCCTGGTTCTAAGGACTGGGGAGCTGGTTTACAAATACTCATTATTTACATGTAATTGTCTCCTGTTACAGAAGCATCCACTGGTTTGAAGGAAAGCTTTCCTTGTACTCTTATTTTCACTGCATTCACCTCTCCTCAATCCTTACTAACCAAAGGCTTTTTTACACCTGAGGGAAAGGACTCCATCCTTTTCCTGCTCTGCCTCAAGTCTGACCCAAGACTCCCTGTTTCACCAGTGTGGCTGTGGCTTCCCAAGGGCAGCAGGACTGCTGCTGTGCAGAAGTTTGGTTTGGATGGCCCAGGTCAAAACACTGGTGTGGACATGAACAGCATTTTATAAAGTTGAGGCACAGCACACCTGAGAACTGGTGTAAGGTCAGAACTTTTGGGAGAGATTGTAAGGATCTGACAAACTCCTATTCTTCACAGCTATCACATAATTACTTCAGAGTTAAACACCCAGTGGTCGGACCTGAGAATAAATTTCCAGATAAGTGGCTTTGTGTAAAAATGATTCTTTTCTAATATTGCACCTACTGGTACAATGTGCTCTGTGAAGAATTACAAGGTCACTACTGAACATTAAATCAAGGGGCTGCCCACCTTTCAGGCCTTGTTCTGTATCTGCAATAAATGGTTGTACACAAATTCACCCAGATCCCTTGCTGGCAACTCCAAACACAGACTCTTAATACCCAAGGGAGAATATAAAGCTTATCACCTATACAAAATTCCATGCACATATCAACTCATGCTTTTTGTGAAACATGGTACAAGAATATACTACATATGCTGAAAAGAATGTACCTATATCCACATGGCTGATTTTCTCCTATAACAATTAAGAAAATGTAAGGAGCTTCTGGCCTTAAACTGGTTTGACATTAAGGCATTTCTACTAAACTAAGTTTCTACCAGAATGTTCCAATGTCTGTAATATTTTAAAGAAGTATATTTCAGAAACCCTATTACTCCTTTTGCTAGCACGTGGAAAACTGGCAGTAGAACACGGCCCAGCAAATGCTCAGTTATTTGGGCTGGTGGGGCAGGTTAACCTGAAAAAGCAGCTCACAAAGACAGTGTGAAAGAAAAAATTAAGAAAGAAAGAAAAAAAATTTACAGAGCCAGCACTGATTCCCATCAACCAAACACAGGGATGAGTATGTCAAACTGAGCTGTAATGCTTCCAAAGACACCCGCTCCCAGCTAAGGTCGCTAACAGCTTAGATTGCCAGGAGCACAGAGGGCTGACTTCAGAAGCAGCTAGGCAGCTGGGAAGTCCATTTTTTGTTCCTTTAATTAAAATGCAAAGCACTGGCTAAATGGTAAACATTTAATTAGATTTGACTCTATGTTTCAATATTAATAAAACACATGAAAAATGCATTAAGACCCAGCTAATTGGGGACTCTCCAAAAGTAGCTGTAAATGAGCAATTATAATACAATTGGGGTGTTGTTCCCCAGGGATCACCAGGACTGGCACTTCTTAATATTCCAGACAAAGGTTTAGAAATTATTAAAATATCCCAGGCAATAAAGTGTACAGATGACAGGAAGAGTGAAATCCCAGCAAATTACAGTGAGGAGCAGCCAGTATCAGAGAGTGAGCCAGGCTGGTGGGTAAGCTGGAGTCACTCACACCAAACGACTTTAATAGAGCCAAACATAAGATTGCATATTTCAGAATAGAACACAGGCTGTATTTGCTGGGGGGAAAAAGGGAGTCTCTAAAACACGCGGATATCAGAATTGCCTGAACACCTCTGAAGGCAGAAACTCTTCGTGTGAAGCTGAAACACAAAGGATATAATTTTGACTTCTATTGGTTATATCAGTAATAAAACACCACGTGTGCTTTGGCTTCTGCCTTCTAAAAGCAAACTGAAAAATACACAGTTTACATTGATAAGCAATTAAAATTACTCTGTGGCTGGAGAGAAATTCCTCCTTGTGAGAGATGGGAGGGCCTCTATCTGTCTAGCTTTTGGAAGAAGATCAGGAGGTGAGCTGATGACACAGTACACAGGGAGAAAAAGCTGGCTACGAGAGCTCTTTGAGCCAGCCAGAGGAACTGGAAGATGCAACATCTGTGATTTAAAATTGTGCTCAGATCAGAGATAAAGCCAGCTGGTATTACTCCTTTTAATACTGGGAAGTAACCAACTTCTGGAGGGACAGCTGCACTTCCGCAAAGCCCCAGCGCAGTGCCAGGAGAGTGCAAAGAGCACCAGAGCCCTGAGCTTGCCCATCCCACAGCCACTGGGACCTCAAAGCCAGGTTGGAAGACAAGCTGCAGCCACGGAAGTTACTGAGCTCCACACCAGGCAAACTGATGACATTTCAGGCCTCTGCATGCAGGAAATAGAGCTAATGATGTTTCAAGGCCCCTGTAGCCCTTGAAAAATCTATGAATCAATAGGCAAAAACTGCGAGGTTTTGACGAGCAGAGTTTTCAAGCAGTGTTTCCCTGGAACACGCCATGGGATTTATTGAGTCACAGGTACACCAAGGGATTTATTGAGTCACAAGCACACCCCTGAAGACCAAGCCTTTTCTCCCTATAACTCTGCAGCAGTGCTTCTGTACAGCTCAGAACTGGGGTGTTCTCACACCACAGGCTGCAATTAGATACAAAGCAATGAGAGGAGCACCATGCTGTGAAGAGCAAGGAACTGAAGTCGTTCTGCCTGGAAAAGTACCTTGCCAAAAATTCTGGCTTTATTCACAGCCGACAGGCACTCAGTTGAAAAGCTAGATCGACAAAGGGAATTTTTTCCAGAGATCTCACTATACTTCAGAGTCTGAGCAGAAACTTTAGTTCAGGAAAATACTTTAAAATGGATTTAATTTTCACAGAATTTATTTTGCAGAACGCTGGGCACATGCCAACACACAGTCCTGCATTTTCTTTTTAATAACTCCTTGAAAAGCAACTTCTTTTTTTTTTTAACTTGAAAATGGAGAGTGATTTTTGCATCAATATTATCCAAACAGTTACCAGCTATATCATGAACACACATCCATAGTTTCAGTACTTTTAAGAGCATTATTGACTGATTTGAACATAGGCTATTGGCTATGGAAGTGACCTCAATGCAACATCCAAATTCTACATGTTCTTGTGTGAAAAAAAAGCTCCAAGTAAAGTTCCTCTGAAAATTCTGGTTTAATACTATTGTCTTTGTCCAATCCTGTAAAAGAGCTCACCTGACAAAATGTGAGGCTTGTCCAGTTCCTGCTAACAACAAAACTGAGGTAAACATTGAAGACACAGATTAAAGCAGCCAGATTTTCACTGGACTCTCCCAAAAGCTGCTCATAGGGCTCTACTAATCTTGAGGCACTTTAGGCAAGAAACTCAATTCTTTTTTCCTGCTTTATTTCTTGCACCATTGCTGGGAACTGCACCCTGGGTTTTTACCTCTGAAGAACAGAGCTACAGCTCTTCAGTTAAGGGACTGAATCCAAAACGTGGATGTGCTAACAGGGGAATAGGCTCTTGCAAAGCAAGGCTTCAGCATGCTTGGCCAATGCTTGAATTCATGGCTGATTTTTGGAAGGAGAGAAAACAGATTTTCAGCGTTGCAGGAACAATTTCAGTAACATAAACCTACAGGGAAAATTTAGTTCCTGGAGAGTTAAGTGCTTTTGAGATTCCCACTGCGAGGTGCTCAGCTTAAAACCCCAGGCTGGCAGCATGGAATTCAGGTAAACAGAAGAGAAGGCTGCTTTCAGATTACAATTAATGCCAAAAGCTTCAGCTACAAGATACCAGTATGGGAAGGTGGTGAAAGCAGTAAATATTTCAGTGTGTGAGTCAAAATGCCAGGCACAGCACAGCACAGAGGCTGTGTCCTGGGAGAGCTGAGCACACACGGTCCCTGGTGCAGGGTTTGTTTATCCGAGCGCTGTGACGGTAGCCACCCCCTCTGTGCATCTGAACAGTGACACCGTGTCATTCACAGGCCTCCAACACGAGCTTCTCTGCATGCATTTGATCAGAACTTGAAGAAAAAAGGAGAAGCAGCACTCAGGATTCGCATGTCTGCAGTATTTCTGTCAGTGTTTAAGACACCATGGCCTTTTCAAGTGGCTCCTTAGCACTGATGTGACAACAAAACCCTGCAAAGAAGGGAATCAGAAGAGCTTTATTCCCAGAGTTCATTGGCCATATTCTCTCCTGTCCAGCACTGATGAATGAAGGAGATTGCCAGAACTGGCAGATCCAAGCTATAAGACAGGCACAGAGGCAGGGAACGGATGTTACTTCGGAGCGTCTTCGTTTCACTCCATCCTTTTGTCTTCCTCCTCTGCTGATTTCATTGGAGCAGCAGGGAGGGTTCAAGTGCAATTACCCCTGAAGTCAGACCATTACCAGCTTTTCCAGCTGGCTGGGGAAGGGAACAGCACGGGCACCTGCAGTGTCCGCTCCCTGACAGGGCTGTGCCCTGAGCTCACACACACGCTGGTGTGCCTGGTGTGACACTGCATTCACATCAACCTGCTGCAGTCACTCTGGCCATGGCCAAAGCCCAGAAAGCATGGGGGTCTTCTCTGAGGGTGGGCACTTGCTCTTTCGGACATGTAGACACCTATGGGGAGGTTTCATGTCTTCTACTGATGGTTGGAAACAACGCCAGTGGTGCCAAAGCGCCAGACTGTGTTCGAGGCTGTTCCTGCTGGAACGATGATGTACCAGATTCTCACACTCATGGCAGTTCACAGCCTCTGTCCCTGGAAGTATTCTCTGCCAGGGACCACTACTGAGGTGCTCTCTGGAACAGCCCTCACAATTCCTGGAGCATAAACTACCCTCCAGTCCTGCCAGTCATGGCTACATGGCACATAATGCTGCTGGCCAGGTCTTACAGGATCACACACTTCCACAGACTTCCCTAAATTACAGCTAGGATGGACTTAACTGAGCTTCACACAGCAGGTTTGGTTGGTTCACACTCCCTCCTAACAAACGTTTATAGATAAACTGTAAAACCCAGTAGCTCTTTTTAAAATATTCTGACATTGGGATATTCTCAGTAATGCCAAGCAACATGTACTTCTGTAGTTCCAGTGGATTTAGTCAAGATTTCCATTGTACAGGAGACACCTGAGACTTAAACAGTAAATACATGCACATGATGGATCCAGAAAAGCATGAGTCACAGTTTGTGCAGGAAAGAACTTTGTAACGCACTGAGCATCATTTGCAGCAGTGGAGAAAAGCAAGGCTGCGCACAGTGAGCACTCACACTCCCTAGCAGGTTGTGAAAAGTGACATGTGAGCCAAAACTGAGAAGCATATACCTTATTTAATGACATTCTACACCAGTTTCCAGGGTTAAAATTCAATGTTCATTTCTCCAAGTCCCATGTGTGTGCATAGCACATCCATGCACCCACACACAGACAGGCATTTGATTACAGGCTATTTTAACTGGTGACTTCTGTACCTCAGTTCTTTGTTATCCAAAGCCTTAGGACCTTTTTAAGCCTTTGTTGGTTTTTTGTATAATGGGGTTTATATTTTCACCTAGGTAAGCTGTGAAGACAGAAATGGTTTGGATTAGCTAATTTAATCAAATTTCACAGGACTCATAAATTGTATTGGGATGGGATTGAGTTTCTCAGAGGAGAATTATGTTTATTAAATTAAATACAGTCCAGTTTTGCACTGCTTCATCCCAAGTAAGGAAAAATAGGGTAAAATTTGTGTGGCTATCTTAATGAAGCTGCCTTGGTACATAGCTCTCAATCATCATTGAAATAATGCTGTTTATCTTATTTATCAGTAACAAATGGCAAAGCACAAATTGTTCCTTCCCCATGTTTCAAAACAACTCAAAAGGAATCAAAAAACGTTTGAAGAAAACTGGACTTTGCTACAGACATTCTTTCATCCAGCTATGTGTGGGAGCTAATATTTGCCTTCTTTGCTTTCAGGGTGATTCTAAAAGTACTCAGAACGGATCTTGTTCCAGTTCCTCTGGAGTCACCAGTAAAACTTCTGTTAGCTCAAAAAGATAGTATTTTCGTTGGTTGTTTTTTTAAAAGAGTAGAAGCATTTGTCTTGAAGAACTGGGAAAGGTTAAAAGAAAACCCAATAACAGAACAAAACAGAGTAAGAACCAAGTCTTTTTCTTGAAGCAATGACTCATAAAAGGGTACAGGCATTCCCTTACCTTCAAAGGTTTCATCACTTCTGCCTAGAACTGATCATCAGCAATGATGAGGGTTTTTAAAATGCAAATAAGAGAGCTGGCTGCATTACAACTATGTCAGGTTTCCAGCCAGAAGGCAGAAGTGATGAGGCTCAGCTCAGGAGCTGGGACATCGAGGAGCAGTGCAGCTTGGCAGGCTCCTGGAGGAAGCCTTATCTCAAGTGCCTGTGCTCTCGTATTAAGGGGAGCAGATGAGCAAGTCAGCCTTCTATAAAATCTAATACACCACAAAGCACCTGGTTAAAAACAAGTTGCTGCTTAGAAATTATGGGGACTCATCAAATGGTCCTTACTCGGAGTCTCAACTTTTTTTTTTTCCCCCAGAGTTCCCAAAATACAACAGAAGAAATGAATTGTTTCTTGGCTGTAATGAAAGCTAGAGAGACAATCCGTCATTTATACATCCTCGAGGGACACCTTCAGATACGGAAAGCAATCCAGAATGTCCCTATATCCGGAATGCTCAGAACAACATGTCTACTGTGGTGCCACCTTTGACACCTGATACAAATTTCTTCCCAGCCTGTCTCTGAATTTCAATGTTGGTACATCCTGAGGGTACTGTTTAATAGCACAGCATTCATTCTGAATGCACTTTACTCCATTATGGAATATTTTGCTTAAACACTCTGTATCCCTGGCACCACCATTCACTACAATTCGTTATTGCTGCAAGAATCATAAGAATGATTCACTGAAGGTGAATAATTCTGGGGAAGGGAAATAGAGAAACTTAAAGCACACAAATATCTCAAGTTTGGAATGGAAGCCATTAAAATAAAGAGAATGTAGTAAAAACCAGAGAATTATTTGTTATATTGTGAAGAACACCCCATCCTCTGCAATTTCTCTCTCTCTTTTCAGGGATATATACACAAGACAACAATATAATTATTTCTTTGAGGTTCACTTCTTGTCTAAAGTCAGAATATCCGTAAACTTGTACCATAATTACTCCAGCAGCTAATTATGATGCCATAGACAGACCGTTGTGACTCAAGGACCAGCGTAAGCAGCAGGAACAAATGCAAAGCAAACAAGAACGTCTGTGCTTCCACAGCACCACAGTGGCTTTAGCAAAAAAGAAGAAAAAGAAAATGCAGAAGAGAGAAAGCAGATGAGAGAAAATTCAGAAAATCTATGATGTTCACAAATACCCTCTACAGACACTGTTTTTGAGAACAGACTAAGTGGTCCTCCCAACAGCAGACAAACTTAGAAAAATGCAGGGAACAATGAAAGGAAAATTTACCAATATAATTCTCCGTAACAGAGGATTAGGGAAAACTTGTGGCCATATTTATCCTGTTTCATGCTGAGGGGATGACAAGGCTGAGAATATAAGCAGTACTTACATCCTGAGCTGCCATTCGTTGGAACCAGAGTGAAGTTGGAGGCCCAGGGGTTACGCACGATGTCTTGCCAATGAATGGTGTCTGCAAAGCAGAGAAATTTGTTCTGGCCAACATACACCCCTCCATTCAGTATCTCTGTGCAGAAGAACAAGAGAATAACATACTTGTAAGACTTCAGACAGCTGATTAAATCTATTGCTAAGTGTGTGTTGAAGAGAGGGCATGAAATTTAAATGCAAAAAAAAAAAAATTCACACTCTAATCTCATTTAATCATCGGAAAAGTGGAGGACAAGCAGCTAACAGTATTTGTAAACAGGAACCCTTTGTTCACATGCAGAAGAAACCTGATGAAGACTGATACACAGTTGTTTACCTTTTGTTCCAGTGTGATCATGGTATGGAACAGTTCTGTATTTTGTGGGTAAAATAACCTTCAACACTTAAATGACTTTAAAAACACAAGCAACCAATTACACTGTACTGCATTTCTTTAATTTGCAGAAACGCTTAAAACTTATAATAAAGAACTGTGCTGTGCTGAGCCCACAAGACATGAGAAGGGGCCTGTCAGCACGAGGTCTGGAGGAGATGTTAATTACAGCCTGTGCTGCTGTAATACCATCATCCAAAACACCCAAATACTCCAAAGCAACGATCCAAATCTCAAACACGATGATCCAAAACTCCTATTGACATGCCTTGCTGGAAGCTTTGTGTTAAAGGGAGATGGTTTTTAAACAGGTGAAAGTTTTGGGGTTCTTCTTAGGTTGTGGAGCTTTCGTGTGTTTTGTTGGGTTTTTTGGGCTTTCTTTTTATTTTTGTATTTATAGCAGTTTGTTATTAAAAAACCACTTTGTTGCACTGTCTCTAAAGACTTGATTGTCAAATCTCAACAAGAAAATTATCTTACATTGTTGTAAGTTGCTGGTTGTAGCACCAGCGTTTCCTCTGGAGCAAAAACTTTTTTTTTTTTACCCGCTAAACCCTTGTTCAAATTCACAATTCCTCTACTTAACCTGTGTCTTTGATTTCCAAAGCAGGAGACGATGCATGTGACTTTCATGAAAGTTAACAGGAGCTATGAATCTAAAACCTTCAGTGTCAGAGATTCAAGCCTCAGCAGAGAAATGTTGAAGGTTAGTTACTAATGGCACCCTGGAATGACATTAAGTGGTGCTACAGAGCTAGGAGTGCCACACTTCTCACTGAGACATGGACAGTAATTCCTGACTATGGTAATAGCAATTATTAAGGTGGTCTGATAGTCCTCATATGCCAGGAAAACCTTTAAAAGCTGTAGTGGGAATGTTTACACACACCAAGGAAGGAATTACTGTGTTTTATTTCCTTTTTAAATTTCAGGGTTCACAGGCCACAGCATGTAAATGAGGCAGCCCCCAATCAAGGAATGTATTAAATAAAGGATCATCTGTAAATACATCTTTCCACCATATTAATCAGTATTACTGTTTCTTAGAAACCTCTGGTTTAAAAGCTTGGGTTTTCATTGAAAGGGGTTTATAAATGAAAACAATGATAATACTCTTAGACAGAAAAGGAGCCCAGATTAGACATATAGGAATGATCTGTCTGTATGATATTCTTATGATCACAGAAAAAAAAACCATACAGCATCTGTTAATAATTTTGCTCTGGGGAGAAAGGGGAACTTAGAAGAACACTTGAAATCATGATTAGTGATGATTTCTGTGTTGTCCCAGCTACACCGGATTTCCTAATCCATTATGGCCTAGATTTTGATTAAAAATAAGATAAAAACAGTAAAAATGAAAAGAAAAAAAACAACCACACACAATTCTACATAGTTCCTCTATCAGTTGGCACACTGAACTGGCATAATTTCTGGGTTTCAGAGCATCCCCTCATGACAATACCTATCCAAGTTTCTTTTCTGCTAGGAACTTCGATGCATTCTTGTATAGCAGAACCTAAAAAAGTAATTCTAATAGTTTCAATTTGTGGAGACTTTTTTTCAGCATAAAGGTAACTAGGAAGCATACTGTACGCTATACTTCAGGGAAGCCAACACCTGCTACTGTGATTTACTAAAAGTAACCACAAAAAATGGTCTGACTTGCCTTATCACTGAATAGCAAGTGCTGTTTCTGCTGCTTTTTCCCAAAAATGGGATACAGTACCTTCATCTGCCCTGCACTGCACCATTTTTCACCGGTGACAGAATGAAAGTTTCCAGGTTATTGATGTGCTGAGATGCATATAAACCTGAGTAATATCAAAGGTGGGCTCTTGTGGATATTAAGTAACACAGAGTTCAGAGTTTAATACAATCTTTAAAGCACTTGTATTTGACTCTTCCTGCTCTCTGGCACCCAGACTCATTTCTACTCCACTTTCCCAATCCAACCTGGTATCCTACTTTTCTGTACACCAAGTCCTCAGCCTGTGTAAATCAGCACAGATGCATTGGCTTCACTGACTCAAACTCAAAATGCATTTTGCACTTCTTTGCCCTCTCTTAGCAAGAACAATGCCTGGGAAGAGCTAATAAACCCTGTTACATGTTAAGCAAATGAAGCACAACTGTAATCAATATACAATAGAGCTGCTGTATAATGAACTCATCATCATAAAGTCATAATCTCATTTTAATTTACAGCCCTGAAAGTGAGAGATAAAGTTAAACAATGAATAGGAGGAGAAAGGGAGGATCTCTGGCTGTGCAGGCGAGCTAGCAATGGAAGCCAGGCAAAAAGAGGCTTCTTCTGTGTGCAACACCTGAGGTGCCTCTTTGCTGAACTCTTTCCAGTGCCGGAGCAGAGAGAGAATGACAAGTCCCTGAGCGAATTTTGTGAACAAAGAAGCCAGTTCCTGCCAAAGAAGCCCAAAAACTGGACTGCTCAGAGTGAAACATTTCTTAAATACCACTTGGGGTGAGTATTTGTCTTCTAAAACAATTTTTTGTGACATTGGAAAACTGTTAGTCCAAGTATGACCCCGCTCACAGCAACTGCTACCCTTGGGTTTCCACCCTGCTCAGGAACATCAAGGTACAAAAGGGAATTTCGCAGCACAAGATCCACTTGCTTTCACTGGCAAAAGATTTTCTAGAGTGGCACCCTGAGTTTTGCAGTCTTTCTATGTTTTAATTCTTGTAGTAGAATTTCTCAGGCACTTTACTGTAAATATCAGGCATGTTTACCTACCAGTATCTATTATTATCATTCCTTTTTGTTAGGTGGAGAATTATGATAGACTTTTGGTCTGACCAGTGCCATGGAGAGGTGGTAACTCCATCCTCCAATCCATGGTTGTCTCTAAAAAGATATATAACTGACAAATAAAGAGCCGGGCCGCTTCTTCCTTCTTCTTCCTTCTTCTTCCTTCTTCTTCCTTCTTCTTCCTTCTTCTTCCTTCTTCTTCTTCCCCCTTTCTTCCTTCTTTTTGGCCCTTCTTGCTCTCTCTCTTGGCCCTGGCCCTATCCTGACAGAATGGTGTCTGCGTGGTTCTTTCATGTCTGAGTAAGACACTAGAGGTGCCAGACAACTTTGGACATTTTTCTGGAAGGTGTCACACTTTAAAGTACCACGATCTCCCATTTTGGCACCAGGGCTGCAGCCCATGCCCTGAGCAAAGGAGTAGCACCAAGGGTTTTTGACACTTGATTCTGAAGTGAATGGCATATCTTATCATCTTCCTTATTAGAGCTACTTTACTGGCCTAAAAGCAGTATAATTCTGCAACCAAAGTTACATGAAAATAAATCAGCATGTGTCCTTGCCACTGACTTCTGTCATTATTTTGCTTATTACTGTCAAATGACTGTGTGGCAGTTATATCTGCATATTATTAAAATTCTCTTAAATGGCTATTTACTGAGGAAGCTAAATGAGAAATGTATAATCTGTTGCTATAGCTGCTATTTTCTTGCTTTCATTAGCCTAGTGAATCGTTCCCACAGACTTTGGTAACCTACCATACAACACTAACAGGAGAAATGGAAACGTGCAGGTCTCTGGCAACCAAGAAACACAAGCGTCTCACGCAGACAGGTACATCACACACAGTTCATACTTAGTCTGCCAAGTTCAAAAAGGGACTCAGAGTTTGACTGGAGTCACTGAAAACACACTATCAGCCACCCAGAAGCATATGGTCACTGCAAATAAGGCAAAGGGACACTGGCTCTGCAAGGGTAGTGTCTGCTTAGACCAGAGAGGGAAACCACTTTTCTTCCATCTGTTAAAAGGGCATTTTATTGAGCTGACTTGTTTTTGTGTACAGTGTAATCCCTCATGGTCTGCTATCCAATTTCTAATGTGGGTTAAATTGGCAAAACATGTTCTCTTTCTGTAATGTATCCTGGAGTGAAAGTTACTCATGTATGTTTATATGCAGTGGGGGTTGTAAACATCTATTTAGCTGTAGAATCTGTTTCTAAATTTGTTATAAAATTGGTTATAAAATGGCTATTGCTATTCAAGGTTGCAAATTAAAAGCTCTTCTCTGGTGCTACAAAAACAGCTGGCACAATGAACTGGAAGATGGCATGGTGAGAGGGAAAAGAACTAGCTTTGAAGTGGGCAGGGAAAGGGGACGGACTTAATTAGGAAAAACTGTGGGGCATGTCCACTCTAACCACTTCAAAAGCAAACCAGAATATATCTCACACCTTTCAAGCTGACTGGCTGTGAGGGAGGCAGCTGTCTTTTACACCACACCACATACAGGTATATCCTGCATGTATGTATTATATAATACATGTTGACAACTCCTAAATTTCCAAGGTCAACCTCACTAGAGCTGAAGCAACTTTGCAGGTTGACAGTGGCACATCTTCACCATAAGCACCCTCGTGATGGGGATCTCTTCTGTTTCACCCAAGATGCCGAATGCATTATCTGAAAACAGCCTTGGCCTGGAAATTTCATGCCAAACCAATCTTTTGATCCCTCAGCATAGTTCATTGCTTATGACCCACTGGGAAAGCACTTCAGGTCCATCATTAATAGGCTCTGTCTTAAAGGGTAATGAGAACTGGGTGCTTTAGGAGACAATAGCTCATCCATCATAAATCAAGATCTGAAGTTTTTATACAGATGATTTAAGACCAGTTGGACTGTGCAAAATTGAAACGTCACATTTGTATTGGGAGATGGGGGAGTTTGGTAATGAAAATGAGAGTTTTAACCTTCTCCATTTCAGCTCAATGACCATACTCAAAAGCTCATGGATGTGGAATCTGTGTCCCAACTAGAAGCCCCAGAGAGCCTTCGATCTCAATTATACAATTTCAAGCACAGTTTATTTGGGTCATTAGCTGGGAGCCAGTTTCAAAGCTTGATGGTAACAGCAAGATATTCTTTATTTCTATCAAAAGCAATCAGTGTTATGTGCAGCATGTGGGTTTGTACTTCCAGCTGCTCGGTAACTAAGAACACCGGGTTGTAGAACCTGAGCATAGATCTTCTAATCCTAGCCACCTATTTTGCTGCTTAAATAAAAATGTATCATTTGATTACCTTTCCCTGAGTTGGATGGGGTACCCTTCTCACCACAAAAATGTGTGAAGACAGGCTCACAGGGTCCTTGCGACTATTTAGCTGCTTCATTAGGGGACAACAGGCTCTGGACCACTCTTTTTAAGCCATCTCCCCAAAGGGAATAGCTTCCCCAAAGGGAACAGGTTCAGCCAGAGAAGACATTTGTACTTGGATTATTCCTCTGTCTGTGCATGCCTTGAATTCTTCCTTCTCATGGCCTTATTAAAGTAAGACACCAAATCATTTACCTGGTTAACTCTGTAAAAGGAAAAAGTGCTGCAAAATATCCAGCCCTTTGGGAAGAACACCCCAGAGTTACAAGGTATGTTCCATGATCACCTTTTTCTTTGGGAAGTACCTGTATGTGTGTGCAAGTCTGTGTCAGGCTACTGGACACCATGTCACCCTGCACCCTGAGGCCACTGGGCGGAAGACGCAGACACATTGCTCCAAAGGGTTCCATGCATGGACAAAGTGATCCAAAATACTACAGAAGAGAGTAGCAACAGCTGAATCCAATGAGTAACACAAAACCCCTACACCCATCCAAATGGAAGAAAACACTTGGGTGTGAACTCAGTTTAAGATGTGCTTCTGCTCATCGGAAACAGTCCTGTTCTGAAGTGTAATTGTTTTTTTTACTCAATACACTTGTCTTTTGCTAAAGGAAATGGTATATGTCCCCAATCCTGCTAGATTCACTGATCTTAGTGGTTTCTCCATTTAAGCCACCTTCCAGTGACCACAGCAGCTTCTGCCTACTTGGATCTTGATTCTCTGAAGAGCCCAGGCCCAGGTTTACATTTAAATCATTCCCTTCCCCTCCACTCTGGTGGAGACTTTCTGCTTTGATAAGGGAAATTCAAATCAAGGGTACTTTTGTTAACCACACCCCTGCCACCGCCATTACATGTCCTTGATGTTAAATAACCAGGCAGACACAACACTGTCTGACCAGCCCCAGCTCTGCCATTTCCTTTGCAGATGGTAACTGCAGGAACAGCACTACCTGTTTACAGCTTTACTCACCTCATTCTTTTCCCACCATAAGCTTTTGAAAAGCTGTTCGACCCTGTTGACTTTGCAGGTGAGGAGCTTTCCTGTAACATACTGGCTCTGTTACAGGGATATTAATTTTCAGGACGAGATGCTAATTGCCTCACTTTGTCCAGTCAAATTCTGAACCTGGTGTCAGAAGCCAAGTGCCTTGAGTTACTGTTTACTCCATATAATTCATGGGGTTGACAGGTACATTAACAGATATAAACCTTACAACTGGAACAATCCAAGGGGCTTCCTGTGGGTTTCTCCAAGTCATGGAAAAAGGCAGAACAAGCCTAAAGAAGTGATGACTGGGGAGGGACCTCTAATTGCAGCCTATCTCTACCTAAAGGAAGACTACAGAGGAACACAGACTCTTCTCAGAAGTGCCCAAGGACAAGAGGCAACAGGCACCAGCTGCAACATGGGAAACACTGATTAGAATTCAGGAAAGTATTGCTCCCAGCAAGAGTGTGGTTAAGCACAGGAGCAGATTGATCAGGGAATTGGTGCTATCTCCATCTCTACAGATTCTAATAAGCAACGAACAACCTGATCCTTGTCTGAAGTTACCTTGCTCTTAGCAGAAGATTGGACCAGATGACCTCCAGATATTCTTTCCAACCCAAATTATTTTGTCCTTCTACAATTATTAATCATCTACTACCACAGTACTCACAACACTCCATTAGCAATCCATTCTCTCAATTTTTATGAAAGCATACTTCATTTTAAACTTTTATCTACTGGTAAGCATTTGATGATACAAAACACCCACCTGGCAGATGACATATATTTAAAAGCTTGTCATGTGCACGCATAAAGAAATGCTCCAATATTTGAAATGCAGAGCCTATGTCACTGTCACTGTCCCCCATTTCATGCAACGGAGACACTGGACTAAGATGAATGAAAAACTGCTGCCCTTACATCTTCTGATTTTTGGTAGCAAAAAGAAAATTGTATTCATTTAAGTCGCTGCAGTGAATCAGTGATGAGTTTCAAATTACTGTCCAGGGAGAGAGTGACACACTGCTGGCTCACCCCAGAAGACACTCTTGAGTTCAGTAAGAGCAGCAATATGCCAACAGCCAGGAATGAGCACTCATTTCATTCACAGCAGCCATGACTTGATCCTCAGGTATCCCAGACCTCCCTGATGGGGATATCTGTGTCCCAGTTACAGGAGCACACTCATGAAGAGGAGAGCTGGTTCTGCAGGGTACTGGTGTGTGCCTCTTCAGAGTCCTTCGATGATGCACCACTTCTGGGCAGTGCTTACCTTCCAGCTGTTCCAAAAAACACACCTCTGAGAATGGATTTCAGCCAGGACACCAAGCTGTGGACATCTGAGTATTCAAGCATCACTAAAACCTTCTGAATCCAAACGAAATCATCTTTCCTCTGCCCTGTTCACAAAAGGAGCAGAAGAGGTGATGATGTGTTGTGCACAGGGTGTGATGCCATGATGATTTTTGTCTTTTCTTTTATACCCCTGTTATACCTTTTTGCAACTTCTGTGTTCTTGGTGCTTTTGCCTACATTCTTGGACTTGTTTGTTAAGCTAAGAGACTAAACATTTTAGAGGCTTTGTAGTTAGGGTGCCAGTGTGCCCAGACCCCAAGGTCCTCTCCAGAACACATTTTGTGAACTAAGATAGAACCATCCAGGGGAAGGTTCCTTGGGGAGGGGGGCTCATTCGAGCCTCTCATTGGGGAATTTTGATAGATATGCTAATTAGTAAGACCTAGAATGTAAGACCAGATATAGAGGAGGGGATTGTGGTGGCCATTGCGGGGGTGCATGGAGGTGTATTCGACCTGGTCGTGGTGCACCTAAGGATCCTTACAATAAATACCAAGGTAATACCCCTTTCCCCTTCTAACCGTGTTCGCCTCTTGATTTAAGATCAGGAAAAGGCATCAGTTGCACCAACAGGGCAAAGTCTCCTTGGTGTCCCAGCAGGCTCCAGAAAGCCTGGAGGCTCTGACAGATACCCCAGTACTCGAATTTTTTTCTGCTGTCTGGTTATCTTTAACAGTGAGCATCCTGTCGGACATAATCTGGGGTAATGATCCAAAGCAGCTGTATCAGCGCTTGCCTTGCCTGTGTCTTTCACAATACAACCCTTGTTTTCTGCATCAGGCACCCTCCAAATTTGTTCAGTGAAGGCTGAACAGACCTCAGTGTCACTTTGTGTGCCCTCTTGAAATGCTACCTATGCCCAATAGCGTCACATTGATCAGCTGACACACAACCAAGCCACTCTTCCTGACTCACCATGGTTGTTTCACATTCATTTTTCCTCGTAACTTCTCCAGAGCTTTTGCTGTGATTGAAATGTTTCTCCAGGTGAGTGGCTCCTGCTCCTGAGGGGCAGTGTGTTTACTTGCCAGCCCTACAACAACATGAGTTACTGCCAGAAGAGCTTCCTAGTGCCTCCAGGTCATTTCCACCGGCTGCAGATTCCTCCACAAACTCTTCACTGAGCCACCAGTCAAGGTGTCCAGGGGGTAAGACTGCAGATACATCCTTCAACCATCCTCCTTCACCTCTGTCCAGCTGTTCTGCTGCTCAGAGTTCTGGTGTAAGACACAAGAACCTAAACCTTAGTGTCCCTCTGCTCCAACAGGGACTCACCCCAGCCCCTTCCTTCTCTGATGTCAAGGGCAGGCAGACAACATTCAAGGGACTCTGAAGAAATATGAGGAAGCAGTGCAGCGAGAGTCCTACTCCAGGAAAGAAAAAGTGGAAACTGATGCTCGGGGTCACGTAATAGATATGAGGTCCATTGAGCCAACAGAACCCATACAGAAACCACCTCTCCACAGCAGACCATCTTACATTTCACATCATCTCTGGGGGCCAAATTTGAGAAATGGCACTGAGAGAACTTACTTCTATTTTTTCCCCTGAAATTTTCACAAAGTTCTCTCCTCACAGGATATTCATCTAATTTCTTCAGCCAGGATGAGACTGATTCACTTTTCCGTTGCCAAGACAGACCTAAGCATTTTAAAAGCATCTCCTTGTCAGGACATTTGCTATATAATATGTTGATCAAATGATCATGAAATATTTCATGTATGCTGGTGGCAGCTCTCAGTTTATCCCTTCCATCAGCTGAGATATGTAACTCTGAGACTGCCATGTTCCTGTTCTCCTGGCATCAGCCCTTTCTATAAGAGTAGATGCTGCTTGGCAGTTTGGCATTGCTGTTGCATCCAGGCCTGCTTTCCACGTGGAAGTCAAGCAGCAGTAGGAACAGAAACCTCAGGAGGGCCAAGGGCATCTGAAAGCAGCAGGACTTCCCTGCAGCACCCCCAGGAGCTTCAGCTCCTGGCATTATCTGGTGGTGTATTTTCCAACTCTTTTTACACAGCCCCTGACAAACCAAGCAGGCTGCTTTCTATCCCAAGCACATCTGGCACTCAGGCCTTAAACTTGGCAAACAGACTGATGGCCTTCTGTCTTGGAGTGCAAGTGCCTCAAGTACATCCTGATTGGCATCAACATGCAGAAATTCCTTCTCTCTTTGAAAAAAAATAGTCAAGATCTGAATGTAGTGGTACTTTCCTCCATTTTCTGAAAGGCTGTGAAAAATTACTGGCTCCGTAGAGCCCTTCTCTTTCAAAACTGTCATAATGTGGCTTGGAATAATCCTGGAAGGGTGCCCAAACCCACGTCCAGCTGCATCCTGAGTTTCAGTACAAGTATTTGCATACGGGCTGGTAATTGGCATGCAGCTGGTTTTATGCCAGCTCCAGCAATTGCATAACCCAACTAATCTTTTCTCTGGGCTCGAAAGAGGAGTCTCTGTCTGCTGAGCTTAAAATTTCTGGATGGGATCTGTTCAAGTATGCTCTCACATTTCTATGCTATGCTGTTAACCTCTCCTGAGATACAGTGCCAGCTCTTCAAAGAGGAATTTTAATTGAAATTTGTCTGAGGTAGGAAGTGCCTCTGCATTTCCCCGGCTCTCCTGTGCTGAAACTGGGCAAATGACATGAAAATCCTCCTACTGCACCGACGACTGGAGGGACTCTTCCTTGGCTCCTACAATCTGTAAGACCTTGGATTGCACCTGTCCTCCCAGTGCTGTGGCTGGGCACAGCCAGATAACCAAAAGACGGCCTGTAAACTGAGGAACATGCATGTTAATCACAGTAATCAGTAAGGCCTTCTTTGTAAGTTCACGCATTGGAGAAGGTCTGAACCTCCACTATCCCAAATCCTATTTTTTCCCCTTTAACTGCTATAATTGCTAAGAGGTCACTGTCACTCCTGCTTCTTGCTTTTGAATGCACATTTCAGTCAGGTTTCAGTTCTGATGGGATGTCAGGGAGCCTGTCCATGCTGCTGAGCCACAGACCCTGTGGTAACACAGGTAACGTGTTCCTGCTAACAGCTCTCCATCCCCAAAACTCACATGCTTTCTGTGATGGTCATACTTCACCACACCTTTTTGACCTTATGGCCATTTTCTGTGCATCCGTCATAAGGTAATAGTGAAACCACTAAAATGTGGCTGCTATGTAAAAGAAATCCAGAATTCAGGCCAATTTTCTTTAAACTATTAACCTGGAACCAGATACTCAGGTGAGGCAAATAAGCACATGTGAATTAATGCCAAAATAACCACTTTGGAGACAGGGAGCTAAAGCAATGGGTGACAAAGTCCTAAGCACAAGAGATAGTTCAGGGTGAGTTCATTCACTTTTTTAAGACCACCATAACTCTCCTCAAGTGTTCCCTAGTTCTTCTGCCCGCTCTTAAATAGGAGCCCTTCTCATCTTCTACCAATCCTAATTTTAACAACATCTCACCCTCCATTCTGGCTTTTTAAAAGCAACAATGAAAACCCTCTTCTTTCTTTCCTTCCATCAATATTTTGATGGTTACAAACAATTCTCCCAAGACACCCCTTTCTTCCCCCAGCAGAGGAATTGCAGTGAACCCAAACTGCTCTCAGTGATGCTGCAGTAGATTGGGAGAGATGCTGTGGCCTGTTGTGACACGGAAGTAAAACTGCAGTGAGATCTATGTCTGCACTAACAGGACACACTCAGCTCTCAGTGGTGGCGTTTTCTGACCCATTCCCGCTCTGTATCCAGGAGTGTGGGTTGTCTTCCTGGTCATATTTGATAGCAGAATATATATTCTTCCTGGCAAAAGGGTCGGTTTGCTTCCAGTGTTTTACTGCAGTTAAACCAGCCCAAACACTCTCTTTCTGCAGGCAGAAAATGTGTGGTTTGTCCTTGTCTACACTCCTGCTAAACTGCAGCTGGCACTGATTGATGGTGTTTGTTTCAGTGAGATCATTTTTAATAATGTAGACAACAGGAGGGAAGAGCAAGTGCCCTGACCCACCAATTCTGCTGTACTAACTGCTATCCTTAGCAGCAAGAACAAGTCTTGGTAATTTTTTTGCCAAAGGCCTTCCCAAATATCCCTACACAAGAGAGTGGGAACAGTCAAACAGCCCTCGGGCTGTGAGTGGAGTCGTTGAGGGGGAACCAAAGCAACTCCTCTCCCAGCCTCAGGGCTCAGCTAAGTCAGGTTCAAGCCTGAATCTCTTCTCCTGCACTGCCCAAGGTTACCTTTGTGGTTTCTCTTACCATGGCCTTTAAAATCACAAATTATAAACAAAAAAATAATTCTACGAGATCTCCTGAATGACAGTTTCATTCTCAGACCATGGAGCACCATGCCCAGAACTTAAAAAAAATGTTGGTAAAGGGATGGGAATATTTATCCAATCCAATATAGGGAGGGACGGTGGTCTTCAATTATTGTAACTCTTTATCTGTCTTTAATAACCTGTCTTTCTCTTGAGCTTCAGGTGTCCTTGTTCAAACTGCGTAGGCAGTGTAAGGCTGCAGAAGTTATAAACCTGACTATGCCTGGTCTTCAAAGGCTACAAAACATCTGTTGGCTGGCAAGAGCAATTAATTAGCAAAACTGAAAAGATGGTTCTTTTTTACAAAGGCTTGGATAAAGCAGGGGAGGGGGAGGTGACTCCAGGAAAGTGAAGCCTAGTGAGGGCCTGTAAGCTGTGTGCCTCTGGGCAAATTCCCAAGGCTAAAATCTCAAGGAATTTAATGCTTCTTAATTCCACAGGATCTTTAATTACAGCCAAGAGAAAGCAATGAGATGTGATGTCAATGTTTAAATGAAAATAAAGATAATAAAAAGGCTGTCAAATTTACCATCCAGTCTCCCAGCCACAGTCCCACACACACTGAACACCTGGGTGGGTGTTCAGAGAAAATAACCAATTCCATGAACACAGTGACAGGAGAAGAAAATAAAAAGGCTCCCAAACTACCCTCCCCACACCTTCTTAGAGGCTGTCTCCTCATTTTGTCTGAGTGATCTCTGGAAACAACGGTGCTGGTACATGTGCATTTTGGAAAGAGCTCATACTCTCACATGAATTGGACCAACATCCACTTAAAAACCATCCTAGTAATTATGGACTTAATTACAGGTTTGGGGGTTCGTAAGACACTTTTTCTTTGAAAGCAAAGCTCACCCTTCTAACCCTTCTAGCTTAATACCCCTCAACAGTTCAACAAAACTCCCACTGGGGCACTGCACAGGGTGCATGTGTGTTGCCAGCTCCAGTTTTTACACGTTTGGTTATTTTTCGCCCAAAAGCTGCCAGGTACTTCCAGGGGAACTTAGGATTGCTGAGGAATGTTTGCAAATGCCAAGCAATATTCCTCCTCTGCCTTTCCCAAGGTTAGAAAAGCAGCACTTTTGTTGGGATGGGGCCCAGTGCTCAGGCCTAGCACAGGTCACAACCAAAGCAGGGCCCCAGCTGAGGATGTGTAAGAGCAGTAAGCATATCTCCCACTGAATCCATCTTTCCTGTGAATCTGCCTTGTGTGAAACAGTCGGGGAAGGGGTAGGCTGGTTCACCGGGGAAGAAGAATTGGTTGACAGCAAGAATTTGGATAAGCAAGCTCAGCTCAGGCTCCTCTCCCTGCCCAAGGCTTTCCGCACCGGCGGGAGCATCAGCTCAGCCTGAGCCAGCTCCAGCCTTGCCCCTTCCCGTAATGTGAACAAAGGAGAAAATGTCCTTGACTGCATGCCAGCACTTGGCACAAGAGGGACAAAGTGCCCAGGGCTCCAGCAGCCACTCTGAGATCTCTGGATTCACACTTTTATGAGTCTGGGATGCAAAATATTATCTCTGGGCAGCTCTAAGAGTGCCCTGGCAGCATCGCCAGGATCCAACAGACCATGCCACGGGTGCTGACACCTCTCTTGCAGTTGTTCTTCTGCACCTGCTCCTGAGTTATGGAAGAGGTGCTTTAAGTCCAAGCAAGTTTGAACCTGAACTTTGAGTTTAGTTGCCTGACACAGAGATGATAGCTGGTCCAGCAGAGGAATGCAAGCACCAGACACCAGCTGCTTCTCCTGAGCACAGCAGTGCCAGCAGGCCACAGCAGCACCCTCACTGTAAATTAAAATTAAACCCGCCAGATGCATATTAGGGACTCAGAGGGATCTAAAGAAATCTCAGCTAAGGAAAAAACCCCATGAAGATACTCATTGCCCTCTTTCACAATAAGACAGAAAAATAATATGGCCACACAACAAATACACAGGAGAACAACGTTATGATGATAAACAACCACCTATAATTAAAAATTAAGGATTTTTTTCTTCAGTGATTTTGATTTCTTTTCAGAAACAATTAACCTTTCCCAGCATATGAGATGTTTCTGCCAGACAAGAACAAACAGAAGACTAAATATGTCTCAAGGCTGAAACAAAAATCAGATCTTCTGTGCAGTCATGGGGTTCCTGTACGTTTTACCTTTAAAGCCATAACTCAGTTTTATATTTACTTTGTTAATTAAAACTGAGATTTATTAAATTTGTATCTTAAAAATCCAATAAAGAAGAAGCCACCATAGGCAAAAGCATTTCCCTTGGTACAGCTTTTATATGGGCTATCAATCAGCCACGAACACAGATACACAACCAACTGCGCCTATCAGAAAATGATAAACCCACATTGCACTGATGGAGGGAAGTTTTGCTTATCAGCAGCATGTGCCATTATCCCACAAAATACAGAACTATGCCGAAGGCAACTTCAAGATGATTTTTCTCCCTCTGAGGTATATGACACAACATCATTATTATTACTATTATTATTACTATTACTATTATTATTATTATTCCTCCAGTAATACCTAGCTCAGAAATTAATTCAATGCAAGTATCCTGGATGCAGAGAAGCTGGAGAGTAGATAGGGCTCTATAAATAAGGGATACCAAAAACATGCTGTTCTTTCCCTCAGAATTTTTTCCAATAATTTTGAACTGTTCATTAAATATCCAATACTCTTTGCCTGAGCAAGCTAGACACTGAACTAAAAAGCAGACCTGCCCTGAGAGCTTTCACGTGCTTCCCCTGGCTGAGGGTTATGCCGAGCTTTACTCAGGGTGAATACATTGCCTGGCTCTTGTGAAGAGTCTGTTGGGTCAGGCAGGAGGCACAGCAGAAACTGGATGGGATGTTAACACGAACTTCTGTGCTTCTTTCTCACTGCTTGAAAAATATATATTAAAGAGAGAAGGGTCTTTAGCTTTTAACTTGGCTCTGGATTTGCAGAAAGATGTACTGACTTGAGAAGTTTCTGTTTGTTTGTTGATACACTGTGTAATTAACCTTGTGCTTTGGACTGATGAATTTGCTGGAAAACCCTGTGAATGTGTCAGCATCCTTCTAAATAAAACACATCCAGTCTTCTTATGTGGCACTGTACTAACAACCAAAGCCTGGCCTAAATATGCAAATTATTACAGTCAATATTTTGGCCTGAATGTGGCTTTTGGTGGTGCCAAGTAAGTGTAATATATAAGGGGTGAAACCTGTAATGAAAAGTTAACTCTAGGCTTTGAGTTTCTTCACTCTCCATGCAAGTGAGATTTCTCAAAGACTACAGACATGTTTTGCTGTTGCTCTCAAATGTTTTCATGTATTTGCTGTGACTGTTTGCACATGTGAATTCCTTGTGTATCATTCAAAACCAGAAAAATCCATGTGGATGACCTGAAATGTCTCTCTTAATTTGGCCTATGAGAGTTTCCACCAGGAACCAGAAATTAATGCCATGAGCAGCAGAAGCAGTCACCACGCCCTTCAAATAACAACTAGATTTAACTCTACTGCAATGGTTTTACCACCACCTTCTGCTGAAACACCTATTGTGTTTATTTGACTGAATTGCTCTTTAAAATATTTTCATTTGAAACAAATACAAAATAATCCTAGGTAACTTGAAAATATTTCTATCACTGCTGAACTTTTTATTTGCTGAAAATCACTACTCATGTATATAATTAATCTATTACTTACCAGTACAAAATGAAGTGACCCATTTAAAGACCAATCAAATGCTGCAAAAGGCAAATAAAAATACAAGAGACTCGTGTGGATTTTAAAATAATCAAGGCCTTTAGGAAAATTAATTAATACCCAAATAACTGTCATTCCCGGACTCTTTCTTAGCCAAGACAACTTAGTTATCAGCTTCCAGCCTGGCAATTAGGAACTGGAAAAGTACTTGATTGATACAATAACAGTACTTAAATTAATGATGCAGATAATGCCTATAATCAAGGAGAAAAACCTAGAAAGGGTCTAGGTGGCATGTTAGTATACCACAAAAGAGTTGGTTTCTTTGGATTTCAGATTGTTTCAGTTTACTAAATGTGGCTCCTTTCATAGGGATTTCATCTCCTTATACACACAGCAGTTGAAATGCCACATGATCAATCCCAGAGAGTTTGCAAGTTTATGGGACACAAAGCTTACAGAAAATTTCAGCTGCCTCTCCCTAAAAGCCATTGCTGACTATTAGTGGCAATCAGTTGGCAAACCAGAATTTCAGAACTGCTCAGATCTGGGGAAGATGGAGAATGCACTGGTGGATTCAATGCATTAGATGCCAAAATGAAGTCACTGGAAAGTGTCCCCTCTTCTCCGTGAATTCAAATTCTCTTTACTGACCACTCTGCACACCCACAATCCTACAGAAGCACACAGTATTTTCATTTCTGACAGATTTTAAGCCACGCCTGCTGACCCGCAACCCTGGTGCCTCTTCTCAGGGGTGGGAGCTTTCACTCATTAGGGAATATTCCAGGGCTTACTGCAATTGGCTGTTAGCCAGCTTCCCACAGAGAAAGCCAGAGTAACTGGAAGATATTTCATCATACTCTGGCACTCCATATTTCTCCATCACTGACAGGACCATCATCCTTCAAAAGTCCATTTCCAATTCAGCTGTCTGAGAAGAATGAAAAATCATTCCTCTAAAAAGTCTAAGCAAGGGGAAAAAAAAAAAAGATAAATAGACTGGACCTAATTTAAAAGTTGTTGGGAATGGAAAATGACGTGAGAAGACATGAGCACTAGTTTATTTAGGACAACAGTCTCTGGCATGGGCTTGAATGTCCATTTTTGGTTAAGGCAGGCAAGTGGTCGTTTCCAAAGCTTTACTTCTCTAAGGGATTCATATTGTAGAGATAACCTCAGTACAGATATGATGTCCTCTGCTCTAGCACCTGTCACATACCCTCCTTCTTGTCTTGCCAAGCTCTCAGGGGCCATGCCTGCTCTCTGGAGTAGCAAACAGAAGGCACCTGTCAGAGTGCCAGAGGCTGTCATTAAAAACAAATGGAGAAATAACAACAAAATAAAGAAACACCCAGTGCTCGGGAGCCTCTGCCAAAACCTCTCCAGTTTAAGATGTCACTATTGCTGTAACAAAAGGACTGGATGAAATGCACTTACACGTGCTACCTTCATAGAGTGTTGGATCAATTCCTGGCTGTATGAACAACTTTGTGCTCTGCTTTATTCCAAGAGTAAATCCCACTGCTCAAAAAAATCCCATAACCCAAAACGTCATAAGCTCTGCTAAAAGTACATTGTCCAACGGATGCAAGCCCATGCCTTCTATCAAATATGCCAATCAAATATGACACCTTAGAAGGCTTTCAAATCAATTGTTACACTTTTCTTTGGTTTATTTGTATCAACAAGCAGAAAGAGCAACTCACATCTACCAAAACAGAAAGAGGGAGAGAAAAGGGCAGTTGTGCAGGGAACTCGGAGTTCTGAAATACTCTGCATTTATATAGCACAGACAGGGAAAACCCACAGGATGCAGCTCCAGAATGAAGCTCACATTGATTCCTACTTCCTACAGACTGCTGGATCAAACACCATACCCATTATTTATGACTGGAGGTTTTTAGGTAATAAAAACCCCACAAAACATCCAATTTTTTCCTTCTCCCTTGTATATTCACTCCTTTTGCAAAATGAGTGTGTTCTCACTTCAGCCCAGGGCTATCTGCAGTCCATCCCATTACCACCCAAGACAGCACATTTAAAACAGGAAAGCTACAACTACCGTATGTGACACTCCAAGGCTTTTTGCTTAATACTGGTTTTGGCACACCCGTGAGGTTTCTAGGCCAGAAACCAAAACTGGCAGCAATCTGCTCATGATATTTCTGGTGCAAAGGCCACAAAGGAAAGGCATTTGGTGATAAGAACCAATCCAAGGTAATTTCTAGTACCACCAGCTCTCTCAGCATTCTTTTCATTGCATAATACACAATGATGAACAATGAAAGAAGGCAGAGATCATGAGAAAACTCTCAAAATCTACAAAAAGTAGCTTCCACATAGAATTTCCCTTCTCCCTCTTAAAATTCAGATTGAATTTTATATTCCAAAGCAATTAAAATAGCCTTCTGAAAAGTCAGCAGTGCCATGAATACGGGGGTTTATAGCCAGAACACATCTCATCAAAGCAAGGCTCTTGGAAAGTTCTCCCCACAGCTGAGGTACAGCATTTTCCTGATGTTATCACTGACTGAAAGAAATAAAGCTGATTGTTATTTGTAAGATTCGATTTCTTCACAAATCACAGGCGTAAGTAGTTATGGACTGCACACTGATTTTAGCCTTTCGCTAGGACTACGTATAAGAGGTGGCAACATGAAAAAAGAGTTAACTTACTGCATCTCAGAAAGAGGTGAAACAGCTGATGCATTCAAGTAACCAGATGTTCTTGTGAGTACTTGCAAAACTGAGCTGAAACCATCTGGTCTTAATGCTTTGCCACTTGGAAGACATGATACTGCATTCTCAATTTCCTCTGTTGATATTGCTGATTCTAATTGAGGTTTCTTTTCCTCTGAGGGTCATGGTGTTTTTAAGTTCCTCCCAGAAATCACACTTGGATTCAAAAGTGACACTTTCCAATGTAAAAGGAAGTTTAAATAAAAAAGAACAAAGGCCCTGTCCCTTATTCATTCCCCAAACGCCCCAAGCATTGGAAAGGGGTCATAAAGTATCAGTAACAGACTGACTTTTTCTCCAAACCTCAGTCTGCCTTTTCACTTCAGTTACAGGTGACACTTTGTGGTCTTGACACCATGAGGCTGGGGAGCAATGAACTTTGGCTTGCAAAGCCCAGGGAGCTATTTTAAGACCTTCTGCTCTGTGTCTAGGGTGCCCTTAAACACTTGTGCCTGCCAGGGCTGTCCCATGAAGGTTATTATCTCACACCAGATGTCTGTTTCACAGGGATTCCTTAGGTGGTGCAACACTCCCAGGGCAGCACTACCCTTCATCTTTCCACACACTTGCCAAGGGTTATCACCAGGTAACAGGGCTGGTGAGACAGCTCTGGTGGCTCACTAGGGTTTGGCTACACCTGGCCCTCTGGAGGCCAGCAACATGCGGCTTAAATCAGAGCACCTTTGAAACCAGAAGCACGTGAGCGCCCTTACTTTCTAAATGCTGAGGACTTAGCACAGCACTCCAGCCCGAGGAGCCGTGCTTATTTACAGCATTTGCAAATCCTGCCCTACATCTTCAGCTTTGCCCTTCAGGCATGTTATTTCTGCTTTTCAATGCACTCGCTCTTCTCTGCAGGAGGTCACAACTCACCACTCAGGAGAAAGATGCTCCATCAGGATAAATGCCAGCTGCCCTTTAGGGATACTTGCAGCAAAGCTGCTTTCGTGCTGGATGGTCCCTGCGTTCCTTCTGGAAATGGTCTCTGCTGCAGGACTGCCTGATGCCACACCTGGGCACAGAGGCAGTGTGAACACATGGACTATTTTCAATACAATCTGCTTGGAACAGAGCTTTTGATTTCTCGGTCTTGGGGGTTTTTTTTAGAATCAAATGGGCTACATAAAGTAAGCATCAACTTAATGGTTCATGAAAGCACTTTCCTGGAGAACAAACATTAACTGTTCAGCATAACTGAACATGAAATTTTCTGCTCTGGAACAGGCTATGTATGTGCCAGGTTGCACAGAAAGGCCATCTAGAAGATGGAGCTGGCATAACACTGACACCTGCAAAACAATCTGAACAGTCCCTTCCCCAACTGCTTTCTCTGGGCAAATTCAAGTAAATCAGGACAAAGAATTTTTGACACCGCTGAAGTCTGCAGCATTATTATTGGAAAAATGTTCCTACCAAAATTTTTCTGTGCCCAGTTTATTCTGTTACTTCTACTAACAGCTCATTCTCCATGTCTGGGCTTTATCTTTCAGAATTAAAGCAAAGAAAGAAGTTAGGTTTTTGTTGCTGCAGCATTCACAGCCCTCCTCCACAGTATTTCATGCAAAATTGAAGACCTTTCAAATCTGGATTCTTTCTTACTTGGAAAAATCCTACCAACAGGAAGCAGTTACTAATACTCCCTGCTGCCACCCCATTTCTGTAATGGCAGGTTGCTTGCTTTGTAGTTCCTTATAACAAGGCAGAACAAACCCCACAGCACGTCAGGACTAGAAGTGTGCCCATGTACTGGGAACATGCTGCTGTTCCCACGTGAGTGCATATTGTTTCAGGAGAGCTTTGATGACACGGTGTCAGAAATAAACCAGCAGAGAGATTGCTCCTGTCAAGTAATCACAAACACCCAATTTTAGTGCTGCAGGATGTTAGAGCTCTAACAAGAACCAAGCAGAGGGAAAGCTGCACCCGTGCAGTCTCTGTCCCTGCGAAGTCAGGAAGAACAAGGTGAAATCTGAGGTGAACTGAGGCCGCTGGTGTCGGAGACTGAAATGTTAGAATTTATGGCTTAAACATCTTCATTAAGGACTTTTGCCTATTATAGCGAAACTGCATAAAAGCTGCTGAGAAAACCCCCAAAACCCTGAATGGGGTCCTGGACTGCATGTTGATAAGATAAAATGACTCAGGTCTGGGCTGGGGGGAGAAGAATACATTCACAGAGGGAATCAAGCTTAGCTCCTTCGGGGTGGGGACCACAGCCCCGGGGCTATCAGCTGCCAGGCTCAAATGGACCCTCACACCAAAGGCAGGGGAGCAGGGGGAGAGAGGTTTTGGGTGTGTAGTGAAAAAGCCTCTGGTGAGAGGCAGTGAACGCCCCTCCTCTGCTGTGCAGACCAGCTCAGCTGCGGGCCCCTGCACCCTGGGAAAAGCTGCATCCACGGGAAGGACAGCAGAGGGGGTGTCATGGCCCATCAAAGGTGCCCCCAAAGGGGTCCCCAGACCCTGCACCAGAGCACTGCAACATGATGCAACAGATCCACAGTGTTGCAAGGGGCAGTGTCAAACTTGCCCTCCCCAAGGAAGGCATGTGGGTGTTCTCACCTGGCCCAAAAGTGTATTAATCCACTGAATTCTACACTTTTTGGCCGCAGGGCTGCAGGGCACCCTCACCAAGAAGACCAGAGGGAGCAAACCTTCCTGGATTCGATCCATTTTATTCACAGAGGCTTAGTTTCCTTTGGTCTTCTGTGTTAATTCGGATTGTAACAGCTGGTAGAAGGGGTCTGTGCAGACTGCCAGAGTTTTGGCCTCTTGAGTCAAAAAAACTGATGAGCATGCCTTGAGAATGCCATGCATTGTTCCCAACTGCAGCTTCCTCTGGGAAAGTGGGTTGGGGAGGTCGTGGTAAAACTCAAGGGTCTCGCACTAAGAAAACGCGTTTCTTGAGTGCCTGTGGAATTTAGCACAATCCTGCTAAAGCACTGGGAGATGCAGGCTTGGATCTGATGTCTGTCCAAGGCCTGCCCAGACTCCAGTGCTGCCCCATGTGCTGCACCACGTGCTGCAGACCCCGGTGAAAGGGGAGGTGTTACCGTCACAGCACAGTTCGTGTTCTCATGACAGAAGAAGCACATTACTCATTAACTTTTTCAATGTGACATCACAGAAGACTCAAATCCAACAAATTACTCCAATGACAAGCCACCTTGAGATGACTAATTCCTGAAATCAATTATAACACTGGGAAGAGAAAAAAAATTATGTAGGAAACTCGAAACTCTCTTAGAAGAGAATGTCTCTCCTAAACCAAAAAATGGAGGCAAGTAAGACAGCATTTCCAGGGACTCCAAGGCTGGCCACCCCAGCAAGAAATATGGGTATTTGTTAGTTTTACCACCACTAGCACAGTGTAACTACCCAGGGCTCACCTGATTTAAAAACAATGGGACAGACTGTTTTTTTAGCCAAAGCCCCAACGAACTTCAGTAGTGCAGTACGAGGACCACAGCCCCAAAGGAACGGGAGATTTTATCATTATTATGTATTTACAAGCTCTTCTGACAAATCCTGCTGCATCTAGAGAGTGCCAAAATAGCTATGCTAGTTCTGCTGGCCCAGTACTTTTTTGCACTGAGTGGTTTGGCCAATCGAATATCTCCACTGCACAGGACTGAATTGCTGCAGGAGAGAGATAGATTTGTAAGTGATATTTTGATTTAGGATTAAATCATTAGTATTATCTGGCCTAGTTTCCTGAACCAGTAAGTGAAGACATGTTGTTGTAGATGAGAAAATAATCCAGCTGTAGAGCTGCTTCAGAGAGAAAACATGGGAAATAATAGTTTCATAACCATGTTAGGTGGAGTCTGCAAGACCTATTTTCTGGAGATTGGAAAATCTGAAGTCTGCCTTCATTGTCTTTAAAGCTGAAAGTCAAAAATTTAAATTCCTCTGGCAAAAAATCCAGATCCCCTTTTGAAGCATTTCATTTCAGCAAATGTAAATATTTCCTTTTGATTTGCCCTCAGAAAAAATTTAATATATATTACAAAGGAAAATATTCAAAGCAAAACGTATTTTTTAAATAAAAAGCTGAGATAGTGCATCAGCAGAACTGTCCTGGGAGAGTGAGGAAATCCCCAAAGTAACTTCTGCTGAAACAGCCTCCCCTACAAAATCATTCCAGTTGAGAGAAGCACATATTGCCACTGAACATGATTCACTTGCAGCTTTGCCAGGGTCCCACTTAGACAGTCTCATGCCCCAAAAAAGCCCACAGGACAAGCCCTGAAATGATCTGTCCTTCCACCAGTTAGGCTTAAAACACTCTCTAGGGCATAATGAAGAACAGAACATCGTGTTCCCAGCTGGTGGAGTGAGAAAAAGGGATAACTGCTAAAGCAGGAGTATTACTGCAAAGGGAATATTTAGTATATTATTTAATTAGAAGAGCGCTTTCTGCTCTTTCTTGCTAGTTTACAGTATTCAAAATGCCTTGCAAAAAATGGAGTGCATGAAAACTGAAACAAACAGGTTTTGCACTTTCATCATGTTCAGAACTAATTAAGATCTTTTCTCAAAATATGCAGAATCTAAAAAGAAAGTGTGCATTATCTTGGGGAACTAAAAATATGCTTCCCCAGGCAATAGTAAGGTTGTCCTGTCAGAAAGCTCCCTCCTGCCTTGAAATCTTGACAGGAGAATGATATGATGATAACGAGATATTAGCAGTTGCACAAAACTAGCAGAGAGGACTGAAATAAAACATACCAAGAGAAAGTCAACTGCTTTTTCACATTATCATTTTGATTAGAAATGCATAAAAAGCTACGAAATGTTTTCCTCATTACCTTTTCACAAGAAAGGTCATGAAAGGGCTTCCTGATGTCTTTAAGACAAGGGATGACAGCACTGTGTGATAAATACTTATTTTCATTATACTTGCCTGAAACTTTCACATTTTTGGGAAGTTTCGTGTGTTCACTCTGAGTGAATTCCAAGCCACTTGTTAAAGATAATACACGACAGTTTTACACAGCAAGCTTTCAAGTTTTCAAGGAGACAGACAAAATAGCTGTCAGGGCAGCTAAGAAAAGTTCCTAATGTGATGATGCCTTTTTGGCCCTAATAACTTAGAGAGTAATTTGTTCTCACTATCACTGAATTCACCTCCATTTTTACTAGAAGAACAACAGCTGGAGCCACCTGAGACAGCTGAGTCACCTGAAACACTTGGTGGTACCTCCCGCTCCCTGCATGGGCAACTGCAACACTTCTGCCAAAGCAGGGTAACGGGTAACAGGCTTCCTGGTGGATTGTGGAATGGATAAGAATTTACACAGAAAATCAGAAAACTTTCAGGATTCTAAGCAGCTTCTGTCTCCTTCCCAGTGTAAAACAAATGCCTCACAAAGAAAATGCTATGGGCAGTGGTGCAGATATTTGCAACACTAACTGAATGTGAATTGGGCACTCGTGGAAAGTGTCCAGTGTGTCTGTTAAGTACCAGAAATGTCCGGCTGGGACATGCAAGGCACTCCAGTCTGTAGGGCAAAAGGTCTGGTCCTTAGGGAGAGGAGGTAGCCTGGCTTCTCCTTCAACATCCCCCTCTATCCACAGGTGTTCCTTTGGGGATGTCAGGTCCCTTTCTAGCCATTTATGAATCTGTCCTCCACTGAGTTTGGCCAAACCCTTTTGAGCCTGCTGGCAGTACCTGTCTTTTCAGACTCACAAGGCAGTGAGTCCCAGGTGTT
Organism: Machaerirhynchus nigripectus; assembly: GCA_013397975.1. Classification (NCBI taxonomy): domain Eukaryota; kingdom Metazoa; phylum Chordata; class Aves; order Passeriformes; family Dicruridae; genus Machaerirhynchus; species Machaerirhynchus nigripectus. The sequence goes on from VZRQ01002155.1 coordinate 259,957, forward strand.
CACCACCTCCTGTGCAAAGAAATCCTTTCTTTTATCTCTTACAAATCAATCTTGTACTTATTTCACCAAGTGCCCCTTGCTCTAGCATCGCAGCATTTAGTGATCAGTAATTCTAAATTCAACTCATCCATTGCCTTCCTGATTTTTCAAATGATAATCACACAGCCTTCAGCTCCCCGAAGTGCAGTCTCAGACTTTTTAGACATTCCTTATAAAGCAGCAGCCCCATGCACCTGGATCATTTGAGTTGCCTTTCTCAGTACCTGCTGTAATTTTACAACAGCCTTCTTTGGATGTAAGACCAGAACCTTCATTTACTTCTTAAGTATAGCTCTGAATGGTCCTGCTGAACTAACTTGCCATTGAAAAAGTACTGCACAAAGTGTATCATGGAGCATCTCTCAAAGGGAAATAGATACATGTTTCCTGCATTCCTGGTCTTCATCTACTAAAGCCAAACCATCTCTGATCTTTACCTGATAAAGAGAACCCCATTTCCCAAGTTAAAACCCCAGTTTTTCCAGAAGCCCTGTTGTTTATTGACTCCTAGGTCTCTTGTGGGTTTTTTTTAATTTACCTTACCACACGCCTTGTAATACAGTAACTTTGGACACCGTGCTACAACAGGAGAGGAGAGATATAATTCTGAGAGCAGAATTTGTTGGTGGCTGGAGCAAGATCTGGGACCCAGAAGACCCAGGCGTAATTTTCTTGCTATTCCACAAAATTTTCAGCTCCCTTGGGCAGGTTACCCCTATCCTGGCCTCCACTGGCACTACAGAACAGCAGCAAGTCTCTGACTCCTGAGGGTGCTGCACAGCTACAGACACTGACAACCTGAGATCCTCTGTCAGCCAAAACCAGCAGACAGAAAAATAACAGCGGCTTCATCAGGCAAGCAGGGGAAGTCTTGAAGGCTCCCATTTTAAACCATTTGTCAAAGGCTCCCCGGGGCCAGGAGAACAAAGAACATTATCTTAACCTCCAATCATGAGGTACTCCTTTACATTCTGGCTGGGGAAAGGCTGCTCTGCAGGCTACGGTGGAGCTGGAAGAAGAAAAATGCTTCTCCCTGTGTGCGATGGTGGGGGGAACAGAATCCACCTCCGAACAGAATCCACCTCCTGTTCTCTGAGAAGCACTTGGAGATCTGTGCGAGAACCACCCAGTAATTATTTATTGTTCCCATTCCGGACGCGCACGTCACGGTGGCTCTGGGGAGGATCTTTCATCTTGCTGCTGTCTGCTCTTCCGAGGGACGGGGCTCCAGCACCGCCGTTCCTCGAGCCCTTGGGCCTCCCACCACCGCAGCAGAGGTTCAGCTCTAAAACAGAATTATTAAGTGGTCTTATTAACTTGCAAGTTTGCTCATTGGCTAAACAACTAATATGCACCTTGGCTCCTTGCCCCGGGAGGGATCTTGCTGTCTTCAGCTCCCTAAGAAACTGGTTTATTCATACTCACATTGTCCTGTGAAGGCAAATGTGATTGCTTTTAATATAACATTATTGTTTTGAAGTTTTGATTAAAGCTAGCTACCATTATGGGAAAACCAGAGGTTGGTTTTTTGCTTTTTTTTTAAAATATGTTAATTACTCATCTGTGTGCACAGCCTATGAAAAGTGTAACAGCAGGATATTTTCAAAAATAAATACGTATTTACTCTTGGTATTGGTTTATCAAATCTTAAAAATCAAAGGAGAAAAAGCAGTCATCGTCTTTCCAAATTAAAAAAAAAAAGTTACCACAAAGCAGCAGACACAGGTCTTTCCCAATACGAAAAAAGAGAAACAACGCACCTCTCACACTTTCAGTTAACAAGCAATGTCCCCTTTAGCTTCCTCCCCAAAACAGACACTCAGTGCTGCAGAGTCTTTCTCAAAAGCTGATTTCCACCTCAAAGAAGGCTCCAACCAATACATGCATAAACATTTGGTTTCTGAAGACTTTTGTACAAGATGTGGAGAAATGCAGGAGTATTTACTGGAGCAAGAGGTAATGGAATAAAAATACACATGAAAACATTCTTTTTATAAAGTTGGGTTTAAATTACAGCTGCTATGTTTATAGCATTCCCTACTCTTTTCTACATTTAACACGTTTTTTTTCCTTTAAACTTTTGAGCTCTTTTATTTAAAAATTAAAAAAAAAAAAATGGTGACTCTGATATCCCACTTCAATGATTCAGTCCAAAAAAATACTGAAACTTCCCTTGGGAATTTCTAAAATTTTTCTTCTTAAGTTGAAGACAATATTCTGTAGCTATCCTAGGGGCTAGAGTTTGAAATTGATGCTTTTGTCTTTTTTCCTCCAGTTCTCACAGAAGAAATGAACCAACACCCTTAACAGTGTAAATCTAAAATGTTTTTATTAGTATTATTTTCATGCCTGCAAAAGAAGAAAGAAATGAAAAGAAAAGTCCTATATTGGTGTAACCTTCAAATAAACACTGTTAAACTTACCATTAGTGAATTAAACCAAAATTTGGAAATACAAGAATGACTTTCAGACAGGTAGGAAAAGAGCATTGGGCTAAGAAATAGAAACTGCTTATACAACACGTGTGTTATAAATAACATTATTGACTTGCCAGTCTGTAATCAAATCCTACTGTTTTGATCATTTTAACTCTGCTGCTGTATGCACAAAATCCTCTTCTGCTTTTTCAGAAAACCAAGAATAAACACAAACAGAAAACTGAAAAAACGCCTCAAAACTAGAGGAAAGAAAAGCTATACAAACTTGAAAAAAAAGGTATGGTGGATTTTTCCCCTTGAAAGGGAAAAGCCTCTGCAGTGAAGGCTGGTCATCAGATGAATGTATTTCAACATCAGACAAGGGAAGGCAAGGCAGCAAGTGCTGGAGGCTCCAGAAGAATTCCTTGATCCAGGAGAGGTACCTCTCCAGCATGGCTCTCTTGCACCATCCCGCCCAGCACAGATCCACACGGTCAGTGAAAAAAGCTTCACCAGCACTGCCTAGAAGCAATGGTCACCCTGTTTCCCAGATCAGGGACATGATGCCACAGACACTGAAATTACTGGTCCAAGGATGAAAAATAAGAAAAAAAAAAAAAAGAAAAGGAGTAATTGTGTTCTACATAAATAAGCCATTTTAGATGGCAGTTGCAGGGCATAGAAAGACTCGAGGCAGCGAACTCTAACTAATGGCTGATCTGCATCACTACCTCCCAGTTTCATTGTTCAGCAGCTCCCCGAGTACGTTGTTTCCTTTAACCTGCTGTTGACAAGTAACACTTCATACACAGGATAAAGCATTGAGAAAAATCCACGGTTCTTGGAATGGACTGTTTTTTCTCAAACTATTCTGACCCTTCCAAATGAAAACTTCCCACCTCTCCTTCCACCTGCTCAGCACAACACTGTTCTTAGCCTCTGTCCACGCGGGGGTACGTTCCACTCCAAGCCCAATATTTTGGGCTGTGCAACTGAACTTGAGGAATCAGAGACTCTCAGGACCACGGACTGTGTCCAACAGCAATACAGAGACCTACAGCGTCTGTGGAAACCCCACAGCGCAGGATGTGTCACAAAAAAGTCCTCTATAGAACTTGAGGAATCAGAGACTCTCAGGACCACGGACTGTGTCCAACAGCAATACAGAGACCTACAGCGTCTGTGGAAACCCCACAGCGCAGGATGTGTCACAAAAAGTGACCACAGGGTAGACTTCAGGAGGTAACAGTTCAATGTCAGCAAGGCAAAGGGACACAGCACCCAGACGTGTGGGAGCCACAATTCCAACACCATTATTTGGAAATGTTCGTCAGCTGGGATGTACTGGGAAAGGGCAGTGTAAATTTAGAGGCCTGCTTCTTTAGAGACCTCTCAGCAGGGCTGGAGCCTCATGGGGAAATACTATCGTTTGTTCCTCTATAGAAATGCAGCACTGATAACTTCCCCACCAAAGTAAGGAAACACTTGGCAAAAGCAGGAATTTCACAGATCCAATATTTTCAGCTGCAAACATTTTCTTCTAATAGTTACACCCAGATGGTAGAGTTAGCATTGCACCATCCACACCCAAATGGTCCATTTTTCTTACAAGGAATAAGTACACTAACAGCCTGATACTTCCCTGTGCTCACACAGCCTGAGGTACCACTTCAAATGCAGCATCTGGATTTTCTGATAGACACTATGGCATCTGTGAGGTTGGCCAGTCTTTCATTTTGTGTTTCTTAACCTTCTGTATGACACAATGGAGAAGAAGCCACCATGTGAAAACACATCAGGTGGGTTCATGCTGCCCTGAGTGCTGCAGCCCGAACCTATGCTCGCAGAGGGCAGGAGTGCCTCAGGGGTCTCAGCACAGTCCCTTTGGAGAAGCCTGGTGTCCAGCTCCACGTGTCCCTTCCCACACCTCCCAACACCTGCAGCTTGACTTTTCACACAGACCCAAACGTGAGCCCGTTTTGAGGAGCAGCAGGTCTGTCCAATCCCACTCACCACCTCAATTAGAGCGTCTGCTCTGTGGGAGATCAGAAGTGCCAGTCTGGAATCTATGACACACTCCCTTCTCCAGCCCCGATTACAACATTTCTGTTCTCTGCAGGTGCCTGTGGGGAGAGCTGCTGAGCACTGCCTCCCACCAGCCAGCCCAGCAGGAGAGCAGGGAACATCACAGAGGTGCTCACCTCAGGAGCCCCTGGCTCACTGCAGAAGGCCAACACTTAAAAAAACCATAACTTCTTTTTAGCAAATACATATTCTTCTACTCAAGATGTAACGTTAGGTTGTTCTGCCTAATATTCTTATAAGCAAACTATGGAAAGATGGTCTTGGGAAAACTTTAGGGGTGGTTGGAAGCTGGTTGAGTAGCTGTGTGCAGGGAAAAGCTTCTGATGTCTTGAGGTAAAAATGGAGCCCTACAGAGATCCTTTCTCTGATTCTCTACAACTACAGCCTGAGGGACAGACAAGAACATATGCTCATATGTTTTCAGGCAATGTCAAGGTGTAAAAACCCCTCAAATATACAGGGGAATAAAATTAGAATTCAAATGGTCCTGACATATCAAAAAAATAGTCTGAAAAGAACAAAATTCATAGGGACAAGTGCCAAGGACTATCCTTAAACAGAAATAATCCACTGTACAAACACTGAATGAGAAAGAGGAGAGAGAGAGAGAGGGTTCTTCAGGAAAGCATTTTGATCCTCAGCCCTTAGATATCATCATGAGCTGTGACACCTTGTCAGAAGAAGAGGTGAACACCCCTCTGCAGTGTGCAGAGAGGCACAGAGGCTGCAGTGGCTGAGATAATCCTTTCACACTGCTCAGCTGTGGCAAGTTGGCAGCTGAGTTTGAGCACTGCACTTCAAAACAAGGGGATCCTGTGGAGAAAACTCAGAGAGAAAAAATCAGGTGAGCGGAGACCTACAAAGGCAGGTAGAAATGGGGTTGCTTGGTCTAAGGAAAAGAAGATGGAAGAGGAAAGTGATAAAAGTCATTCCTGCATAGAGAGGGGAAAATCTCCTTCCCTGACCATAGTAAACAGACATGGAGTAACAAGATGCAGAAGAAGGAGGAAGGGGACCTTAATTAATGTTTCAAAACAATTCTTATTTATGTCACTGGGCCAAGATTTTTTCAGGAGCAGGAAATGGTACCAGAAGGAGGTAAATCAGCATACTGAGAAGGGGTCTCATTTCTAGGGGGAAAATAGCCACTCTCTTGAAAACACAAGCTACTTTGAGGAATGTCAGCTCTGACCTCCAAAAATTGAAGTACCTTATGAAAACAGAAGCCCGAAGTAGGTTATTGTGTTAAGCTATTTTCTGTCTTTTAAACATTTTGTGTTTCGTAACAGCAGAGATTTGCTGAATGTTTCTGAAGAGAATAACTGTTATTTATAACCTTAAACAAGACAGGAAATATCCTACAACCTGGCTGCTATCCTGAATGATGAACAGCTGATATTCCAGGTCTAACAATTTGAAAATCCCATTTTGGCAAAAGTGCCTTTAAACAAGCAACCTCAGGGTAAGTGGGGCCACAGCCTACAGTATAAAGCAGTATCACAATATGATTGAGGGAGAGTAATTAAAGAAAATAATAGAAAATTTTTTACCCACAAGTATTTGCTTTTCAACAGTTTGCAATGAACCCTTTTAGGGGATCAAGGCTATACCTGCAAAAAATGTGGGCTCAGCTCCAAGACCTCCTCTCCCTGTAGCAGGACTTTAGCCTTCCTGCAAACTGAATTACATTTAGGACCAAAACTTGTGGAGCTCTTACAAGCCCATTTTGCATTAAGGCAAGCTATCATAGTAGCAAAAGGAACCTGAGCATAAGATGTCTGATTAATCATATCTATGTGAAGCAGCAAAAGCTTTAAAAGAGAAACAGTTTCCTGCAAAACAGTGACTGAGACTCTTAAAATATTCTGATTCCTGGACACTTATTATTTCCCAGTAATTAAATGCTTTTCCTTCTTTTCACCGTAACTGTATTATAACTTGTGACACAAAAAGACATAAAAAGGACAAATGCTGCGCTGCCTGCCACAGCTGAGGAGTAGGAAAGTTGGAGAAAAGGTTGTTTTGCAAAGCTGACATTTTGAAAAATTCAGACTACATTTGAGGGTAGGCATCAAATCTGCAGAGAACTGATAGGCACTGCTACCTCCTCCCTTCCTAGAGAGACCATAGCCGCCATCCCTTTTCCTACAGAGCTTCTCCTCTGGCCGGCTCCATTTCCTCCTTTCCTGCTGAACAAGATAAGCCCAGGGAGCAACAACATCCATTAATAGGGTTAGCAAGGCCAAGCTTAACTCTTCAGTGTAAAAGGCCCCCAAACTCCCATGAATGGTTCAAAAATATGAAGGCTGTGTTCTTTGTTGTCTTTTCATTGAAGATAGGTTCTGTTTCTTGCCTAGTTTTTGAGCCTTTGAGATATATGCTGTTCTGTTCCTTCTGTACCACAAAGCCTTCCCTTTCTTTTAATCCAAAAGCTGAGCATCATCACTTGAGCCCCACAACTGCTGCCTGGGCTTCACTGACCAGCCCTCCACTTTATACTTGTGTAAAATCACAGAGTCCAGGAAACAAGTAAGGGGGGACTGCTTTCACAAGCATTTTGAGATCCCACTCGACAGTTCTCTTAGAGTAAACTTGGACTTGAATATATATCACAATGTTTTAAAACTGCATTATTTGGACACCCTTCCCATGCTGTTTGTCTGACCTCTAAGCTTCCATATGAGAAAGTGCATTCACTGAATTCAGTGATCTGTGACCCCATCAGGTTTACTTCTTGGTTTAACACAAACATCTAATTATCTTTAGAAAAAGTTTTAACATTAGAACATTAGCCTGGGCAAATCTTGGCTTTTAATAAGATGTCACAGTGCTCACTGTGCATTCTGAACCTATTAATGATTATTTCACACAGCACTAATATTTAGAGTAGGATCAGCAGCATTATTTTGAATGGAAAAACAGTTAATTTGATCACTAGATGTTGTAAATTGCTTATGACCAGCTGATGCTGGGGGAATTGGTCATTTCAAAAGCAAACCTGTCTGACCCACCAGAATTAGGCCATTAGCTAATGGTTTTGTTTGCTCCATGCCACTGCTGCAGAGTGAAGTCGAGGAGAAGCTCTGGCCCTTGGGAAGGGGATCCCTAAGCTGGCTTTGCTCTGAGCATGACAGGGACAGCTTGGTTCACTCATTCTGACTGCCCAGTGTGGAGCAACACGCTCAGCCACCTCCCATTCCTGCCCTTTACTTCCCATCACAGCAGAGCAGAGGTCAGGGAAGCACAAAAAACTTGCTACAAAATTATTGCCAAAGGACCTGGGTGATTTCCTTTTGTGACTAATGCTAGCAGTGAAGGGATGGCAGGATTAATGTAATTTTTTTCTGGGCAAAAATAACTATGATCCTGTATTATTTCATCCTTTAGCTCCTATGAATTACATGAGTTCATTTCAATACATGGGGCTTAGGCATCTTTTTATTCTAACAAAAAAAAAAAGATGCTAAGCTCCATTTCCATAAGCATTATAATCATAAGCAAAGCAATGACAGACACAAGCAAATCCAACTAGGAATTATTAGAGCCTAGCAGAGGACTGTGGCTATTCTCAATTGCATTCCAAATGACTTGTAGAGCTTTGACTTCATACTGCCCTATCTTTGCAAACTGCTCAGTAAAAACCAGACAGCTTCACCCCTCTGTTGGAAGGAGGACGCATAATGGGGAGGAAAAAAGTAATGAAAGATACTACCACTTTTTTCTGTCATTTTTCTCCTTCTTTTAAAAACCTTGCCCCATTTGGCCATAGGTAAGACTCGTGCAGGAGACTGCAAGGGTTTATCCAGGTGCTACCAATGCACCTGGAATGGATGGAATGGCATTTTTCTCACTCAGTTGTTGTCCTTCACATGTGACAGCCAAAGTTTTCAGAGCTGTTTGCTTCCATCCATCAACAACCTCAAAAAAGAAGACCATAAATGCACCCAGAGTGCTTCTGGAACTGGATCCTCCTGCACCTCCAAATGGGTACAAAGAGGGTCGAGATGGCAGAAATGTGATTACAAGGTGGCAGCTCTTAGGCCATCACAGCTGCGGGTAAGACTGGCACAAAAACCAGGCCTTTTTACTCCTGCCATTTGATGCAGGGTTTGCTGTGAGGAGTTTTAAAGGCATCCAGCACTCTCAGCTGTATATAGATAAAAGAACCAATTCCAAGTGCCAGTGCACTTTATCAAACCCAAGTGATCTGGTTAGGCACACCTGAAACACATTTACAGCACACACAGAAAGCCATTTTAAATTCCTGCACTTGGTTTGGAAAGTTCACAGAAACCAAGAGTGCCACAGATTGGAGAATTTCATATTCCAGGTACAACCAAAGTAGGCTGCTCCTTTTTTCAGGGCATGTCTATCTTTTTGCTGCCAGAAAATGACAAACAAGCCTAAACAATGTGCCTGGGAATATAAAATTTGCCCAAAGGCAAGTGTATATGGAATGACTACTTCAGATATCTCCACTATGCACTGTGCAGTCCAAATTTCAACCCTAACACCTCACAGGATTTTTAAGAAGAAAAAAAGGTGGAACAGACTTGAACATGCAACTCTGGTTACAGGTTTTGCCCAACGCAAACTGCGTGAAAGACTCAAAATGCTTCACTTCAGTTTGGTTTTAAACCAAGCCAGAGGTTTCACCAAGGCGTCAGTTTTCCCCTTGAAATGTTTCACTGCTCTCTAGGTCTAATGCAGATTTTTACCCCTGCCCTCGTGCGTAAGGGGTTTCTTTGTCCTGAACAAAATCACTTGGGACTTTGCAATGTTCTCAGGGGATTTACCCACCTCCGATCGATTTGGAAATTTTAGAAATATCTGCAAACCTCATCCACCTACTCCAGACTAGGAGAAAAAGCCTCCCCCCAGCCCCATGTTGTGTGTCTAATCAAAAGCATTAGACAGAAGAAATTAAAAAGTTCTTTCCCTAGGCATTTTTTTCCAATGCTCCTTTTTTTGTTCAGCTCTTTAGTTCTGTCCTCACTTTCAATGTTTTGTGAAGCTTTGACTGGCACAGAAATTACACTAAGTATATTTTAAAGTGGTGCTACCAATAAAATATGAAACCTACAGTTTTGGAACACTAAAAATAATATTGCTTGTATCATTTCAGAGATACAAAACTATGACACTTTTTTTTTTTAACATTTCAGCTGCAACAGATGTGGTGATCTCTCTCTCTCTCACAGATCAAAAACCACCAGCCAAAACCTATTCCCCATCAGCACTGCTGAGTTTGCCTTTTGCTTATCATGTACCCTGATCAGGCTTCTTAAGATTTGCTTTGAGGTTTTGTTCAGCTAGGAGCAGATTTCGAGAGGCAGCCAGCACTTGCTAAAACACACCATAGATGTGGGAGAGCCCACTAAAGCCTGAAAGTCCTCCCTGAATCTCACAGTGCTTGTGGTAGGATTTTCTCTCTCCTTGGGAGATGATGACTTTGCTCCCGTGTGCAACCAAATCAAAGCAGCTTATTTGGTTTTTTCACATGCACATGCAATGGCCATTTGGACCTAATAATCAGCAGTGTTTTGCACAAGCAGACAATGAGCTTCCTGGTCAATACCAGAGTTTCACAGGTCCCCATAGCTCTGTATGTGTGTATAAAACAAAGCCACTTTGTGCTCTGCCTGCCTGAAGACACACCCTGACCCTAAAAGACTTAAATCACTTCCTCTGGGTAAACCTATCACTTACTTTCTGAGCTGAAAGTTCTTGCTGAAGCCCTACCTGCTGCTAAAAACCCTTTTTTTAAAACAGTTGTTGTCTCCATGTCTCTGCAGGAACCTTACTTCTAGGGGCTAAAGGATCCAGCACGTTTCCCACACACCCTGCCACTAAGAGAAAACAGAAATTAGTAACTCTTACAAACGGAGTGTACTGCTCACTCTTTCCACCTCATCAGAAAATTAAAGAGAAAAAAAGAAAAGCCTCATCCTCCCCCACAATCATTTCAGATTAGTTCTTATTTCAATTACAGCACTGTTTTGTTCCAGCTCTTGCTAATACCCTGCAGTTTGTTCACCTGTAGATGCAATTGTCCCTTACAGCTCTTCTCCCTTGCTCCTCTTCCCCTGGGCTATTTGGGCTTGCTAGGATAGAAAGTATTAATATAGCTTTCCCACCAAATTTAGCCAAGAATATTCAGATGCTTTAGCAGCTGCCTTGGCTTCTTAAGAACTCAGTAATCCTTTAATCTCCAGACACTTTTTTTTCCCATAAAAGATTCACAAGCAAAACAAATGCAATATGGATCAAAAATTCAATCAGAATGCTTAAAATGCAATTACATTCATCAGGGTGTTCTGTTAGGTTGGGTATTAAATCTGGGGTTTATTCAATATCCTCCTTTTATTATAAAGCAGTATTTTTCCACTCTGTAAATCATCTGATCCCTAGGCTAAAGTCCTCTGCCCAAAACATACACAAAACATGGTGGGAGATAGCTGGTTAGAAATTCCTGCACAAGACCACTCCTGTGGAGACATACGGAAGGAAAAATAAGACAGGGAGCAAAGGCATTTCTACTGGAGCAGGGAAGCTAATTTCAGAATTGAAGATTCCGCAGTTATGGCTTTAATAAGTACTTGTCAAACTAGTTTCTTCTTGAATTCAATTTCCAAAGCAAATCCATGTGTCTGCCTGCACCTCTCTGTGAGCATTTCCCCCCATCTTGCAGTTGTAAAGGAGTTCTGAAATTTAATCACATTGTTTTGCACCAGAGCTCTCTGGAAATTTTCAAACCCAACAGATGTTTCCTGGGGGAATGCCAACCTGTTTAAACCAGAACTTCTGGAGAAAATGCATCTTTTTTGGGGGGTAAGGGGCAGTAACACACCCCCTTTGCTTCCCCCCGCTCCTCCCATCCCTCCTGTTTTCAGGACTGGCTTGGACAGCATCAAGCAGAGCGTGAGTGTTAGAGCATCCCCCTGCAAATACATGAAGAACTCCATGATTATTAGGATTGCTCCGTGGTCCAGAGGCAATAACTTGCTAAGCCTTCGTAGCTCCATACACTGCCCTCCCCACCATTTCTTTAGAAATTAAGCTGTGACCCTGAGAGGGCTTTAAATTTGCTGTCTTTTATGATAATTGGGCACAATTCTGTACTGCTACAGGCAGCAGTGTATGTACAGTGGCATTTTGCCAGCTGACACTCAGCTGAGTTTGACTGACAGCTGTCACAATCCAGTGTCTGGAATACTGGAGCTTGGCAGTGTGGAAGGGAGTGTGATCTGTGTGAAGCAGCTGTGTCTGAGCACCAAATTGCTTCCATTCCAGCAGTGCTCCTCCCTCCAGTTTGCAGGCACAGAGTATCAGCATCCTTAAAGGCTCCTGCTGTCCTTCAAGGGGCTTCAAAACCTGCAGAGTCAGATTTTCAACTCCTCAGAGGCCTACTGACCCTCTTCCAGCTGAGACAACTGCACTGCTCTCCTTGGGCTGTCTACTACAACACACTACCAACTGGGAGTACTGGAGATTTTGGAGCTTTCCCAAAAATACATATTAATGGGGTTAAAGCCAACTGGAAGATCAATTCTGAAATAATTCCTTTTGAAATAATGATACCAAGTGTTTTGTTAACTTGAGAGTGTTGGCATTTCCATTCCATCTACTAAAACAATGTATTTGAAAATAAAGGTAAGTTTGGGTGACATTCATTTTCTTAATTTAAAATATTTGTTGACAGTGATCCAATTCCCTCAATTAAATGAAAGAAATCCATCAACATCAGCCCAAATAGACATAAAATTTTGATTTGGTGACACTGACAATTTTTGGGGAGGTGCAGGGGCCACTGTGGCACCCTGCTCCCAGACACATTTCTCTCCTGGCTGCAGGGAAGGGACATACAGGAGCCAGCCCAGCCCAGAGCTGCCCTGAAGCCCTGTGAGATCTGGGCTTTCTCGTCAGCTCTTCTAACGAGAAGGATGAGAACATTCTGCACAAGGGAATTGTGACTATCATTTCCAAATGAGCAATAAACTATAAAAAGGTGTCAATGTAGGCAGACGGAGCAATTGGTACATGGCTTCCAGTAAAGAAACTACTGCTGCTCTGTGATTCTCTTCTGTTTTTCTCTTCCTTTTCTTTGTTCCAGAAGAGGCAAAGACACTGAATCAGAAGGAGAACTTAGGTCTCCAAGCAAATAGCTCTACAAGGAACATAATAAAACCACTTTTCTCATTTCATAGGTGAAATCATACATGGAGAAGATAGAGAATGTTTGCTTTCCAACACAGATGTGTTAGTGACCAGCAGCGAGTGCAAGCAAAATGCAGGAAAAATCTGTATTATAAAAACCTATATATATATTCCTGCATGTTTATAAAAGTAAAACATAACATATATAAGATCTGCTAAATATAGAAGGAGTTCTTTGAAAAACTGGTTCCATATAGCTAAAACCAATAGCTCAGAGACTGACTTCCTTCCCCATGATGAAAATTCCAGCTTTTTCAGCTGCTAGATTATTACTGTCACACATGGAAAGGGCTATTCCTGGTTTATGGACACAGGAAAGTACTTCTCACTTCTGAAAATTCCCTTGCAAAAATAGTGAAATTGTTTTTTAATTAAAAAATTAGAATATCCCATGAATTTAACTGAAGAAGGTTATAGACTTTTGAAAACCATAGGTAAAGTAGTCTGTCAGAAACATGAAAATCTCATTAGGGCTCTTCGATTAGGTTGGTGGGTCACTTCTACAGCACAAGTGATTTCAAATCTTTTTTAAATTTTTCAGGGAGATAAGGGTTAGCTTAGTTCCCTGCCAGACAAAATCACTGAATGAGAAGCAGAAGAGTAGTAGTCAAGTCAGACCAGTTGTTTTGACCACGAAGTCCAGGTGGGAAAGGTGGTTCTGCCATGCCCTCAGAAGCTGGTCTCCAACAGCCCCATTTCCCTGGCAGAGATGTTTACACGACTCAGAGGTGTTAGACAGACAAAATGGGTCATGCAAAATAGCCTCCGTGTTAATAAGTCACACTCGTTAAGTTCAGTAAGCAGACGAAGAATGAAATCAGATGCTCCCAGGAACAACTACTTGCTTAGATTTCACCTTCTGTGGCTTCCAATTTACAGAAGCTTCCTTTATACTATGCTTCATTTTCACATTCTTTGCTTTCTCCTGCCTGGATCCTTCTCTTCATTTCCGTCAGGGTCATAGCTGAATTCCAATTAAATCATAAAGATGAGTGAGAACAAAGAGAAGAGCAACACAAGCAAAGCAGACCTGAGCAGGTGAGAACTGCACACTGCCGCTCTCACAGAAGGTCGTTTAGAGGTATCGTGTCAAACAAATGAACTAATTACAACATGTCTTCAGTGAACCCTGGATAGGATTTCATGGCAGAAAAACTCTACGTCTAGCATAATCTAAAGACAGGAAGAATAGCTTGTACCCAAAACACTGCTCCTGCAGCTATATCTGGAAAACAACCCAGCCTCAGTCAAAGGGGCACTCTGAGAGCTTAAACTAAAGCAAACACAAAAGCTTAAGTAACAAAGCATGAGCAGTAAATAGTCAACACAGCTCAGACTAGGTTTCCTTCTATGTCCTTCCCTCTTCTGTTGTTACACAATGTTGGAAAGCAGTGCCTGATTTTAAGGGAAATGGATTCCTGCCAATGGGGAGTTGCAGCTGATTCATGCTCGGAAGAGCACTACAGAGGTGAAAGCACCAGCATTACTCATGCCTGCTACACTCCAGACTGCAGCAGGGAGTTCCACAGACCAGCCAGTAGTCTACAAATGTATTTATTACTCCTCGTTCCATGCTTGTGGTGCTAGTCTTTCTCATCTGTGTGATGAAAACCTGTGAGGAGGGGAGTTACAGCGAGCATTAGTCTGTCTGCTCACATGTGCCATCACTAAATCGACCAACCAACCAACCCAGTACTCACTGGAAATCTCCCTCAGCACCTTCTCACCTTTTTCTTGGCTCTGCTCAGTTCATAGTACAAAAGGGAATAAATACAAATCTTAAGTCTCTGTGCCAAGATTTGTATTGGGTGCCTGGGACAACACACCATTCCAGGGATAAACGAGCATTTTGGGATGGTACAACTGTTGCACAGCACCATGAACAGCTTGTTACAGGAGGGGCAGTACTTTCTAAACTATTTCAATAGTTCTTCCTTGTACACATCTCTATACACTTCTTAAAACAGCTTGAGGAAAAAAAAGGCAGATGTGTTCGGTGAATTGTTGATCCTTTGATAACAAAGCAAGCAATTTCTGGAACAGCCTGGGGGAAACTGACATTGGTTTTTAAGCAATAAAGCAAATTAGCACCATAGCTTGAAAGGTTAACAGACAGAATATCCCATGTAATAGTAGGGTAAGAAGATGAAATGATTAAAAAAATCAATTTGCTGATACCTTGTGATGTTGTTTATTATCAATGATAGCACAAAATCACCTCCTCTGCATTCCATAAAGAATTCCTGCACACAGAGTATGCATGACTGCCTCTGCCCTGGGCAGGTGGTACAGAGGATGGACAAGACAGGTGAAATAAAAGCATGGAGACACAAAGGGCAGTGAGATAGAGTGGCTGTTGGAACACCACAGCCAGAGCCACAGCCTTTGGATGCACCACAGCCTTTGGATGCACGGTAAGAGGCCTTAATCCATGACTCACAGAGCCTGTCAAAGACACCCAGCAAAACACAGCTGAACCCTCCCCCAAATGCCCGTCTTAGGCACTTGCAGAGAGCAGTGATGTGCAGACCAAAGGCTTTTGCTCTGTCACACAACATCAGAAAGGATTCCTTGGTCCCCAAGCACAGAAACCCCTGCTTCTCCCGAGGGCTGGTGGCCAAGGGGAAGGGACCAGCTTGTGGATGCTGTGAACTGGCAAGCTGTCACACACACACACAGGCGTTCCAAATGTGGTAATTTACTGTGCTGCACAGCTGGGCTGTGCTTGGTGGCTCAGCTGGCTCATTTTGAGCTAGTTAGGTGCCTTTCTAAATAGGTACTACTCTCATACAGATAAGCAAGCCTTATCCGTGCTCCGAGTCCCCCAAGAGCTCTGGATGTGCTTCGGCAAGTGCTAGACCTGGGCTAATGTATTCTGACACAGGGGGTTAACTGAACAGGGACAGCTCAGATTCAGCTGTGGGCATGAGCACAGCAAACTCATACAGACCTGCCAAAGGCTGAAGACATAACTCCAGCCACCCTGCAGTTAGCAGTGTAAGCACATCTCCTCCAGAGCAGTGACGTCTGATTAATCCTCCGTCACTCCTTCACCAAAACGCCAGGCAGAAAATGAGACAGAGCCATTCTTCTCTGAAAACCATGTAACACCCCACCATTACTCAAAACACCTTCAGAGTATCACCTCCCACTTCCTGTCACCACAGCCTTTCAGAAGATAAGGCAATATGCACAAGAACAAAAAAGCAGGAAATCTCCATTTTCCCCAGAGCCCATCAAACACAACCGAGAGCAGACCCCTTCCATCTTCCCACCACAGCTCTCAGGGGTTCTCTGACTGTCAACACAACACTGAATTCACACCACCTTTCCCTCCAGGCCCCTGGATCTTCCTCCCCAACAAGCACTTGAAAGGACGATGGGCACAGCCACCACAAACACTTTCCCTCCACCACTTCCCACATGGCTCAGGTGAGCCACCTTTCCTTGGGAGCTTTGGGCAACCAGGACGAAGATAGAACAGAGGCTGTCCTGTCTTACTGCTGTTACTGTGGGGACCCTCACCCAGCACCCTGCAGTGCCTGGCACTTCCCAGCAGGCTCTGTGTGCCCTGACCAAGCTTCAGCTCACTGGACTTGGGGGCTGGGGGGGGTCACAGCTTTAGCTCCTCTGTGCCACGATGCTTCCAAGAGACCAGCTCAGCTGCTTCAGAAATTCCCACCAGTGCTGATTTATTTCAGTCCCTTGGTAAGCAGCTGCAGCTCAAATAATAGAGAATATCTTAATCAGACACCTCTGTGACATAATGGCCCTTTTTAAGGCAACAGGTTGGTGTGTTGGTTGCCTTCCGTCAGCAACTGGTCGTGACAGAATTACAGGATATTTACTGGTCTCCATGCCAGGATTTGAAAAGCTATCTTGTCTAGAACATTTAACAGTTTGGCTTTCCACATGGATGATTTTACCATATCTGAAACTACTCATTCCATCATCCCACAGCAGCTTGCAAGTTGCAGTGTGAAAGTTATCCTCTTCCTTAATGGATAAAATATGCTTGCCCTGAAGAATATGTTTGTATAACACAAAGTCTCAAAACATGGGGTTTTTTTCCCTTTTTTGGATTTATTTTTTAGAATGAAAAGACTACAAGTATTGCCTCATATGATGGAAAGAGGAAAGAATTAGAAAAGGGAAGAAGCAAAGAGTACAAAAACTACGCAGATGGGAGAAAAGAATGTTTCTTTTGGCAAAACCAAGACTAAGTGCAAATAACAAGGAAAAGATGAATGACACATCTTGCAATGGGATGTAGTAGGCATGGTGACACAGCTTATAGACATTGGTAGCTTTAGAAATGGGAATCTGCCAAGAGTTTTGTCCAGTTCCACACCTGAAAATGAAGAGTTTGAAGGCTCACAGGCGGCTGTGGGCACTGGACCATCCTCTCTCAGGCCTCTGTTCTGCCTGTGATGCTCACAGCTGCACTGGACAGGTAGGTAGGGGGTTCTTTTCTCTCAGAAAGAGAGAAAGCCTTGAACAAAACACTGCAGGGATAGTTTTAACACTGCCTCTTCCCCTCCTTTGCCCTGCTTGCTTTGGGCACCAGTCTGAGCCACGTGGGCAGAAGAGACGAAGAGTGAGCCCATGGCAGCTGACTCTCATCCTAGGGACTATGTTGCCCTGAAATGGCTCTTACTTGGACCAGGACCACCAGCCAGCCTGCTGAGAGCAGTGCCCCAGCCTCTCTTCTGTCTTGGTTGTACTGGGGTCAGTTTGAGATCTCACCATTCCTTATTTCTTTACCTTAAAGGCTGTCTGTAATGAGACTTGCATATTTAGTACTCTTCTGTGGTGGGATCCTGCATGAAAGCACATGGTTTTGTGGCTACTTGTTCCCCCAGCACATCTTCAAACCCTTCCACACCAAAAGGTGTAGGAAGGCCTGTTCTGAACAGGGGCTATGAGGCAAACTGATTTTGTGCACCACCACCCACATTTTCATTTCAGCTCCTGTGTAGAGTACAAAGAAACCAAGCAACAGCTGGGTTTCTCTGGCACTTGGAACTCAGTGGAGCTGAGTGTCTTGCTTGCACTCCCAGTTTGTTACGGAAAGACAACGTTGTGATTTCTAGTACGGAAATGAAGGTAAGGCCTTCCCAGGTGAGAAACCATGTCTCTGATAAATCTGCAACAAAGAGCCATGCCAAGTACTGGTCTAGTGCTTTTGTTTTAACATGGAACAAGCAAAGGTGTTAGGAACTAAAACACTATAGGAATAATGCAACATTGCTAAGTTGTCTTTTTGCCATCTGTCAAGTTTGCAGTATTTTCAAACTGCTCCCAAGCAAATCACTAAAGCATCACGTCTCTCTTCCCATGATATAATCAAATAGAATACAATTGCTAATGCAGTACATTTAACCTCTATCAGGAGTTTGTACATTTGCGCAGAACCATAAACCAGTTGTTAGCGCATGCCAGAAGACTTCTGGCAGCCTTCCTAAGAATTTGTCAAAAAACAATTAGGACCCCTATTGGAGCCACAGGCTGACTGGTGCTGGACATCACAACCCTGTCACCAGCAACCTTTGCAGATAATAAGAATCCAGAGCTGGGGGATTTATTGCTGTGGACAAAAGCATCATGTCTTTCTTCTCCCAGCATCTTTGTCACTTGATGAATATCATGCTTTTTTCCTCACTACCCAAATTACCTCCTGGCCATTAGGCTGGGTGCTGATTGCTTTAGAGTGACCAGGCAATGTTCTGATTCAGAGAGTCCCAGTGCCCCCTGAATCACAGAACCGAAAAATCATCTGGGTTGGAAAAGACCTTTGAGGTTATCGAGTCCAACCTACGACCCAACCTGTCAACCAGACCATGGCACTGAGTGCCACATCCAAACTATCCCTCAACCCCTCCAGGGACAGTGACTCCACCATCTCCCTGGCAGCCAGTTCCAATGTCCAGTCACCCTCTCTGTGAAGAACTTCTTCCATCTTGAATGCAGGAATTAAGCAGGAAGAAACAGATGAGCTCATAATTTTTTGTTTTCTCTCTTCTACATGAAACCAATGGAACCAGTCTGTGTCCTACTTTCAATTAAAAAAATAATATTCTTTTTAAGTGTTAAGAAAGCAAACGTGAAACGTTTGCCACCCACCCTGTGAATTTTACACTGTCCTACCCATCTTAGAAAAATAATTAACTAACTCTTCCATTCTGTAAGCTCTTCACACATCTTAGTCTGCAATTTTCTGCTTTTCTGCCCCCTTGCTGATACAATTTTATCTTACAAGTTTATTGACAGTAAATATCACAAATTTTTATCTTCTCAGAAGAAAACTCTGGTGCTTTGGACCCTGCTAAAGCTGTGGCTCTCCAGGATGACATAAGCTTTGCATAATAAGATACTATTGAATATTAACAACTGAAATACTAATAATTAAAAGAATGCGAAGCAATAGGAACATTTTCCAGATTATGGCCACCTATGGATCACCACCAAATAGAAGGAGGTTTGAGTAGAAGCTGGGACATAAGCAAAGCTTGGAAAATAAAAAGAGTGGAGAAGTTAAGAAGGGAGGAAAAATTGCTTCGAGGTAATAAAAGAAAAATCTGGCAGTGTGATCGAAGGAGAACCACAAGAGCTGATTTGATACAAAACATGCTTCAGTTTTGCTTTAAACACTCCAAACCATAAGGGCAGGCCTTCTTTTGGTACACCCCCAAAAGCTTTATTTCTCACAGAAAGAGTAACTGCAATATATTGCAGGGTATGGTTTTAACTAAGACAGATGTTGGACTGACAGATCAAAACCACCTCTGATCGCTGGACTGCTGCACCAACCAAGACTGTTCCATCAGAGGTGGAAGACATGTTTCATCCAGAAGAGATTAAAATAAATGTGCTAAAGGGCAAGAGGTGCTAAAGCCAAAACAGAGAAGAGCTGGAAACTGAAGCAGCACTATCTTTACTGAAAAACTAGCAGAGGCTAAGATTAGCTAGTTCAAGGAGTAGGAGATTGGCAGGAGGCTCCTGAGGATCAAAGCCAGGCCTGATAATCAAAGAAGAAAATAAAAATGGTCAAGCCAGGAATAGAAAAACAGTGGCTACCATGGACGTCAATCATTAATCCACTGCTTTTAGTAAAGTGCTGCTTTCATCAGTTAAGGGTCTGCTTTGGAATTTTGGGGTGCAGAATCAAAATAGCCAAATTCATTCCCACCCACAGTGCTAAAGGGCATTTTCCACAGTAACGTCACCTTAGCATTTCAAAATCTATGCGTGCAAGTGAATATCACCACCCGTGTCCCAAAGCAGCTTTTTGGTCCCTGGTGAGCTCAGGAGCTTCAGACTCCTCATCCTGAAGAAGAGTCCACTCTGTCTCTGTGTTACCAGGACGGCCAGCATGGCACAGTGGAACAACCAAGAGAAAGGTCACTTGTTCAAAGAAAACCGCTTTACATGGACTGACAAAACCCCAAAGCACAGCAAACAAATTTCTGTTGCTCCTGAGCTCTTCAAAAAGCTTTTTAAATACACTTCAGGGCTCTGACAGATTAAAACCACAGTATTTTTCAAAAAACATTCAGCCTGTCACATCACACACGGAGTGCAATGCACAGGATAGCTGTCATGGCACCAGAGGGGCTAAAAACAGAAATGCAGAGGTAACATTTAATCCTTCAGCAGCAAAGGGGAGTTTTGCAATGGAATTTCGATGGATGTGGAACTAACACCTGCAAGAGTACATTTGGGAGCTTCACCCCTGGGGCACAAATTAGCAAAAAAAACCAAAAACCCAAAGAACACTTTGTTTCTAAAGAGGGCAAATAGATTTTCTGTGTGTTAATGTCTGTGGGCTCCTGAACTCATTACCATCTCTGTTATTATATCACACTACCTGCTTGCTGCTCTCTCACCAACAGAAATTTTTGTATTTCAAAAAGGAAAAAAAAGGGCCAATTAATAAACAAGAGCAACTCTAACTTGTAATGCTTCACTACTCCAGCTAAATGCCTGTAGTGCTACTCACTGCCACTTTTCCCACATGTTTTTTAATGAGTTCCATGAAGAAATGAGTCCCAAGCAGAATGGAGCATATGAGACAGAAGCTGAGGAGCAGAAGATGCCACCGCTGCCTCCAGAGTGACTTGTCCGGTTCTTCTAAGCCACAAAAGTTGTTGTTGGTGGCAGCACCCTGAACACGAGTGATGCCAGCAGGTACCTTCCTGCAGGGGCAAATTCTAATGGAGAGGTTTGGTTGAATGGGGCAGAAAAGGTGTAGGGCACCAGCACTGACGTCCTGCTCCTGCTCACCTGGGGTGAACCTGGCACAGCTTCTAGAAATAAACAGCTCTCTTACATTTTCTTTGGTTTCTAAATGCCAAAAAAAAAAAAACCAACATTGTGGGCTGCATCCTCAGCAGATAGGTATTTGTATGGCTCCCCTATAACCAGTGAACCATGTCTATTTACATTTGATGAACATCTAGTCCTACACTTTCAATGGCTTTCCTGTTTTAGATGGGCTGGAAAATTAAGATTTCTCAGTTTTGAATACATTCCTGAACCTCTCTTCTTTCTAATGTGCCTACCCTCTCCTCCTTCTCCTTTCCATTTTAACCCACAATTTTTCAGGTCATTTAGTTCAGACTGCAAAAACAGATGAGTTATTAGGAGTTGAACATTGCCAGCTGTGCATGTAATGTGACTTTGTTTCACAAGGAGTAATAACCATAACCACACTAACAAAAAATAAGGACTTGCAGCTCAGACATGATACAACAGGCGAGGCCTCAGTAAGTGCTCTTCTGCCTAAAAACTTGTTGGAACTTTCAAGTACTTTCGAGCTAAGGATATAAACTGAGAGTAGCAGAAAGGACTAGGACAGTGGAATAAGCTATAATTTTATGTACAACCGCCACAACATCAACAGGATGGAGGAAAAAAAAGGATCATCTAGAGGGGAAAGGGTAATAATGAGTGTTCGTCAACATGTCAAATACGAAACACTACAGAAATGCTGAGGTCTGGAAAAGGGCTAGGCTAAAAGGGAAAGGGCCATGGTCACACAGGATTGGAGAAACTAAGAGCTGACCCCTAAAAAACATGTCATTTTTTTTCAGACAAGCTGGTCCTCCAGGCTCAGAATTTGACTTGTTTTTACTGCTGTTTTATTAGTTTTTCCATTTTGCCATGACAAGTTAATGATTTTTGCAAAAATATACCGTAACAAATCTGCCCCTGCAGGTGGTTTTTCACACACTACGTTCATGAAAGACTTTGATCCCTCTTCTCTTTTTAGTTTTTCTCCTTGTGTTGTGTTTTCAGGGTTTTGTTTCTTTTCCTTCCAAAGAAAGAGTAAAGGAGAGAAATACAGACACCGAGAAGTAGTAGGTAGAACACCATCCAACACTGTCCCCCTGAACCAAGAGACACAAGGCTACAGGAAGGTTTGCAGCTGATTTCCCTCATATTCTACCTTTTGGAACTGCAACTTTATTACTCTGGATCACATTCCCTAATATAACTACTACCTGATACCTTGTGAATGGGAATAACAACAGCTGTTGCACAGAGGCTGGGAAGAGAAGATAGGGGGTGATATGGACTTTATAAACACTTATAACTTCTGAAGATTATTCCTTTTGAAGCTAGACATACATTTTAATCAGCTACTTTCATCATTATTCATGAATGAATTATTAATTAGTCCTCTTGACTAAAAATATCATTTCCAACTTGCTGCAAAAATACACACACACAGAGAGAGAGAGAGAGAGAGAGAGACAAACATGAAAAAATAATACAAGAAAAGGAAGATATTGCACATCATTAGCACCAGAGTGAAGGCTGAGTATTTGATCTCAGTTTAATTATGAATGCCTGGTTTGAAAGAACATTTCCGCATCAGCAGTCACTAACACTGCTGTGTGCACTTGGGTGTAAGGCAAGTGAAGAGGCCATACTGGCAACAGCTTACTTTCCAGCAGCTTCACTCCCTGTGCTGCTGGGGGTGTGTGCAAAAGTACTTGCACAAATATATCCCTTGCTAAAATGCCTTTTGTCTTGTGGCTTCATATTTCGAACTGGGAAAAACCCAGAAACTCAACCTTGAGGCTATTTCTGGTGACGGGGCAACACAAGGCTTCAGCCACCACATGAAACCCAAGGGAGGGACAGCCTTTGACCCCAAACTTGTGTGGGCACAAGGAAAAGAAAAGGGAAATCCAAAGATGAGTACCACCACTGAAAAAGAAAAGGGAAATCCTAAAAGGATTACTGCTGGTTTGCTTCACAGATGGAGAAACAAGGTAAGAGCAGTAGAGATCACTCACCCATGTCAGAAGTAAGGTGTGAGCCCAAGATCTCCGAAGGAAAACCTATTAGGCTACATGATTCCTTTCACTTCCTTATTTATCTAACCATCTAGCGGGGAAAACCCTCCAGAACATGCACATTCATTGCCTCTCTCACCTCCCCTTTCCTCAGACTGTCACCTACAGGTAATCTGGCCAGCTGGAAGCAAAGTTTTTCCATCACGGAACCCGAGATGGCTCTGCAGTGACCAGTGCCATGTTTCCTATTGGGCACCACCATCCAACAAGGAAGCATCTCCATGGTGGCCTTGCTCACAGAGCTGCTGCAAAGGGGAGGGTGGGAAGGACGGAAGGCAGTATCTGGGAGCCAGCTGCCATGGAGGACCCTGATCAGCTTGCAGGGTCCTTTTTTTTCCCCATAACGATAGAGTCAACAAACAATTGTGCCTTTTTGTTATCTGAATTGGTTTCCTTGATGAGCACATCCCTTCAGAACCCGCTGCAATGTTAATTTCTGAAATGATCAAAAAGCTTCTAAACTAAGGAAATGCTGCACACTCAGGGAAAGAGGAGAAGGGTTCAGAGGAATTGGAAATGACTTGTTATTCTTCAAAAATCTGGGCCATCCTCCCAATGCTGTTATTTTTAAACAGTTTGTGTTTTAAGTACGTGGAGGTACATAAACAGTTGCAGAGCTAATAAGGTTGAGTGACTCCAAAAAGCTCTTGTTTTGCCAGAGGCCTTGCAAAAATTTTAACTAGCAAGTTTCACAAACCCTGTTTGGGCTATTTTAACTGTTACTGTATTACACCTCTGCCTCAAGCCTGCTCCAGGAAAGCTGCAGTTTCTTTACACGTGTTTCTTACGACCAGGGCAAACAAACTAAGGTTACCAATGGAAAAGAACTCCAAGACACAGCTTTCACCTCAACTTACCAGGAGAGGCCAAAGTCAAAGTTGTCCTGTGATAAATACACCAGGGAAAGGGTATTTGTCACTTATTGCAGAAGAGCAACTCTTCCCCTGCACAGCAACAGGGGGACAGATTTTTTTAAAAACTCAGGGAAGGTGCTCACGGGGGTATCTGATGCACTGGGGATGCTTCTGTCATCTCAGGACCAAGATGGGCTTCTCTGCTACTTTCTCTTCTCTGCCAGATTCTCTTGGAATCATGTTTACAGCTCTGCTCCATTTCTTTGCCTCCCGACCTCCACGGAGATTTTGTTCACTTAGATCCAATCTTGTTGGGGGTGCTCTTTTAGCTCATTTTTAGCCTTTTCTGCTCAGCAGGTTTGTGGATCTTGCTTCACTGCCCACCTGTGACTCTGATTCACCTGTGGATCCCCACCTGCTCACCCAGGAGTGTCCCTGGGGACACTAGGCTCATGGCAGGCTCTGTGCTGACTTTCCTGCTCACAGAGCACAGCAAGTGCAGAGCACATTCAGGTCAGGCTTCTCCAGAGTGGAATCACACACACATTGCTTTGGTTGTTATTAATATTTCATTAATTTGCCCGCTACAGTAGTTTTCCCTTGAGAGATCATTAATAAAATAGCACCCAAATAAGCAGGATAACAGGCAAAGTGACCAAACTACAAAACAAGTTTAATTACCTTGGTGTTGTACCTTTGCAAGCACCAGCTTTAAATTGGAGAATTCTATAATATAAAGCTTTGATGATGCTGAGGTCTATTGCTTCCTATGTCTTGCCATTTTAATTACTTCTCTGATTTCCCACACACACTTCCTCTGTTTTGTTTAGAAGAAAAATGAAAGTGCCTGTGGGTGTTAATGGAGGGTTGCTGGGAGGATTTGAGCAAAACTTCTCCAGCACAAATCACTACGGTGGAATCACCTCGCCAATATGCAAACCTCATCTTGAATCCAATGCTACACAAAGTGGTAACTCTTCCATGGATAAACAAAAAGATGAGATTATTCAATTAGCTGAATTCAGTTTCTCCTGAAGCTAAAATATAAATTTTTTCAATAGCTAGCACATGAGACTTAAACTAACCCAAATAAGTAAGGCAGCAAATCACATTCCAGATCAAATCTACCCATCACTAAAGAAATGCATTTCTCGCTTTTACACTGAGCACTTTTAAACTTACATAGGACTTCTTGTAAGTATCCATAAAAATCCATGCCATGTATGTGCACGTCTGGGGTGTATACGAAGTTTATTTTACACAAAAATTTCTACTGAAACTACAACAGAAAAAAACATGTAATGCTGAGGCCAATTCATGCCTTCCCTAATTCTTGCAAAAAAAAAAAAATTTAAAAAGTGCATACACTGATGTATATCTCCTAAAATTTCTTTCCTGTTGAAAGTGTTCTCAGTTTCAGACTTGAAATTAATTAACTGCACAGTAGGCCCTAGCAAACTGTACTCTTTTTAAGCCTAACAAAGGGAAAACGAAGTAGATTTGTTATACTGAGAAGAAGCGGAAAGGTAAGCACTTCTTCTGCCAAGATAAAAAGCCAGTCAATAACTGATTCTTTGATGGTTCACTAAAAAAGCTGAATCTTTAGTGACAGAACAGTGATACCATTTTGAAAAGGTACAGATTTAAAATAAGACGTCCTAGAACAAGGAACAGTAAGACTGTCACATGAAATAAAGAAATAATTGTTGTAGTCTGCTCTAAACACTTAGTGTGACTTTGATCATCTTCAGTAACTCTTGTGATGCACAGCAAAGTCAGTTCCAGAGCTTCTCCACAGTGCTCATGATGCATTTCTTGAGTCACACCAACTTCTTGGCACTGACCAAGTGTACAGACACCTGCATGGAGCCCTCTCTGCCCTCCTGCCAAACCTACAGTAAACTTGGGCATAACCAAAAGAGAATGCAAATTATGGGGCTGCCAAGTGCTGAACCCCACCTGAAGAGCCAACACAACCTATACAATGGTCCAGGGAACAGTTTCAGTAGTGCCAGGGCTGTCAAAGCATCAAGAAGCAGGGCTCTGTGCAAAAGGGGCTCTCAGCATGGCTATCCAATGCAGCAGCCTGGAGTGTTGTGTCTGGTTTTAGTGACAAAATCTGAATAAAATGAACTGAATAAGGTTCAGAAATGAGCCATAATGACTGGAAATCATGATTTATTGTGAAAGGCTTCTGAATCTCCATCCATTCTCTTTTCTGAAATAGAGCTAAGTGCTGGCCTGATCACAATCCACCCATACCAACACAGGGAAGAGACTCTGGGTAGGAAAAGGCTCATCATTCTAGCAGACGAATATGCTGGATATGACCAGTAACACTACAGGAATTCAGGCAAGGATATTTCATGTGCTCTGAATGAGAAAAGGTACCAGCCAGCCCAGAAAATGGCCAGGGCTGAGGCAAAGCTCCTTTGTGGAAGCCTTCCTTCAAAACCAGGCAGGCATTGCCAGTGCACACGGATCAATGGCCATTTTTTGGGCTGTTTCATGTAGGAGATACAACCACATAAATCACACCCTTCCCAGGCTTCACAGTGAGATGATCTCTGGAAACTGTGGGGTCACATGAGGCTTAGCCCTCTAAGAGCCTGAGCATTTGAAAGTAAAATAAGCAAACAGTAACATCAAGGTCTATGGACTGCTTCTAGAGGAAACTCTTGACTAGGCTGTGCCTCATACCCTGCAGGGCTCTGGGGTCAGCACCTTTGCAGCCCCATTTTGTGTGGGCAGGGCTTTCAGCAGGGATCTGGGGAGATTTTCATCAAGGACCTCAGTGACGCAAGATCCTGCCAGAACAGCACCGACACCAACTGGTTTGGAAAATCGTGCCCTACGTGCATGAGCATTCATTTGTTTCATCCCACTTTTACTATGTAACATGCCTTAAAACATTGCCTTGGGGAGCCTGAAAATGTATTAAAGTGATTACACAGAAATTTATGCAAATTGCTATGGTAATTTTGAAATTACTTAATTCTATAAAATGCCTGAAGTTTTTAGTGTCCTGTTCCAAGCTGGCTCTTGCAACAATCCTTCAGAGGTGTGAACAAGCAAAGGGGGAACTATCTTTCACATGAAGTCACAGAAGCACAGGGGAAGGAAACACACCTTCAAAGAAGCCCAAAGCGTTTCCAGAGGATGGGAGGCAGTACCTTCTCATTTGGGCCCAGAAGTGCTTGAGAAATAAAGAGGGACAGAAGCACATGGGGCTCAGAGACTGCTGCCCTCACATGACCTCCCCTCCAGCTGCACCTCTAACAGCAGGTTTTTCTTTTTCTCCACCTCTTTCCATTAATTTCTGAGCTCCTCTGGAGAACCAAACTCACCATTTCCTAATTTGGACTGGAAGTCAGTGAATAACAGAAGTTTGCTCCTCTACTTTCCTCAAACCAGGTTTCACGGGCAACTCCACAGCAGGTACCCCAGGAGGAAACTGGTTAATACAATGCAATGGGATCTGCCTGCACAAAACCTATTGCCATTTCTGATATGGAATATCTCCTGTTTACATATCAGAATTCCCATCCCTGGACATCCTGTCAAGGGATCCTCCTGCTTTCAGACAGGTTTGCTGTTAGCCATTGTTCATCCAAAGGTGGCCAGTTCTTGGAGAGCAGTGAAGCAGGATGGAAAGAGGCCAAGAGTCCTTGCTGCAGCACAGAAAAACCACAGAAGTCCTAGGGGAATGCCACTCACTCAGAGAGGAGGGAAAATGCTTCACTACTTTCAA
Source organism: Machaerirhynchus nigripectus (assembly GCA_013397975.1). Classification (NCBI taxonomy): domain Eukaryota; kingdom Metazoa; phylum Chordata; class Aves; order Passeriformes; family Dicruridae; genus Machaerirhynchus; species Machaerirhynchus nigripectus. The sequence continues at coordinate 287,684 of VZRQ01002155.1, forward strand.
GGAAGGAGGAATGAAAGAGGATCCCCCAGTCTGCTGCAATTCTGAATGATACATCCTAATAACTGGGGGAGGCTCCACACCCAATGGCTAGAGTCCAGTGGACATAGCAATTCCCTCTGGCCTGAATTTCTATGAAGTCCAAATTCTGACTAACAGGGTCTAAATGATGAACTCACCATTTATGATTACTTAGTCATGACTGTCTTGATGGAAAAGAATCTAAGAAACATTTACATGTTTTGAATAAATCCGTTAAGAGAAGAGATTTCATTGAGCAGCCCATTAAAGCAGATGGGCACAGTGGAACAAGCTTTCAGCCCTAATTAGCAAGGAAAACAGTGACCTGCTTTCAATTTTAAAAGTATACACAGTAATAATTTACAGGACACAGCATCCTGTGGCCTCAGTAAACTCCAGGTCTGGCTGACTGTGGACCACCAGTTCACTATGTCTTGCTAATGCTCAGAATATGCTTTTAATATGCAAAATGTATCTCTAAAAGGATACTAAAAGCCTTACATTAGCATATTCTGGGTGATCTTTGAATATATGAGCAGTGCAAGGGAGGCAGAGATTCGCTGTCATGGCCTAATTAAAAACAGATAGTGGAGCATATTGACCTAACAAAAGTAATTTTTTCATCTCAACTTACTTATCCTGTCCTTGTTTAGTCCTTTGGCTGGAGCCAGCAAACAGCTGAACTGAACTCCCTTTACAGCCTTTGGGGTGCTAGCTTTTCATCTCAATCTACATAGATGGCTAAAATTTCTTTTGGGCTCTGTCTGTCTATCTATCTATCTATCTATCTATCTATCTATCTATCATGAGAGAAGTAAATCATTACATAATTTATACCTTTCTATTGCCACAATTAGAATTTTTAAGTACTTTCTCTCAAGTTTTCTTCTCTTGTACGTTTTCAACACGCAGCCACCCACTGTCATCTTCATTACACACCTGCGGTTTAAATTCCCGCCCTCAAGAGAACCGTGGCAGGGTTGTGTATTTTGTTTCTCTTAAACAGAGCCTCAGTGCAGAGGTGCATTACACTCATAGATGTCTTATCAGTCCCCAGCAATTCCCAAAACCTTGTTTTGAAGTCCAGTTCCTTTGAAGGTCAGTCTTTTCACTTGTATCTAGTGATTTAAAAAAACCCACTGGGATGAATGCTGACAGGCAACATAATGGAAAAACATGCCATCACAAACTCCTCATTAAATTACTATTATAGACTAGTCTGCTTAATCAAGAGCAAGTCACCACTTTGCAAAGTGACTCCTTTGCGTTCCTGCTAAGAACAGCGCTGGTAAACGCTGGTGTGTCCCACAAGGTGTGTAATTCAGGTCTGGCTGTACCTCCTGAACTGCTTCAACTTTGGTGTTAACTTTCAGGGATATTCTAAAACAGATTCCAGGATTCTCACATATCAGAGCTGGCTGAGAATGAACTGTTCCCTTCACAGCTCAGAATTATCAGATGCAGAAATCACAGGCAGCTATAATCTTCAACCCCTGGCACAGAAAACCATATTTTCAATTCCTGCTTAAAGTACTACTTCTTGCTGGAATGCCAGAAATGTCTCTGGCAAATGACAGTGGCTTGCCTACATTGAGCTGCTTTCTGTTCTATTTTAAAATAATAATTTTCTAGTTTCCAGTGGTAAAATAACACCTTAAAGGGCTCTATCCTGCTCAAGTAAGGCAAGATTTACATCGGATTCTGCAAGTCAAGAACGTGCCTGTAATATTCAGGTTGATATTCTGCCTGGGGACCTATATATGGATACCTCAGGGTTTTTGTAGTCTGAAGCCTGAAAACCTGCCAGGCTCCCTGAATGCTGTACAAACACACCCTTCAGTTCCACTAATGGTGTTCCAGTTACACTCAAGCACCTTCCCGTACTTACATGCTTTTACAAAGACAGCTGTTTCCACTTTCAGACTCAACCCCAAACCTAATCCAGCCTTGCAGGCATAAAAAGGTCTCTGGGTTGCCTAAAATTAGAGGTCCAGAGCTCAGCTTCCTGGACATAGTGGGACACTGACACAGGGATACAGAAGACAAGAAGTGTGGCTCTTCCCTCTGTGGTAGGCAGCTATCGCAAGCAGTGGGCAGATGCACTGCCCAAGGGAACCAGACCTTTGCTGCCTTACATTTTCCAGAGGCTATTTTGGATGCTTGCACATAATGCAGCAGCACTCAACATGAAATATAAAAAATAACCCAATATATGTGATGAGGATTAGGGAAGGCAGATGCATTTTCTGCAAATGCCATCCACCCCCCAAAGAATGCCCTGCTTTGAAGCAGGATGAAAAAAGCTGGGGCAGTCTTGTAATTGTCGAGGTTTATTTCCTTTCTCCCCAACATAATGAATGTGGTCTGGCTGGTTTGAACCTAACAGGACCTGCCACTGAAGTACAAAACTGCTGTTCACACTAGAATTGCCTGATAAGTGATTAGGCTCAGCATGAGTGATAAGATGCAGACACAAACTACGAGCAAGATGCACGCTCCACGGTGGCAGGGATGTCCACACAGCCGGACCATGCTGGATTGGCTCCAGTTGGCTTTGGGGGAACTCCCGGTCCTGGCCCGCACAGACCTTGGGTTTTGTGAGCGTGGGTTTGTGCTGTCCCCTCCCGGAGCCACCGTGGAGCCACCTGTGCACCAGAAGGTGCTGCTCTCGCCTGCTCCGGCAGCACCAGGGTCACCGAGCTGACCGCCAGCAGCCACAAGTGTCCTTGAAAGTGATCTCCAAATGAAACGGCTGTGAAGAGTGGGAATTCCTGAAAAAGGCTCTTCTCTTTGCTTCGAGTTCTTGTTAAGTGGTGTCTATTTCTGGACAGATTACAAACACTGAAGACAGTTGTTGCCACATTTAAAAATAGCCCTAGAGGAAGGCTTAACTGTTCCCTGACCAGCAGCAAGTTGTAACTGCTATTCCTAGATCAAAAAAGGCAATTATTTAGCAAATCCTATAAAGGAATGAAAGGATCAGGAACATCTCCATGTGGCATGACTTCATAAGTGTTGCCCCCACCCAGCCCTGAGTCTGCACTGGAGCAACTATCCCAGTGTTGGAGTCCTGGAATCAAATCCCCAATTTATTACAATACCACAGCAACACCAGTTGCAGTGGTCCACCACTCACTTATAAACCTGTGAGAGCAGCAGGAAAATGTCCTTGTGTTTGAAGCCCCCAGGAACTTCCATTCGCCCTGTACTGAACTTTGAGCTCATTTAAGCTGTGGCTGTAATGCCAGGCATTTGTTTGCAATCCCTGTTTACAAGCAGAAGGCGTCATCTGCTTTAAAACTAACGCTCAGTGGAGCTGCACTACAGCGAATTCAGCAAGGGCAGCATCCCGACCAAGGGCTTGTACACACATGTTGTGAGAGCACCACCTAAGGTGTGGATTTAAGGTGGTGCAGTCAGACCACATCAGCATCTCTGGGGACAGTCTTACACAGGTATGGACGTTATTTCTCTGCATACTTGAGAAATCAGGAGAAGTTTCCATCTGTTAAATAAACTCTCCTACTGACATTTAAATGATGATACGAGCCTTACACAAATCTATCTTCAATGATTTAAAAGCTTATCCAAGTCATGCTGGTTGCTGTTCTGAGAAATTTCACTTCCGAGCTCTGTGTCAAGCCCTGGGATCACCTTCCCAGCCGAGCTGCTCCGTGTGTACAGTTACACACACAAGTGCATCCACCCGAGGTGGGAACCAAAAGGCAGCATCTCCCAGCCTCACGCTCTCAGCATTCCTGTCAGACTCACATGATGCCACTTGGCCAAGCAGTTAAACCCAACTCCCTTCAGTTTGTTGTGAGAGCAACCCTAGCCTGTGACTACAACACTCCATCTTCTCTGCCCTCCTGGCTCTTCATATTAAATATAATGGAACTGTATGCTTAGGGACTATTTAAAATACCTTTCCAGGAATAGTCTCAAATAAATGCTTCCCTTCCTATGATCACATTTTACAAAGGCCTTTTTGAACTGTGGGGTTTGCAAGCTTAGTCCTGCCTAACACCAGGCAAGGCACAGCTTCACGGCATGTGGGATGGCTGGCAAGAGCATAGTGCTGGTGCCACGTGCATTCCCAGATACATCCCACCCCACAGCTCCCACCCCAGCCCTGCACAGCACCCAGAAAACCAGGGGAAGCAGCTTCCTCGCAGGAGATTTGATGAAAAATATAGCAGCATGAAAAAGTGATAGGGACACCAGGTAGCTGTGGGGCACTTCAGCCTTGGAAACTTCAGGCAGACAGCGTTTCTGAGCAGGTCTTCATCTTGCATGCAATATACCTGTGGCTTTCAGAAAAAATTCCAGGTGATGTACTGCATATAAAGCATACGCATGCTTTTAATATATGCACATCTTTAAATTTAAGTATGATCAGTAAGAAAAAAAGAGTTTTAAAGCAAACCCTGTGCCTTTAGGTTGTGTGTGCAGGCACATAGACACAAACCTTTCTTGTGGGCAAATGTTCATCTAACCTGATTCATGCTGTAATAATGCACAATTTTCTTGGAGCCAAGCACTGAAGGATGTGATACTGCATAAGGAAATCGCTCATCTTCACTTTAAATCATTCTTTTGTCATGGGAAATGTAAAACAATTTAAAAATTAAAATATATCACAGACTAATGATGGAAGGTCTCATCCAAAACCAGTGGAAAAAGCCAAGCGATTTCATTTTATTTTGGCTTTATCTCAGACATGACTCTGATTCAGGACAAACTGCCTTGCCACGAACAAAGGACCAGAGGGCAGGGCAGCACTGGGCAACTGGCCCAGCCCAGGTCTCATGGAAGGGATTTCCAACTGGATTCAGGCAATTCCTGCTGGCGAGGGAGCAGGTTCCTGACACAAAACCTGACACAGCTCAAACTGGTTTCTCTAAAGAAAGGCAACTGTAAGCACAGCAACCTGTAAGGTAAGGAGCTCATATGTAAGTCAGGACATAGTCCCAAAGACTACAGGAACATAAAGAACGCTGTAAAAGCAGGGGGAATTTTAAAGTAATAGATGCAAGGAATCTTGAAAGCAAGGAAGTCCTTTGAACACAGAAGTACTGTGGGCAACCAGATACAGATTTACTAGGCTAAACACAGGAACAGTCTGTCTTTAGACAGTATCAGAAGAAAATCACGTCTGTGACCACAAAACCACTCCTTTCCTTCTCAGTATCCACACAATGCCAGGTTGGAAGTGTGCAAGCAGTCTGCTTTATACCAACTGAAAGCTGAAAAGCAAGCTCTTCTTGAACACGAATTCTGTAATCAGTAATGATAATGAAATACTAGGGTGGGACTCGATTCCTTATCCACTCCGTATCCTAGAAATACTGTCAGGGACTGCCACTGCCTTCCTCCTCCCACAGCCAGGACAACATTCCAGGGGGATCAGGAGTGAGGAGCTGCCTTTCCAGAGAAGAGGAGGAAAGGGAAATGGTAAGGACAGGGCTACAGGTGTCTGAAACTGCAACACAAGCAAGAGACTTAAATTTCTTTGAGCAGCTTCAGTGCTATTCTGGGACAGAGTGAACTGCTTGGCGCTGGTGACATGCAGGAAATGACTCCATGGCAGTAATGTGAGCAGACTATTTGAGTAGGGACGCCGGTTTTGTCCCTCTTTTGAAGATAAGTCTATACTCTGAGATACCAGCATCAAAATACATTAGCAGGGCCACGGGGCAGCACTGGACTGAACTAGTTTGGGGCCCTTTGTGAATGTGTAACCCCTTTGAGACTGTAGCATTTATTTTCTTCATGCTGCTTTAGTAACTGATTAATGAACGTACTTGCAGGAATAAGCATGGCAGTATGAGTTCAGGAGTACCATAAAGGAAATACACCACTGTCATTAAATACTTGCCCTGCAGGAGGGTGGGCAGGGCCCACAAGAGGCTGATACCCCCTGTGTCTTAGGTACCCCCTAGGAAACTTGTTTTTAGTGACTTGTAGGATGAATTTATTCTACTGGCCAAACAAGGGCGGACAGCACAATAAAGAGGTGCAACTTGCCAAAGGTCGTTCAGGAATGGGGTGCCTGTAACCTACAGTCACATCTCAGGGGCCCCAGGCCAAGTGTCTGCCACCTGGAAGATGCTCCCTGCCACATTTGATCACAACCCTCTGCACAATTTTTGACTGCAGGTGAGACAAATTGGCACAGCACTCTGAAGTGGCTACAAGCATATATTCAGGCTTATTGAGGCATAAATCCAGGAAGCCATGTGTTCAGGTGATTTCCAAGTTCACCTAAGCTTTATGAAACCTATTTTTTAGCCAAACAACTGTAAATGAGCAGTGCCTAGTGACATTTTACTACATTTTCCCTTATTATGCCTTAGTGGTAAATTGTTCTCGCCAATCAGTGTCGCAATATCAGAGAGACTCTCACAGAGAGTCACCTAAAGAAACGAGAGATAAGAGATTTGACTGTCTGTCTCTGTAAAATGGGCTTCTTTTCATTTTTCAGGGCAGCTCAGAGTCCTGATTAAAATAATAAACCAACACAATGATCAATTAAGAGAGTGGAGAAGCAGGTATGCTGTCAAGACTAGCAACCATCCTATAGGAATAAATCAAAGTAACAGCAACACTCAGTAAGGAGCAGTTTACACTCAATGTTACACCAAGTACTGTTGAGAATCATATTTTACAGTGATGCTATTAAGCATATTTGCATCACACTAATGAGGAAGAGTACACCATCAAGGATTTTTCTTTTCCAACTACATTCAACATAACATGAATACCTGATATATTAATTTACAATTACCCCACTATGACAGAGGAGTATCTGCCCATGGAAACACCCATTTTTTATGGTGCTATTAATGAACAGCACATGTACAAAGTTTTCAAAGGCTAATGAAGAAAACAGGAGCTTAATACCACAGATGTCTATATCTCCTTCACTGGTGAAGGTGAAGACTTTTTGGTGAAGACTGTTGTGCGTATAACTCACCAAGAGCCAGTCAGAGGAATTTGCCCTTTATTTCCATTTCTAAAAGATTACTGAGGGCTCACCCATTTTGCCATTTGGGATTTCTGGGGGTTTGCTAAAGAATACCAGAAACCTCTTGTCATGTCCTCTTTCTCTCTCATACATCCCTTATGAGCTGGCAGGCACCATTCACCATTTGGAAAGCAGGCCTGGCATGAGGGTGGCAGCTCATTAAATGCTGTTCCTCAGACCTAATAAACTCCCATTAGCTGAATCCTGCATTGCAAGTGACTAGCAAAGCTCAGACCTCCCTGCTGCATTCCCTGGCCATCACACAGCACCATGCACTTCAGCAATTAACAGGAAAACTCATGCTAATTCTGTTGATATTTGATACAGAGCAGCGTTGACTCAGAGTGGTTGTCAAAACCCTGTTTGCTGATAATAAAGAGCTCCTATGCAAGTGAATGAGGCAGGCTGCAGCCTTGGTGTTTATTACATTACAGTGTTAGGGGCTCCCAACTCTGAATATTCATGGTGGGGAATTAAGCCCTAATTTTCAGACGCCAATAATAGCTGATGTTTAGTGTCACTGGGTTTTGGTACAGCTTTAGGTTGTATGAGAAATAAAAAGCTAGACATACAAACCTTCTTTAAAGTAGCTGCCAAAAGGAAGCCTATTAAAAGGGCACTTTTAGGCATCAAAATCAAAGATACATTCAAACAACTGCATACTTGGAGGGTTTAGAAGCAAACAAAACACCCTAGGCCCTAATTCTGCAAATGTTTATACATATGCTTGTCTTAACTGGGAAATCAGTATTTTACTAATTTACTAATTACTATTTTATGTCAGTGCTTCACTTTCAGCATTTTTCTAAACTCTGTGCTCAAAGCCTGTTGAAATACTCCTAAGCAAATAACAAAACAAAACAAGGGTAAGCTAGGTACTCTGGGGGTGGGTCTATGCCCTGTGAACAAACCAAAAGGTCCACCTTCCTCCAGCTTCTGTTTGTTCAATGTTTAAAAAGCCTCACTCATCGTTTGCAACAATCTGTGAGAAAGACAAACAAATTTGATGCCTGAAACGTCCATCTGGGACAGAGTCACCAGGGAGAAGGATGGCACACAGAGCTGCAGTTTTTTACAGTGGTCAGAAGCACATAAGGGAGGAGAGTTCCTGGGAGAGGGGCTTTCCCACCTCTCTAGAACGTCTGACAGAACAAAATCAGTGAGAGGCTGCTGACTGCCCCAACATGCTCTGAACACACGCTGTGCCTGCACTGAGGTTTGATCTGTTTGTGTCCGTCGCTAGATGAGAGCAGAAGTGGCACAGCCACGGAGTAGCAGAAGGCAGCACAGACCTTGAAAAGCCTGGAAGAAAACCAACAAAAGGCACAAAGTCTGCTGTACATTTTATGTGCTCCATCAGTTCACTGACTTGTATGCTCTTTTTCCACTGGGCCCTGAAAGGAGCTAAAATACCATCCTTTACCAACAGCCAAACAGTCATTAAAAGTAGGAAACTGAGGCTTTTCATAAAGCAGGCTCTTGGGAAGTCTATCCTATCCCACCTTTTTCTTCTCTCTGGTCTTCAATAACTAGTCCTGAACACAGTCTTGCTTTGCAGAGCTTGTTGTTCTGGTGTTACCTCAAAGTAATCAGTCTGTGGCTTTCAGGTGCTCTGTGATTTTTAAATGTGATCATGGAGTCCTTTCTGGCATTCTTGTGTTGCTACGGAATGTGTAGTTCCTATCCCAAGCTGAAGTTTCTCACTGCAATCCTGTATTCCCTTGGACAAACACATTAATTAAAATGTCACTGTGCCATTTCTTTCTGCATGAGACCATGGGTTTTTCATTTTAAGAATGCAGCAACAAGGTGGGAGAAATGCAAAAGTGGGCTGTTGGAAGATAAGAGCATTACTAATTACATCTTCCACCTGCCTGCAGTCCTGAGATACTGATGAAATATAAGAGTAAGATCCAAGGCAAGCAACAGGCTGCAAATGGGATCCTGGGCACTGCCCAGCTCCCACAGAACCAGTCTGGATGATTTGAATAGTTGTTCATGCTTTTCAGCTCTCAGTCACAAGGCTTGGACAAAAGACAAAAATTGATTTAACAGAAAGTGAATGTAATGCTTTGCAAGTAGCTTAGACTGCACCAATTAATCAATTACCCAAGTACATTCCACTTTAATACATTCATTACTATTCCAATCTTTAATCAGCTGCTTGTTCCACATACAATGAGGTTCCTGCATTTCTGTGTAAGGAACAATATTCACTTTGCAAGAGAAAACACCACTTCCAGTGCCAAACATGAAAAATCTGAAGTGTGCTGACGGCTGTATGATGTGAACAATCCTGTAACTGGCTTACAGGCCGTGCTGGCACTTGCTGTGGCTTTGTTTGATACACCCATTAAAAATATTTATTGGAGATTAGGAGCAGGAGCTGATCTGAAGGATGTTTTTGCCTTCATGTCTCAGTTTGGCACATGCGACTGAAACTGCTGCAACCAGCGACTGCATTTCCTAGAGTCAGGAGCCTTTTGAGCTGTGATTTTTTAATACTTTTTAAAAAGCAGGAATAAACTTTGCAAACTGTGTGCAGCACCTCCAAGCCTTCAGCTGTTCTGCTTCCCTTGCCCCCTCTTCTGGCTCTAGCGCAGGGCAACTCCGTGGCCAAGGGAAATTCCCTTCAAAGCTGCAAAACCTCTTCCCTGGTTTTAACTGGTGTCAGAGTATGGCCATAAAAATTCTGTTGTTAGTTTTTTGATTCACTTTATCTATAAAATGGGCAAGCTGGATGAGAGTGCTACAAGTCTATCAGTCCCTTTGGCCCTACAGAAATTTCACCTATTTGTTCCCACAGGGGAGAGCTTCTGCCAGAAACAACTCTGAACCCCCACCACCAGTCAGGAGCTCAGGAAGGTCTTTTTGTAAGGCCCCCTCCTCATCAGTGAGGAGTCCTGGTGACAGGGGACCAGGGTGTGGGGTGGAAAAGTGAAATCTTGGATTGAAGGTAAAAGTGAATCAAAAATTGTCTGCAGGAGTGAGAAAAATACGTTTCTTGATAACAAGTGTGGTGTTTGATGTGCGGACGTACTTCACTATCTAGCCTTTAATCAAGAGCCAGAGGATTTATCCTTCAGGCAAGAGAGATGGAACAGCTTAAAATGGTTAGTGACCATAGAAAGGATTAGCACATTATTATCTTTTTAATCCACAACGTTTACTTTTTCAGGATTTATTGGAGCTAATACAAAAGTGATTAGTGTTCTGGTTTTACCCAAGTAAGAGGTTGTTTATGACTCCATTCCCACACATGGCCTGTAAAAAACAGATAGTGCTGGCTGGAAAGTGGCCAGCAACAGAAAGTTTCATTTTCTACACTGTATTCACAAAAATAGAAATGACTTGTACAATTGCCAGTAAGTCCCAACGAGGACCTTCTAAAAGTAAAGCAAAAGTATGTTACATTATCCCACCCTGCATGCACACAATAAAAGGTGGTGTGAAAAGTTCTTCAGCTTTTTTGCATTTGCTAGACATGTGCTATTTTTACAAAAGTGGGATAAACCAGCCCCCAGGATTCCAGAATCTCGGCCAGCCCACAAGACATCATGACTAAAAAATGCTGAGATGTTAAAAATAATCAATGTTATTTTTTGTATATGCAGTCCAGCGTATCAGAATTTAGGATTCATATTTTTCACTTTTGCTCTGCCTTTGTGATGTCTGCAACTGGATTTGTTTGTTTTTAAATGGAAGCTGAAATTCTCAGGCCATCACAACATTTGAGCACCTAAGGTTTTCAGAAGAATCCTCAGACTTTCACAAACCTGTCTATGTAACTTAAGATGTTCAATCTCTTTTTCAGAATAGCACAGGAACTTGAGACTCCAGGACTGTGGCCTACCCTTTCCAAACTGGACTTGAGTTCCTAGAGTGCATACCAGTTTAAAAGATTCTTAGATGGCTAACTCCTACAAATGTGAGTTACACACTTCTCTATTTTTAAATATGTGGCCATCATCACTTTTTGAAAACAGGGGTTATTATTTTAGATCTTTGGCTTTTGAAAGTGATCTTTTTAATACTTCCACAAGAAGAAAACTGGTAAGCTGAAGGGATAGACAGACAGATGTGCAGAGAAGTAACAAAGCAGAAAACGTTCTTTTTCCCATCTTATTCCTTTGCAGTGAGTATCTCTACTAAATCTCTCCAGCATGTAAATGCTAATTTAGGAAGAAAGACACCAAAATTGAAGGAGAAGAAATCTAATTGTGGGTTGACTCCTTTAGTTCTTCACTCACTGTGGGGCTGAAGGGACAACAGCCAAGATTGTGAGGAGAGTTTTCTTTTCTTCTACTTGGTTTGGACAGCAGATCAAATGTGCATTGCTGCAGAACTCTGGATCAGGTCAGGGTTTCAGCTTCAGGATGTCTGTTTTCCCTTAAAGGTTACACCTGTGTTGCAATCTGGCATCTCAAGTGGATGTTCTGGGCTGGCTTCAGGCCACTCAGCTCTCGCCCTGTGAACAGTGTGACTTCGGTAGCATGGGGAACCTTCCTGGCCTGCAGCCCAAATGTTTGCTCAGTGCCTGGGGAAGCCTTTGTGGCCCATGCCGGGTTCCCTCACTCCACCTCCAAGGGCAGCTGAGCCAGGAGGCAGCTGGGATTTCCATCCCTGGGCTCTGTGCACAAGGCAGAGCTCACAACCATCCTGTGCCCTCAGGCCGCAGAATTACCGGATTCTTCATGTGCTGAGGTTGCCACTTCCACTTTTCCCCTGGCCTGGTACTTTGTGATGTAGCCCTTGTGCCAGTTCACCCCCCTGTGCCAAGCCAGAACACCCCAGAGGGGCTAGGGAAATGCTGGAGCTGCTCCTGTACATCTACATGTCATGAAAGTTATAAAGAATTTAAACTGTAGTTTAAATTAGTTGTCACTCTCCTTCCATTCCCTGTATTCATTTCATACCCACATCTCGGTTTCCATTAGGATTGTTTCTTGCAGAGCAAGGCTTTTAAAACAATACTGGGAAATCTCCCACAAGGATTCAGGTAATATATTTCCCAATCACATGGCAGACAGGTGGAAAACATGAAAGGAAAACAGTCAATAGCTGCTTGCTATCTCACCCCCTCTGAACTGAGAAAATTTCTTAGGGAGCTGTGACTTACTCCCCTATTGTTCTTGCTGCATTATTATTTTGAAGTGGCTCATGCCTGTGCTGTTCGGTTGCCTGCTTTGTTTGCCTTACCAGTTCGCTGGGTGATGTATAATTAAAAAAGCCCTGTTTTACCACCTCACTCACAGATCTCTTTAGATAATACACCAAGTGTGATAGCAAGAAGAACACAATGTAAACTTCAACTACTGCAGCTTCCTTGAGCATTTGTTGAAACCCTCCCTTCTGGGATCCATGTCTCTCATTTGGAATGGGCCTGTGCTACAAAAGCCAGTATTTGTTTCCTGGTGACATCTGTGAGCATGACAGTGTGTTGACATAAGAAAGCACAGCCTCCAGTGGCAGGGGAGGCTAGACAATCCTCCCCAGCTGCTCAGCATCCACCATTCCTGACAAAATCTCCCAGGAGGTACTCGGAGATACACCTGGAGATGGCAATTGCAGATTAGAGCTAGACAATACATTTCTAAGTGCCAGGCAGATATTCCACAACTGTTTGTCACAGAGAACAAACTCAGCACCTCCTTCAGCCCCAGCCAATGACACCTGCAGCCCCTTCTCCTTTCACCTCTTCTTCAGAGTCTCAATTTATGTGACACATTTATGCCACCTCTGTTCTCTCTAACAGCATTTTTTTTTTCTAGCACTGAATCCTCAGCTCCTGTCCAGGCTCTTCTCATGTCTTGATGACAGAATCTCTCCTTTAAGAAGCAATTTCACCCTTCTCTGTTTCCTTCTGAATTCCACTGTGTGACTACTTCCCTAGCTCACCACTCAAAACAATCTTTTTTCTTCTCTCTACATCTCATGTCTCCTCATCACATCAAATAAAAGCAAATTTTATTCACTTTCAGGCTCTTCCAGAGCCTATCATTCTCTCATGCACTATTTATGCATTCTCCCACCTTCCATAGGACTGTCATGCCACCTTTCATCAAACACCAGATACATTTTCAAACATCTTTTGTTCTTTCTTCTATGCTGTATCTCAAAGATGCGGACATCCAGCAAGTTATCGCATTGACCTTTCAAATCCTTCCCGTCAAACCACCCTTGCCTTCAAACAGAAATGAAACTTGGCTGTCTTGGGAGCTCTGGATGTGCAGAACTGATGCTCCATGAGAAGCTGTTCTGTCTCCCTGTCCTTGCTTTACCCAGCTCCCTGGGTTCACTGGTGGCCTCCTGTCTTGATCACATTGAGCTGTTTAGCACACGGGCTGTTTTTTTCGGTCTTCTCCTATGAGTTTCTGAGCTACAACTGGGAAGTGCTGCTTACAGATGGCTCTGCTGTAAACTGCTGACCCTTATGTTCTAGAAAGGAGTAGCCCAGGTCTATACATTACCATTTACAGACATTTGTATTTGCTTGCGAAATCACGACCCAGGACAGGAACAGAGCCCCTAATTTTGAAATGTCTATGCAGAAACACTTTTCATAACAAGTAAAAGAAAGCTCAGTCTTTATTGAGGATATTTTGCTGCTGCTGTTTAATACTGTCTCGCCGCCAAAACCTTGGTAATAGGTCCAGTAATCCTATGTAAAAATCAGGCAAACCCCGTTCCTGTAATCCATTTAGAGTGCAAAGAGCTTATACAGCACCAGCTACCACAGCTCAAATGCTGGAGTGAGGAATGAAGGGAAACCATGGCCCTCACTGCCATGCTCTGCAGTATGATGGGTTAGGCTTCAATTCCTTTCCACACTGTCAAGTGAAGCAGAGGTTTGGCCACAAGTGTCAGTTTGGGCACTTCAGATTAGCTCTAGGTGGCTGAGATAAAAAGAGCCTGTCAGCTTAGTGGTTGAAGGGACTCTGGTGTGTGGCACAAAGAGACACCAAGCTCACCCAAAGCTGAGAGGCACTGTCTGAAAATGGAAAGAAACCTTTGCTCGCTCAAGGGCTCCTAACTGTTCCTGTCTGGCTGGGGGGCATTAGGCAGGACAGTGGAGAAGTAGGTCTGCAAGCCTTTTGTTACTCTTCCCTTCTCCAAATGCCAGGGGACAGAGCACCTTGGAAAAAAAAGGATTAAACAGTCTTTTTCAAACAGCTGCCTTGCGGAAGGAAGGCTGCTACTAAGGTGTTTAGGCAATGGTACTATCACTTCAAAGACAAATTTAGGGGCAGGGTTAGTACGGCACCCCAGCATTACAGCTAACAGGGCAAAGACACCTTTTCCCCCAAGATGTCACACACAGCTTGCACTGGTTTAACCAAAATCAGTTTTGAAGTCGAGTCAGTTCGGCAGGTATGAAATCCCAAGACAATGTACTTAACTTAGTGCACAGACATCAATTTAGCTCATCTGAGTTACTGAAGTAGGCTAAATCAATACAAGGCACTTGTAAATGGATTTAAAAGAACATTCATGTGCGGTTTGTTTCAATTTCACAAGTCATGATAAGGAGCAATTTTATTTAAACTCGAGCAAGGTTTCTTTGTTGGCTATCCTTAAACCCTAGATTACAACCCTAATTACCCACCTAAGCAAGTAGAGAGGAAAGCAACCCTTCCATGCTTCTCTGAGGGAAAGTCCCCTGAGCAGACAAACAGGCAGCACTGCAACTTCTTCCTCAGAAGCAAAGCAGTAAGGTTGGATAGGCCCACTGACAAAACAGCTTTTTCTATTTTTACCAGAGGGTAAATTAGCAGATTAATATTTACTTCCAGCCACTGCTACCAGCCTGAAGGGGAAATGGAGCAGAATGAGGCCAGCAGAGGTCATAGCTCATTCAAACCATCAGTATCATCAAATTTGCTCAGCAGAGCTTTGATTACTTTTCCAAACTTCAAGGCTGGTTTGTTGTAAGACATTTTTCTAGAAAGGGAGGAATAGAAGCCTAAAACTAAGGCCATGTTAACATATTAATAAATCTCTCAACTAGCAAAACTATTATCTTTATTTGGGAAGCTGAATGCTTCTGAATATTAAATCAAAACCACTAGCTCTGAACATCTACAAGTCTTGTTCCTGGATGAGGGGGGGCTGCAGTGAGATTTATGGAGCTGGCGCAAGGCTAACTGCACAGCCCATGGGATTAAGCTGTTATGCATTCACAGCCATTAAAATACCCCTCTCAGCTCTTTGACACACAAAGAGGAGGATGCTGCCCTTAGAACCTCACCCCGTGCATATTTTAGCTCCGTGCCTGCTTCTAAGACATCAAGCCTCACTCACAGACCAGCACTCTCTAAAGCAGGAGAGCCTCTGAGTCTGGCTGTTGCTGAAGTGTTTCGGGACTGTCACCTTCACCTGACAGCAGCCCTACAGAGCACACCTGGATCAGCACTTCAGAGAGCATCTTACTGTGAGCAAACACCAGTCAGAGGCATCCCGTGGAATGGGGGCTTTGACATCCAACTGAGGAGTGGCATTGGGGGAGGGGGATTTGAAAATTAGGGACAGTGGTATCACCATTTCAAAACAAAACACAATTACTTCCTGCTCAGTCCTGGTGAGACTGGCAGGACATATCTATGTTATGGATACTCCAGGCTTTGGATGTCTGCCAATGCCAATCAGTGTCCAACTCTCCCAAAACACAGCTTGTACCTATTGATTCAACATGAAAGAAAATCTTTTATCGGCCCTTGTGGGCTCCTTCCACAGCCTAGGACACATTCAGCTGTGTCCAGCCCAGTTTCCCCATCGGTCACATTTGGGACAGGATGCTTTGCCTTTATCCTCCCTGTATTTGCCTTACCCTTTTCTGCACTATGACTTTTTCGTTGTTGTTATTAATGGTTGACTGACCTCTGCATTACGTTTTTTATTAGTGTTTGCAAAACTGTGCTCAGGATAATGGATCTTTAACTGGCTGGGGTTTGTAAAGAATATTAGGGGAAGATGACTATTGCATGGAAAGGAAACTCAGTTAACTCCACCAAAGATGAGAAAGCCATCTCCTGGGCTACACATCCACTCTGCTTCCCATACAATGCAAGTAAAGGGTAATTTCAGTCTGGGCCCTCAAGCCAGGGAACGAACTCAGTCATGACCTCAAGTTCACCACTAGTTCAGGTGCACTTATTTGATGTTGCTTTGGCTTAACAAAAAGGAACCAGCATGCTTTTATAAAAGAAAATTCTGTCTACAACAGATTCAGCTATTATTGTTCAATTAACATAATTTTTTGATTGAAAATAGAAGTTAATTTTTAGGAGAAAGCATGAAAAACTCTTAAATAAGCCATACCTTTTCATTTTTAAATGAAAGGTGGTGCCTAGCACATTCAGCACTTTCCCCCTTGTTTTTCCAACTATTCCTTTCTCACAGAAGGCTCCCCTGTCAGACATTTTTCAATTTTAAAAAAGCTCCCTAAGAATCTTCCACTAGCCCTGACTGAAGTCTACACACATGAGGCTCAAGGGGAAGAGCAGCAGTATGGGCAAGAACATCTTGAACCTCCCCACGTAAACTCATCCTGCCCTTGGGTATGACCCCAGAGTCATTCTGGAAGGTGACTGACCTTCCCTGTGATGGAACCAGCACCCCAGGTTTTCACAGCCAGTAGCATCAATCTGAATGCACATCCAGCTGGCCAGTTAAAAAACGCCAACAGAAAAAAAAAAAAGCCCCAAAGCAACACCACAATCTCCTTCTCCAGCGTGGCAGACAGGAATGTCTTTGATGCTGCCCTTCCTTCTGTGCCCCCCCAAGTCAAGAGTACCCGTGGTTTCGAACCCAAAGCACGTGGCTCTGCTATTTCTGACGGGCAGAAGCAGAAGTCAGCTCCCCGAGGAATTCCAGTGTGAGCACAGCGTTTGTACAAGGGCTGGACGGATGGATGTGCTTTCACTTCTAAGCCTTAAGGAAATGAGAGTACATCTATGAAAGTCTCACCAAGGAGAAAAAAAAAATAGAAAAGAAGGAAAAAAGGCAAGGCAAAGGGGTTTCAGAGAAGACAGCCCCTTGAGCGACTTCCAAACATCAAAGAAAAAGGCCTCCAGCGTGTTCTCCTTATCTGATACCTTTGTTCCCTCACTCAACGCCCGCAGGCACATTCCTAGCGATGCACAAAAGGCTCCTGCAGCCCCCGGACAGCTCTGTGTCCACACACATTACCTGCCTCCAGCTCTGACTCCCTCACGCTGGCCCTTCACACCAATCACAGCTCATTTTCTGTGGTTGAAGCCAGGGGGGACTGACTAGGGAGTCTGGAGTCCCAGAGAACTCCAGCAGGTATGTACCCAACAGCCTGGCTGCTCCTTCATCCTCCATGCAGGTACAGTCCAGGTGAGCGCTGCTGTTCCGCTGTTCCTCACGGGGCACCTGCTTGCCTGTTTCCCACTCCCCCACCTCTGTTCACTCTGATTTCCCTTCTGCAGGGCTGTATTTCTATTTTCCTCTTTTTATTCTCTTTCTATTTTCTCTTTCTATTTGCCCTCGAGGTTACCTTTTCCTGCCCACCTCTGGTTTGCCTTGGCATCTTTGCAGAGGTGCAGGGCAGACGCCTCCTGTATTTTCCCTGTTTACAGAGCACACTCACGCCCAGCTGCCTGCAACTGCTGCCCTTGGATGCATCCTGGGCAGCAACTCCACTCCCCTGGGGCAGGCGGTGAGGAGCACATGAGTCAGGTCACAAAAGGTTGATTGCATTTGTCAGTCAATTGACAAGTGTTACTGTCAGTTCCCTTTACTTTCCCCAGTCACAGAAAGAAGCTCCCGACAGCAAACCCCTTGCTCCCCATCAGGGACTGCTGTTACCTGTGTGAAAATTCAGAAGCTATCAAGAGTTTTCCTCACCCTGGACACTGCAGGCAGGACTTGTCAACGCAGCACTGCAGAGGGGTTCAGTCTGTTGGAACTTCTTTCACAGACTAACACCCAACACATCCTCATGACAGCAGTGGTTCCCTTTCACATCCCAGTGGACAAAGCTTGTGTGATCAAACTCAGTTTCAGATAATCTCTTAATGACCTGCTGCTCACTGCTAGCCCTGCACTGCCGCACATCTGGAGGCTGCTGCAGTCCAACCCAAGCTGCAAATATCCCCTGGGGTCTTTGATGAGACTGGTCACTGTGCTGGGCAGGCTGAGACTTTGTGACTGCAGGAAGCAGGCTCATGTGCAGCCAAGGAACAAGCAGGCTGCGCTAGAGCTTTGCCTCTGTCAGCCTATGGGACACTGTCCTAGGTTATAATGTAAGATGTAACCAAAAGCAGGGATTCTATTATCATCTTCACAAGCTGTTAAAGCAGGTGAGGCAGTGTTTGTTGTCTCCTACCATGACTCATCCTTGATAACTCCCTCTGGGAGCTATCTCTGTTCAATAGGCAGTCAAGGACCCATCGCATGACTCACAGAATTACATCACTCCACTGTGAGATGCTCCGCCCAGGGGGGAGGAGACAAGCATTCCCACCTGGATATAATCTGGGGTTTGGAACAGCACAAGGAGCTCTTACCTACTGGATTCCCAGAGGACCAGAGCTAGCATTATGGGATCTTGTGGAAGCACAGA